>JAAXCT010001398.1:0-180819 GCA_012490785.1 Eragrostis nindensis
AGTGACCTTCGCTCACGCCGGTACGTATCGCAACCGCCACCATATCCACTGACCGTTCCGCTGCAGCCACGCAAATGCCACGGCGCTCTGCAAGCTTCCAGCCCCCCTCCTTGTCGAAACTCGAAACCCATATAAAGTCTTCATACATCCGTCGATTGGTGAGCGTGACTTGCACCTGTAACTTCTGTCTATGAACAGCCCAACCGCCTATTCTCTGTGAATTTCTGCCGGGAACGGCGTTTTATTACAGCTGGGAGATGTCCCAAGCAGTGTTTTAAATAGCGGGCTATGCACTGATAGCAGTTTGCCTCTAAAACAGCTAAAATGAGGCTATAGAGGGCTAAAATAGCTGCATGGGTGCAAATAGTGGCAAACCCACTAAAACAGCTATAGCCGGCTATTTAAAACCTTGGTCCCAAGTTTGGAGATACCATCATTAATTGACTTTGAAATACAGGTCATTACCAAGGAAATGGCGATGTAGCAGCCGATGGTTACCACAAGTACAAGGTATGGTTGAGTCTTATTCGTGGGTTCTGCAATCTTTAGTTGAATGCTAAACATGTGTCTGCATGCACCTGTGGTAGCATTTGCATGTCTTAGTGTGGTGGGCCATTTGAATTGGATTTGAGCACCCTGCTAATGCTACAAGCTAATAGTACTAATTGTTTTTTGCCACCTCTCTTATCTGTTACAGGAGGATGTCAAGCTTATGAAGGAGACTGGGCTGGATGCATTTAGGTTCTCCATCTCTTGGTCAAGGCTAATTCCTAGTATGATCTTGTTAAACTTTTGACAAAAAAATTTCGTTGTGCAGTGGATTTTGTTGAAAGATTTTTTTCCCTGATTGCCTTTCGCATATATGTAGATGGCAGAGGGGAAGTCAACCCAAAAGGGTTGGAGTACTATAATAATCTTATCAATGAACTTCTGGATCATGGTAATCTTTTTCACCTAGTTATTTACTTACCAATAACTCTAGTTTCTAATCATCATGGAGACTATGCATTGTGATGTATTATTGTATTTCGGTACTATAACACCCCCTTTGATTTACCAATGGATGCTAATTCGGTACTCCATTTGTCCACAAATATAAGGCTTTTTATATTTGATCAAAAGTCAAAAAACTTTTTTTTTAACTTTGACCAACAATATCTACTACAAAAATATTTTCAAATAGAAATAGTGACGTATTATCGTAGTCAGTTCCATGATTCAATTTTTATGTTGTCAATGTTTTATGTTTGTTTTTGCTATTTGTTAGTCAAAGTTAAAAACATTTTGCTTTGACTAAACCTAGAAAGTCAAAGTATATAAACATCAGGCATTGGCATTTGTAAAGGTGTCGTGATTGGTTACTCTGAAATCATAACAGTATATTTCTATAGGAGCCCTACTCCTGATTCCATGATCAGCTAAAACTGGCTGAAAATGTTGGGAACTAACCCAACCCTGGGAGAACACCCAGGAAAGTCAAGCTGGACAACACTCGACTGCCAGGAACAGTTCTAGTGTAGGATAGTTATCCTGTTTTATTGTGCATGTTTTCACTTTTAATAGCACAACTAAATGAGCAAACAAAATTCAAGGGATGCTGGGATGGGCAGTTGGCAATGATGAAAAACGGTGAAGAACTTGTATGAGCTCATAGCTTATACCTTCACTCCCCTGTATCTTTGTCAAAATGCCATGTGTACCTGAACTATTAAATAATTTTCCAATGACTTTTCAGGAATCCAACCACACGTTACCATTTTCCACTATGATCTACCTCAAGTCCTCGAAGATGAATACAAGGGATGGCTGAGTCCTCAAATCATGTATGCATTTAATTTTCACCCATTATAAATTGTATTTATTAATAAAAAGAAGTTCTTCTGAAAGTTTTTATCATTATGATCTATCTTCATTATGCACAGTATGTAAAGTAATGAAAAGTTCAAAATTATGCTACCTGTAAAATCTTATACAAAAACTGTTTTTTTCTTGTCGTTTCCATTGCTGTTTGCACATGAAAATGCATATAACCACATTTTCTAACTTGATTTCTTTTACAGTGGTGATTTCACAGCATATGCAGATGTCTGCTTCAGAGAATTCGGGGACAGGGTTACCCATTGGACTACTCTAAATGAACCTAATGCTTTTGCTTTGATTGGTTATGATGCTGGAGTTGGGCCCCCAGGGAGGTGTTCTAAACCGTTTGGAAGTTGTTCTGATGGAAATTCTACAGCCGAACCATACATTGTAGGCCATCATTTATTGTTGGCTCATAGCTCAGCTGTATCATTATACAAGAGCATGTATCAGGTACTATTGCAAGAACCTTAAATACTTCCTGAACTCTTTCCATTTCTCCAAATGTATAAGTCTATACTTCCACTGAAATGCCATTTTGTAGTATTATAACTTAAAGAGTAAAGTGCATGGCCGGTCCTCGAACTTGTTCGGGGGTGCCATTTAGGTCCTCGTACTCTTAGTTTGCACATTTAGATCTCTAAATTTGTTAATTGGTTCACACGAGATCCAAATCTCCATAATTAGCGTTGATTGCCTTTTTAATTAACCTGTTCGGCTGTGCTACATTCGCCAGCTGCTTCTTCAGCAGCTGCGCTGCCATTGGCTGGTGGGCTACTGTAGCAGCTGCTGCAGCGCAGCAGCAGTCTAATGTCTTTGTGGAAGCTATATGAGTATTAACTCTGAATTTTTGTTATTACCAAGGTCATGAAAACTTGAAAAATTGCCAACACAAATATGTTAATCTCATTTGGAAGCACAATGACTCTATTTGTTTTTTCCTTTTTATTTATACATGGGCGCTAGATAGTAATAAACATTGAGTTGATAAAAATTGGGTGAGAAGAATGTCTCAAGTTCAGGGGGCATGAATATGCAAATTAAGAGTTCGGGGACCTAGATGGCACTCTCGAACAAGTTCAAGGACCGGCAATGCACTTCACTCTAACTTAAATATGAAGAGGTATTTGATATTTGGATAACTATCATATTCATGTTATTACCTGAAAGCATTCTTTTCTGGGGAATATTGGTTCTAAATATTTCTAAATTTTCCCTGAAATTCAATACAAACTTTTGTACTTTGTTAAATCATTTTAAAATATGGGCTGGATCCTGACGATTAATTCAAGTAAATCCGGACTTTGTTATATGATTGACTTTAAAATCATCATGTTTCGCCATAGAACTGTATAATTTTAATGACTGTACAAATGAACTTTATGCTGCAGAAAAAACAACAGGGATTCATTGGCATAAATATATATACATCAGGCTTTTTACCTTATAACAACTCAGCAGAAGATATAGCTGCAGCCAAAAGAACACAAACCTTCTACACGGGCTGGTATGATGGTCATTATTATATTGTTCGACATTTTCAATTTAAGGCGCTTATGTCCATTTCATACATCAATAATTTGCCTTGGCAAAGAAGATTATACCAAGGAAAAAAAGATGAACATCCGAACGATAAACCTTATGGTGTGCACTATCTATTGACATATTTTCGGAGCTTGAACTTTAATTTAATAAGCTCAAATATTAACATGGATTGCACCAAATCCTGAATAAACCTGACCCTGCTTTTCCTATACTGCTCTAAACTAGGTTCTTGGACCCTCTTTATTATGGAGACTACCCAATTTTAATG
Organism: Eragrostis nindensis; assembly: GCA_012490785.1. Lineage (NCBI taxonomy): Eukaryota > Viridiplantae > Streptophyta > Magnoliopsida > Poales > Poaceae > Eragrostis > Eragrostis nindensis. The sequence goes on from JAAXCT010001398.1 coordinate 3,674, forward strand.
AAGACGAATGTTGGTTCCAAGCTTCCAAAATTTTCTAGAGATCAATCAAAACAACTAATAAACTCGGTGGACTTTCTTGGTGTAAATTACTACAACATAACATATGTGAAGGATAATCCACAGGATGCTCCTAGCAATAAAAGGGATTTCATGGCTGATGCGTCTGCTTTAGCAAGTAAGTCTATTTATTACTAATGGACTTGTGCTCACATAGATTGGTTGTCTCAACTCAAATGCAAAAGCTTCAACACAATCCACTTGATATCTTATTTTCGCTGGTCTATGAAATTGTATCCAACAATTTATCATCTTTGTGATGTACACCTAACACCTCAAAACGTAAAGAATCATGGCTATCATCGCATTTTACCTTTAATTCCGTAAAATATATTACTACATCCATTCATCTATATATGAAGTATGAAGAACTGATTTTAGTTCTCCCAACATCATATATTGATGAAGGGAGGAAGCACTTAACAACACTGGGGACCTTTTTCTGTGGTTGTACATGTAATGGATTTTAGCCTTAATCTTCCTACATCAGTCGTGCATTGCCAAGAACTCAGTGTGGCATTGATTAATTGTTTTTTGGCACTAACAATAATTTAAAAAAAACACAATTTAATGCCACATGGTTGAACTTTCTATTGGATATAACTTTTTTCTTTATAATTTTTTAACAGTGTGTAGTCTAACCCATGATGATAATCTTGTCGGTTAAACTAATGCTTGACAATAGTTTTTTTTTTTTGCAGTTATAACTAATTCCACCAATAAGGTAAGAGAAGCTTTTGTTAAACTTGACCTCACAAAAATACATGTACATGATAGTGCTGATTTATACTGCTACTTAGATATATGTCCCGAGTTATGGTCTCCAGGAAGTGCTTGAATATGTCAAGCAATATTATGGCAATCCTCCCATCTACATCCACGAGAATGGTAAGTCTTTGTAACCATTTCTAATTGTACATAGGCTTGCAGATATGGTATCTTTATGTATCATCATCGTCATCATCATCATCGTCATTAGTAGTAGTAGTAGTAGTACTTGCATATTTATTCATTTAACTTATTTTGGCGCAACTAAAAGTACATTTGACAAGCCTTGCTAAGAAATCGATTGTAGGTTATCCAATGAGTCAAGATGTGGCATTCAACGATGACCTTAGGGTGAAATACTTGAATGAGCACCTTAGAAGGCTACTGAATTCCCTCAGGTATTTCCCTGTTCTTTCCTAGTGCTCATGCATCCTTTCTATACTGGTGAGTCATTCTTGGAATCAGAGGGCTGCAGTTTCCAATCATCCCTCAATGCATTGTATATTCATTACATATATTACGAGCATTAAGGCACTAGTTGCTGCGCATTACTTCAATTTTATACACAAACTATGAAGAACTTCTTAATTTGGCAATACAATTTATGTGGGCTCTTCCGTCAGTGCATTAAGAGACAATTCAATTATGACGTGTTTAGCATAGTCTGCCATTTTTTGTTATGTGCAGTAAATTACGCCCAATAAGGGCACCGAGAATACTGTAGTGCACGGGTCTGGACAAGTTATTTTTTCTAGATATCGTTACTTGAGATAAGATTCAGTTGCTCTGGTTACTGATATGATTGTGCATTATTTGTTTTATTAGATACTCTTGTTTGATTTTTTATTTGGCGAATATAATCTTGTTTGATTAAGTAAGAAGAGAAGTTAATCCAGCCTCTTCATGCATGCCTACGAAGCAGTAGCTGCCAAACCTTCTTCCTCGCAGTATTTACCCCTAATGATCTAAGGACCACAACACTTCGATTGAGTATTGTCGGGTATCCATTTTCTAGGTACCCTATACGGTATGCATACTGAATAGCGAAGCATGGAAGCTGACCGAGACCCAAAGGCCTCGTATATAGCTGAGTGATGGAAAGCCGGGCCCGTGTGACGGCCCAGTCGGGCGGAGGGCGCGACAACGGCCTTTGGCCCACAGAGCATCGGTTCCTCACGGTCTGCTAAAGGCCCGGGCGCACATGGCTGCATAGGGCACGGCCCCCCGCCCAGGACTACGATTGGTCCAGCGCTAAAGGAACCCGGCTCGGGCGTGGCAACGAACCCGACTCCCCGCGGCGGGAGTCGGGCGCCACGGAGTCGAGCGACTCCTCCGACCAAACCCTGGCTAGCCGCCGTCCGCCGCCCATATGCCTCGGCAGTGGTCGGGATCGACGGAGGGTCTCGACCCGAAGCAAACCCGACCACCGCGGCCGGGAAGTGAGCTCGGGGGCGGCATGGGTGCATTGGTCAAACTCAGGTGTACGGCCGGCCAGATTTGGATAAGAAGACGCTCCATATCCACTCCTGGACGGTGCGAAGGTACACTGTGCCTGACGTACGGCGGAGTGGGGGCGTCGCATCCGGATCAGGCGTGGAACGGAGAATGCATGCACCAAGTACGCTACACAGTAGTAACTGTGCGCGGAATGACCGTCACCCAACTCCACAGGTACCTACAGCGCACCCACAGTGAATAACAGTGCAGATAAGGGAATGGACGCTCCACAGCGCCCAGACAGGACACGGATGACCTCATCACATTAACTGGCGCGAAGATTGCGGCGGAAGACACCGGAACCAGCGAAGACGGACCGACTCCATCTCCCCCGCCTTTCCACTTATCTTTTACTTTCTCTTTCTTTTTCTTCTTTCCTCCATCTGTACCGTTCTCCCTTGTCGTATAAAAGGGAGGATTGGGCCCAGGAGGGAGGGAGAGTTCTTTTGGCTTGCAGAAAGCTCTTTTCTCACACACACGAACACACACACAACGCAGCAACTGAGACTTGGGAGCGAATCCCTCTCTCGCCACAGCTTGTAACCCCTACTACGAGCAACACAAGCAAAACTTCAAACTGGACGTAGGGCTTTTCTTGCCTGAACCAGTATAACCCATCGTGTCAAACACATACTTTCTGATCGTCGTCGAGCCGCGCACAAATCTACTCGTCGGCCGGTTACTGAACGCCGACAGTTGGCGCGCCAGGTAGGGGACCTCAGCGCGTTCGACGACGACCGCATCACCAGCTGATGGCTTCGTGGCCGCCAGCATCCCGCGGCCGTCTCCCGACCTACGGGAGCGCCCGCGGGAGGGACCGGAGGCGCTCCGCCGCGCCCTCTTCCCGGTTCTACACTCCGTACACGGTCCCGTACCGTGTCTTCCGTTTCGGCGACGTGGACTTCCTGACGGATCATGCCGAGCTGCAGCGGATGCGCAGCAGTGCTGGCGCGGAGCCGTTGCGCGTCTTCACTTCGGATGTCTACCTCTCGCGTGGACCGGGGGCCCGAGCACTGCCCGTGCGCATCGAGGCGTACCTCGGTGCGAACCCCCGGTCAGATGAAAGCCGGCGTATCTTCTACGCACTGGCACTCCTCAACAACTACCTTGTTGAGGGACCGCCACTCCCGCCTGGCTACGAGGCCTGGGAGCGTCGAGCCTCCCTGCCGCCTCGGCTGCGGGAGTCTATGGAGGCACTGGAGCACGAGCTCGCGTGCCGCTTCCCGCCTAGCCGGACCGGACCTCCCGGTCCCGCCGTTGGCACATCCGTATCTGTGGGCGCGGAGCCCGCCGATACCCAGGACCGCGACTCTGTCGAGGACCTCCTTGCTGAGTGCTTCGACGCGCTCACATTCGACCCGTCCCGCGAGTGTCTCATGGCCGAGATTCGGGACGGAGATATCGCCGACCCCAGCGATGGGGAAGGTGATGACTGGAACGAGCCATCCGGCGATGGAGGCCCAGACCCGCGCCCAGTGCCTGTGGTAGGGGGCGCTACACCCCCACCACAGGACCCGCCAGCATTGGAGCAGCTGCTCGCGCGGAGGCGGGAGCTCGCCGACATGGAGTGCGGCATCGAGCGGGAGCGTCAGCTCCTGGAGCAGGCGATTGCCCAGCAGCGTGGCCCCGTAGGGCGCGCCCGCACCATGGCGCGCGATGTGCAGCACCGCATCTTGCATGACATCGCGGGCAACCGCTTCACCTCCCGCGAGCCAGCCAAAATCTGGCGGCGGCAGCGGCCCTCGCGCGAGACCTTCCGCAACCTGTGACCCCGGAGGACGAGCGGAAGCGCAGGGAGCTCCTGCGGCTGCTCGAGGTGGCGGCGGAGCAGCAGGCCGACAGCTCTGCGGCGCTCTGCGGCGCTCCGTCGACCGCCACGACGACAAGGAGGTGTCCGTAGCGCAGCCGACGCGTGGATCGGGCGGCCGCAACCTGCCTCCCATCAAGGAGCGCGTGGGGCCCGTGCGGGATGCGCGCATACTTCTAGATGCGCGCAGACGTGGTCCAGCCCATGGCACTCGGCGCGAAGCCGAGATGCGCGGCTACCACCCTCGACGAGGTGGTCGCTATGACCCGGAGGAGGACCGGAGTCCGAGCCCTCCGCCTCTGGGGCCGCGCGCCTTCGGGCGCCACATTCGGTGCGCACCATTCCCGCAGCGATATCGCGCGCCGACCAACATTACCAAGTACTCGGGTGACTCGAACCCGGCTATTTGGTTGGGTGATTACCGACTCTCCTGTCTGGCAGGCGGTGCTGACAGCGATGAGTTTGTCATCCGCAACCCCCCGCTTTACCTCGCCGACCCGACACGGGCGTGGCTCGAGCACCTCCCGGAAGGGATCATCCAGAGCTGGGAGGATTTGGAGGACGTCTTCGTCGGCAACTTCCAGGGGACGTACGAACGTCCCGGGAACCCGTGGGATCTCCGGAACTGTCGCCAGCATTCCGACGAGACCCTGCGCGACTACATCCGGGGGTTCTCAAAGCAGTGCAACGCGCTGCCCAACATCGCCGACACCGACGTCGTCAGCGCTTTCCTTGCCGGGACGACAAACAAGACCCTGGTGCACGAGCTGGGGCGCAGCAGCCCACGCACGACCAAGGACCTCCTCGACATCGCCACCAACTTCGCGTCCGGCGAGGACGCGGTGGGGGCGATCTTCACCAAGACTCCGGCCAAGCTCAAGGCCAAGGCCAAGAGGGAGGAGTCGACGGGAGGGGCCGGCTCTTCCAGCCAGCCCAAGAAGAAGAAGAAGAAGAAGGGCAACGTCGCGCGACAGGAGGCATCTCTTGTCGCCGCGGCGGAGCGCAAGCCGAAGCGCGCGTCCGCGGAGGGCGTGTCCAACTACTTCGAGAAGAAGCTCGAGGAGCCCTGCACCAATCACGCGTTCCCCGTCAAGCACGCCCTCAAGGACTGCGGGCTGCTCCGCAAGTTCCTCACCGGCAGCTCCAAGAAGGCGGAGCGCGACGACCCGCCGCCCAAGGGCGACGATGATGGCAAGGGCGGGGATGACGATGCCTTCCCCCACCCTGATGGCTGCCTCATGATCTTCGGGGGACCGGAGGCCTGCGCGCCGCGAAGGCAGCAGAAGCTCGTCCGCCGCGAGGTCTACGCCGCGGAGCCGGCCGTCCCCACTTTCCTGAAGTGGTCCGACTCCGCGGTCACGTTCGACCGCTCCGACCACCCGGAGCACGTGCCTCGCCCGGGGCGCTACCCGCTCGTCGTCGACCCTATCATCGGCAAGAAGTGGCTCTCCAAGGTTCTCATGGACTGGGGCAGTGGCCTCAACATCCTCTACGGAGAGACTCTCGACGCCATGGGGATCAGTCGGGACCGCGTCCGACCGACTCGGGCGCCGTTCCACAGGATCGTCCCCGGCAAGCATGTGGTGCCGCTCGGGCAGATCGATCTGCCCGTGACCTTCGGCACCGCCGCCAACTGCCGCACCGAGACGCTGACTTTCAAGGTGGTGGACTTCCCCGGGGCGTACCACGCAGTACTCGGGTGGCCATGTTACGCGAAGTTCATGGCCGTGCCCAACTACACCTACCTCAAGCTGAAGATGCCGGGCCCCAAGGGGGTCATCACGGTGAGCATGTCTATCCAGCGCGCCTACGAGTGCGACCGCGAGGCCTGCGAGGTCGCGGAAGCCCTCCTGCATAAGGACGAGCACCCAGCTGTCGCTGCGACGGCGGAGGAGGCCGGTCCCGACTGCAAGAGCACGACCGGGTTGTTTGACCCGGCCAAGGACATCAAGGAGATCCCGCTCAACCCGTCCGACCCCGACAGCAAGACCGTGCGCATCGGCACCGCGCTTTCCGACAAATAGGAAAGCGCGCTCGTCGACTTCCTCCGAGCCAACCAGGACATATTCGCGTGGAAGCCCTCGGACATGCCGGGCATCCCGAGGAACGTCGCCGAGCACTCCCTGTGTATCAAGCCGGGCTCTCGCCCGGTGAGACAACACATGCGCCGTTACGATAAGGAGAAGCACAAGGCCATCGGCGAGGAGTTATCGAAACTCTTAGCTGCTGGGTTTATCAAAGAGGTGTACCACCCCGAGTGGTTATCCAATCCTGTACTTGTGAAAAAGAAGAATGGAAAGTGGCGGATGTGTGTTGACTATACGAATCTCAATAAGGCGTGCCCGAAGGATCCGTTTCCTTTGCCGCGTATTGATCAAATCGTAGACTCGACCGCTGGGTGCGAAACCCTCTGCTTTCTCGACGCGTACTCTGGTTACCACCAGATCCCGTTGAAAGAGTCCGACCAGCTCGCGACTGCGTTCATCACCCCGTATGGCGTATATTGTTACGTAACGATGCCGTTTGGGTTGAAAAACGCCGGGGCAACGTTCCAGCGGTGCATGATCAAATGTTTCGGCGATCTCATCGGTCGGATCGTCGAAGCATATGTGGACGACATCGTGGTGAAGTCCAAGAAGACCGATGACCTTGTCGCCGACCTCGATCAAGCTTTTCAGAAGCTGAGGGCGTGCGGCATAAAACTGAACCCGGAGAAGTGCGTCTTTGGAGTTCCGAAAGGAATGCTGCTTGGGTTTTGCGTCTCGGAACGCGGCATCGAAGCCAATCCCGAGAAGATCGAAGCCATCACGAAGATGGGTCCCATCCAGAACCTGAAAGGCGTGCAACGTGTCATGGGATGCCTCGCGGCTCTCAGTCGGTTCATCTTCCGACTCGGAAAGAGGGGTCTGCCCCTGTATCGACTGCTCAAGAAGTCGGAACACTTCGTTTGGAGCCCCGAGGCCCAAACCGCGCTCGATCGGCTTAAGATGGTGCTATCGAACGCACCCGTCCTGACAGCCCCTGCAGAGCGCGAGCCTCCCCTCTTGTACCTCGCCGCAACCACTCAGGTGGTCAGCTCGGCGCTGGTGGTAAAGAGGAGCCTGGACACGCTTTGAAAGTCCAGCGACCGGTATACTTTGTCAGCGAGGTTTTGTCCGACACCAAGACCCGTTGGACTCAGCTGCAGAAGTTGTTGTACGCGGTCGTCATCACAAAAAGGAAGCTCCGTCATTACTTTGATGCGCATCCGATTACTGTGGTCACCTCCTTCCCTCTCGGCGAGGCGTTGAGGAGCAAAGAGGCCACGAACAAGGCCGCGAAGTGGGCCCTTGAGCTCATGGGACAGGAGCTCGAGTTCGCCCCACGCACCGCGATCAAGTCGCAAGTGCTTGCGGACTTCGCTGCCGAGTGGACCGAGATCCAGCTGCCACCTGCGCCCGTCGAGCAAGAGTGTTGGAACATGTTTTTCGACGGCTCGCTGACAAAAAGAGGCGCCGGAAGCGGTTTTGTGCTTGTCTCACCACTCGGATCCCGACTGCGCTACGCAGTCCGACTCAACTTCCCCGTGTCCCATAACGTGGCGGAGTACGAGGCACTCGTCAACGGCATGAAGGCGGCGATCGAACTCGGCGTCAAAAGGCTGGAGGTCTTCGGTGACTCCCAGCTTATCGCCGATCAGGTGACGAGCGAGTCAAATTGCTCGAACCCGAAGATGGCGGCGTACTGCGCTGAGGTGCGGCGACTTCAAGAAAAGTTCGAAGGCTTCCAGGTCAGTCACGTACTTCGCCGCTACAACGAAGAAGCGGATGGCCTCGCGAAGATGGCCTCCCACCGGGACCCTGTCCCCGTCGGCGTCTTCTCCCACGACCAGCAGAAGCCGTCGGCGCGTGAGGCGCCAGCCACACCCACGACGGACGCTTCAACAACCCAACCAGACAGCGCCGATTTCTTGCCGATGGAAGGTACGTCCCCTCCTCTCAGAGATGACTCGGGTCGAGCCGTTCTTGCTATCCCGACAGCTGACGAAGCGGTCGGGGGCTCGGCCCCGACTGCCGACGAGGCGGTCGGGGGCTCGGGGGCTGCGCCTGACCCAGTGTCCGACTGGAGGACTCATTTCCTCGACTGCTTACTCCGAGAACAACTCCCCGCCGACCAGACGGAAGCGAGACGTCTCGCGCGTCGAGCCAAATCATTCGTCATAGTCGGCGGCGAGCTCTACAGAAAGGGTCACTCGGCAGTGCTTCAGCGCTGCATCCCCATCGAGTGGGGGAAAGAGCTACTGTCCGATATTCACGCAGGCGAGTGCGGCCACCATGTGGCCCCAAGGAGCCTAGTCAGAAAGGCGTTCCGGCATGGTTTCTACTGGCCCACGGCTGTGTCCGACGCCACCGAGGTAGTACGCACTTGCGAAGGGTGTCAATACTACGCTCGAAGGACTCACATGCCAGCGCAAGCCCTTCAAACCATACCCATCACCTGGCCTTTCGCTGTGTGGGGGTTGGACTTGGTCGGGCCCCTAAAGAAGGCGCCCGGGGGTTACACGCATCTGCTGGTGGCCGTCGACAAATTCTCCAAGTGGATTGAGGCACGACCCCTCGTGAAGATCAGGTCAGCCGAAGCCGTTCGATTCTTCACCGACATCATTCATCGCTTTGGAGTGCCGAACTCCATCATCACTGACAACGGAACTCAGTTCACCGGCAACGAGTTCCTCGAATTCTGCGATGACTACAACATCCGGGTCGACTGGGCAGCAGTCGCGCACCCACAGGCCAACGGCCAGGTCGAGAGAGCAAACGGAATGATCTTGCAAGGGCTCAAACCGAGGATTTTCAACAAATTGAAGGTTCATGCTGGCCGATGGGTGCGAGAGTTGCCCGCGGTGTTGTGGAGCTTGCGCACCACACCGAGTCGGGCGACAGGGCAAACACCGTTCTTCATGCTCTACGGAGCAGAGGCGGTGCTCCCGACTGACATCGAGTACGGCGCTCCTCGGGTTCGCGCCTTCAACGAGGAGGCCAACAAAAGATTTCTCGAGGATGCCCTTGAGCAAATCGATGAGGATCGGGAGGTCGCCCTCATGCGATCCGCCAAGTATCAACAAGCCATGCGCCGCTACCACGGACGGCGAGTTCGCGGCCGCGCATTCAAGGAAGGAGACCTAGTCCTCCGACTGGTGCAGAGCAACAAAGATCGACACAAGCTATCACCGCCGTGGGAGGGACCGTTCGTCATCGCTGAGGTGCTACGTCCCGGAACGTACAAGCTCATGGACTCGGAAGGCCAACTCGTCGCCAACGCCTGGAACATTGAGCAGCTACGTCGCTTCTATCCTTAGCTCTGTAAATTTTGTTTGTTGTCTTTCTGCCGATGCATCAACATCAAACGAACCCGGTGTTTTCTTTACACACCTCTTGGGCAGCCGCCTGGGTGCGCTCCCCTCAGAGGCTCCACCCGGCGGGTGTGGCTTTGTGCCGCGTCGATTTTGTATGCGCTAGGAGCGATGCTCTTAAGAGAAACAACGCAATTCGACTAAGAGCGGACCTCCACGAACGCAAAACCGACGTCCTAAAACTCGAAGTGTGACGAATTGCAGCGAAAATCGTGAGCCCCTGATATTGGCTTAAGGCTCGGCCAGTTCGATCAAGGGCACCCGACGCCCCAGTGGATAGGGTCGGCCCGAGCGACTGGTCGGAATTGAGTCGATCTTCTGAGATCACGAGTGCTCGAGGCGAATCGTCACACGAAAAGAGTAAAACGAACGAAAAACTTGCGAAAAGCGAAACGAGAATTCATATAAACAAACGGGCGCGCATGCCCGCATCCTTGTTTACAAAATCCCGCACGGGCCCGACTCCGACCGTCACCACCTAACCTACTGATTTTCACCCTCGCCACGGCGCGAGGGGATCATGTCCAGGTTGTCATCGGCAAGACGGCGCGCAAAGGGAACCACTTCTTCCTCGATCCGCTCCAAGTCGGCCTCACTACAGGAAGGCTCGTAGCCTCTCGCCAGCACGTCGATCTTGAAGTGATCTCCATAGTGACTCTTCGACACGGCAAAGGCGAGCTGGACCCCGGTCCGAAGGCATTCCTCCTCCTGCACGCGGAAGTAGGCGGGGAGCCCGGCCACCTGCGGGATCACAGATGTGGCGTGTGGTGGACGCGGCACACCGATCTCATTGCAAGCGATCTCCATAGCCTGCCGCAGCAGGTCAAGGTCCGCCAGTACCGTCTGCGACTGCACCTGAGCTCCTGCGCGTCTGGCCAAAGCAACAGAATCGGTTATACAATCGAAACAAAATGCTGGTACGCCGAGACGGTCAGAGGACAGGTAAACCGACTTACTCTTCAGCTCCTTTTGCGTCTTCTGGAGTTCAACGGTCATGTTGGTCAACGATGACTGGGCAGCGACCTTGAGCTCCCTCTCCTTGCTCAGTGCCGTCTCGGCCGCCGTCGCCCTGCTCTCGACGGTCTCGGCGCGTTGAGTCGCGGCCAGCAGAGCCTTGTCGGCGGCGGTTCGGAGCTCGCGCTCCTGCTGCAGCTCTTGCTCCCGGGTCTTTAATAGCTTCTCCGCGGCCTCAGCACGCTCGGCCATATCGCCCAGCACCGACTCTGCGTTCGCGGCTCTCTGCTTGGCGTCCTCCGCTGCCTTTGTCGCGGTCTCGGCGGCCTCGGCTTGGCGGCGGATGGAGTCGGAGACTCGCAGCGCGCGCGCCAGCTCTTCGCCTCGGGCGACGTATTCCTTCAGCTGGTGCCGGATGAGGTTCGACTTGAGCTTGCTGTTTGCGAGCAAGGTCTGCGGAAGGCAAGAGAAGCCGTAAGGCAAAAAGGCAAACACGATGAACTTCCAAAACAAAAAAGAAAGAGGGCGGAGAGATCTCCCACTCACGTCAAGAGGAACCCGCGCGTTCATCATCTGCTCCTTCGCGGCGTCGACCTCCGCCGTGACCGACGCCTTGATCGTCTCCAGCCTGCTGAAGGTGTGGGAGAGCTCCTGGGCCATGAACGACCAGGCTTTCGACTCCGCCGAGTCGGTCACGGGGACCGGGCCCTCCGGCGTGTTCACCAGTACATCCGGCCCCCAGCCGGACCGCGCCAGACGTTGGATCAGCGGCACACCGGCGGCGGCTGCGTCCCAGCGCGGATTGCCGGCCGCACTCCTCGGCTGAGAGGCGGCTCCCTGACGAGCCCCCGCAACGTTACCGGCGTCACCGGCCCTCGACGACGACGGGCTCGACGTCGGACGGACCTCGACGGGCCGACCCCCTGCGCCGGCGATACCTTGTGTGCGTGGTGGGGCGGTGCCAGGCCGTGGCTCGCCACCCCGACCCTCGGAGTCGGGGGCTGCGCTCGCTACGGGTGCGGAACCCTGACGCGTCGCCGCGCCGTCGTCCCTCGGCGCGTCGCGCTCCCGCTCCGTCTCCTCCGGCGCCGCTGCGACCTCCGGCTGCCTCCGCGCGGTGTCATCCTGCTGTGGAGCGGAGTCCTCCTGGCTCCGACTCTGCTCGGCGGTAAGACGCAACATCTTGTGAGGGGCCAACTGGGTCCCGTCCCATTTCAGGGCGGGGCTGCAAGGATGCATGTCGCAGTTCAGAAAAAAGGCGAACAAATACAAGTCAAACGGCAACAAAAGACACGATAAAACAAACTTACATGTCGGACCGCTTGCGCTTCCGCGCGGTCTTGACTGATGGGCGCCGCGAGTCTTGTCCGGCGGCCGCACGAGCTGCCGTGCCGGGGGTAGGTTCCTCGCCACCCCGCGCCCCCAAGTCGGGGGTCGGATGAGGTGCGCCGGGCCCCTCGGGCGGGACCACCTCCCGCGAGACCCCGGACTCGGTCGTCCCCGCGCCGGTCTCGGGGGCGGCCGGCGACGCGGAAGTCGTCCCGGCAAGGGAGGAGGTCCCGGCCGGAGCGGCGACGGCAACAAGGACATCGAGGCTCCCTGCCGCCGCTGTCGACGTCGCTGCGACCGTGACCACGTCACCGGGACCGCTCGATGAGGGCCCCTGGCCCTCGCCGGCGATGTCGCCCGCCGGAATCGATTGCGCGCCGTCGTCGTCAGGGATGACGTCGTCGATCCACGCGTCGTCGTGGTGACCGCCGTCACTGGCCTCCCTGCTGCTGTGGTCGAGCGCCGAGTCCGTGTCGAACTCAGACTCGGTGTCCACCGCTTCGCCGCTCCGGCGACGACGCGCCCGGTCTCTCCTCCTCGCCTCGTAGGCGTCCTTCCGGGCCTTGCGGCGATCTTTTCGCCGCTTCGTCCTCTCGCCGTGGGCGCGGTTCACCGCCCGTCGGTCTGCGTCCTCGGGACGGGGGCTGTCGAGTGCCGAACGGCTAACCCCGGCTGCACCCAAAGGGAGATGTAAGGATGCTGCAGTCATTTATCTCAAACAAACAAGTGCCAATTAGCCAAGAAAGTGTGGAGAAGAAACTTACAAAGCGAATTGCGTTGGCGTGCGGTAGCGCAGAGGGGTGGCCCGCGACAAGTCACTCGAACTCGTTGTCGATGAAGTGCAGGGCGGACTTGCCGGCCGCCTCTGACAGACGCGCCCCGATCTCACGGTGGCTCAGCGGCTCGCCAATCGCCATAGCCGTCCCCCGAAGGTCGGCGTCTGGCGTCATCTCCCACATGGGGAGCGCGCGGCGCATCAGCGGCAGCACGCGGATGCTGTGGAAGTGGCCGGTGATGCCGACCATCGACACCCCCCGGTCACGCAGCACCGCCACGGCGTCGATGAGGGGCTGGATCGCTGCAATCTCCCTCGCTCCGAGGCCCCAGTGCCAGCAGTCGGGGGCCCCGGACAACCGGGCGTTGGTGAACTTGGGCAGCGGGCCGGTGCGCTCGTTCTTCAAGTAGAACCACCGGTCGTGCCACCCGGAGTTGGAGGAAGTGTGCACCCACGTGATGTAGCCCGACGCCCGCTCCACGCGGAGACGCAGGCTCGCAGAGCCCATGAGCGGGACTCGCCCGCGGACGGGCTGGAGCGACGCCCTGAAGAAGTACCTCCACAGATCGAAGTTGGGGGGAATGCCGAGGTAGGCCTCGCACAGCGTGATGAAGCCGGCGATGTGGCCGATCGAGTTGGGATTAAGGTGCTGAACCTCGATCCCGTAGTAGCCCAGAAGCCCGCGGAAGAAAGGGTGCGCCGGCACCCCGAATCCACGGGAGTGGAAGTGGAAGAACGAGACGATGTAGTCGTCCGGCGGAGAAGGCGACCGCTCCGACGGCACCATCCACTCCACCGCATCAGAGAGCGGGCGAAGGAGGCCCTTCGCGACCAGCCCGCGCAGCAGTTCCGGCGTCACCACCGACTCCGGCCACTCGTCTCCCTCCTCCGCCATCAGATTCAACGGGATGAGGGAGCGCGGACGACGCCGGGATCGAATCGACCGACGGCGGTTGCGGATTGGACGGCGAATGGTGGCGAATGGGGCGAGAAGCAGCGTGGAGCGAGGGGAATCAAAGGCGATCGCAAAGAGAGAAGAAAGGCGAACAGTAACGGGCGATGGAGTATGCGAGAAGACTCCCCGGATAGGTATGGCCTATTTATATGCGCCGGACCGACGCGGTGCCGTTTCCCGCCTTAAATCTCGCGTCCCTTCGTTTTCCTCCGCCCTAACGTGTGCAGGTGGAGATAACGCATGCCTCTTCGCTGCGTTTCGTCCAAGCGCCGCGCCTCTAGATCCGCGCCGGCGAAGCGACGCGACGCCTCGCGACCGACGCCTCATGGGCTCAACTGGTAGGGAAGCCGGTTTGGGCCCCCAGGTAAAGTGGCTAGGAGCTGTAAACGCTCCGACGGCCCATTCCCGGCCCAAGAGTTCGAAGGCCGGCCCAGCGTTGGGTTCGACGGCCGCTCTGGGCCAAACAAGAGTAAGGGGTAATCAAAGGGGGGCACCAGCGGCCAGTACCCGTATGCGCGAAGCGTGTGGGCCCCTGTCGAATACGTCCGAGTCCGAGGACGAAATAAGCCCATGGTTTGCTCATCGAGAGCTGGCAACGAGCCGCCGAGACCGGTCGAACGGACTCGGAAACTAAATGGGACAATCTCCCGGATCATATGGCACTGACCCCTGCTGGTCTCAACCGGGTCCCCGCTAAGGGCAAACCGGGGTGCCACTCGAACGAGCCCGTTTGCAACTCAAATGGCACCACTCATCGAACCATCGAGGAATGGCGCGGACGGCCCCAATCCTCCATCCTCCCGACAGGATGCGGAAGGACAAACGAACAAAGTCGAAACCGTCTTTGGCCGGACCCCTGAAACGATCGGGGGCTCGAAGGCATGCATTCGCACAAGAGACCAACAGCGTGGTCGCAACACAAACGAAAGATCGTTAACAGGGAAAGAGATTACATTAGTCCCATGAATCCATGGATTGGCCACAAGTGGCCAGATAAACAGGCCTAAAGGCCCGTGTTGGATCCACCCGCAGCAAAAATTCGTATGAGAGGGTGGAACCAGCATGTCGGCGCCAAGGACTCTACCTCGAGGGTGGCGGTGCCCAATCTAAGGCCACGTAATCCTCGCAGGAGCGACTCCTAGGACCCCGAGGGTTGACGGGAGCCCGTCTAATCCTCGCGGGAATGACTCCGAGTCCGGTGGGCTACGCCAAAGCAGGACGAAAACCTGCGGTGGCGCCGGCGAGCACCGGTCGAACGTCGACGGCCGGCCTGGGTCGTTTGGCTCGAGTCATCGTCTCCTCCCTCGTCGGAGGAAAGGATGATGACCTCAGGCTTCTCCGACTCGGGAGCCGAGCTCCCGGCTGCCGGATCTGGAGGCACCACCGCGAGCGGAACCGCTTCGACCACCGGAACCAGATCTTGGCAGGTGCATAGTGGGGGAGGAGGCAAAAGGCGCGAAGCTAGAGAAGAGGATACGACGCCCTCTCCTCCTCCTCCTCCCTTTGAGCCTCCCTTGCGTGAACGAGATTTCTGGCGCTTAGACATGGTGAGTTCGAAAAAACCAGGCCGAGGATGCGGGCCTATTTATAGGCGCGTCGCGCGGTCTAGCATGAACCGTGTGCATAAGGAGACGGCTGCGGAAGCCGAAGAGCACTACCCTACCACAGCGACGCCATGTGGATAAGCCCAACACACCGCGACAAGCGGAGGAAAAACGGAATCCAACCACAGTCGGCCCATGGGCTGCAGGCTTCGGCGGCCGCGCCCTCTGGGCAAGGTCAGGGAGAAGTCCGCTGGGCACCGATTTACCCGCCGGATTAGTGCACTCCCCCCTCGGACATAAGAGGAGGCCCGGGGGCTCGGTCATCATGGCTACGGACAAACGACACGGCTCGCTGCGACGTCACACCGAGAAAGCTTGAGAAAAGATCTCAAAAAAAAAAGAGAAAGCTTGAGAAAAGCCTGGAAGCTAGTCTCCTACTAGCTCCCAGCCTCGGGGGCTACACCCGGCGGGTGCACTCGCGCGCACCCGCCGGCGAAGTGAATGGCCACATCCGGCAGCCGTACCAGTCCCGACGACAGCACGGCGCTCTCGTCAGGACTCGGGGGCTACTGTCGGGTACCCATTTTCTAGGTACCCTATACGGTATGCATACTGAATAGCGAAGCATGGAAGCTGACCGAGACCCAAAGGCCTCGTATATAGCTGAGTGATGGAAAGCCGGGCCCATGTGACGGCCCAGTCGGGCGGAGGGCGCGACAACGGCCTTTGGCCCACAGAGCATCCGTTCTTCACAGCCTGCTAAAGGTCCGGGCGCACATGGCTGCATAGGGCACGGCCCCCCACCCAGGACTACGATTGGTCCAGCGCTAAAGGAACCCGGCTCGGGCGTGGCAACGAACCCGACTCCCCGCGGCGGGAGTCGGGCGCCACGGAGTCGAGCGACTCCTCCGACCAAACCCTGGCTAGCCGCCGTCCGCCGCCCATATGCCTCGGCAGTGGTCGGGATCGACGGAGGGTCTCGACCCGAAGCAAACCCGACCACCGCGGCCGGGAAGTGAGCTCGGGGGCGGCATGGGTATATTGGTCAAACTCAGGTGTACGGCCGGCTAGATTTGGATAAGAAGACGCTCCATATCCACTCCTGGACGGTGCGAAGGTACACTGTGCCTGACGTACGGCGGAGTGGGGGCGTCGCATCCGGATCAGGCGTGGAACGGAGAATGCATGCACCAAGTACGCTACACAGTAGTAACTGTGCGCGGAATGACCGTCACCCAACTCCACAGGTACCTACAGCGCACCCACAGTGAATAACAGCGCAGATCAGGGAATGGGCGCTCCACAGCGCCCAGACAGGACACGGATGACCTCATCACATTACCTGGCGCGAAGATTGCGGCGGAAGACACCGGAACCAGCGAAGACGGACCGACTCCATCTCCCCCGCCTTTCCACTTATCTTTTACTTTCTCTTTCTTTTTCTTCTTTCCTCCATCTGTACCGTTCTCCCTTGTCGTATAAAAGGGAGGATTGGGCCCAGGAGGGAGGGAGAGTTCTTTTGGCTTGCAGAAAGCTCTTTTCTCACACACACGAACACACACACAACGCAGCGACTAAGACTTGGGAGCGAATCCCTCTCTCACCACAGCTTGTAACCCCTACTACGAGCAACACGAGCAAAACCTCAAACTGGACGTAGGGCTTTTCTTGCCTGAACCAGTATAACCCATCGTGTCAAACACATACTTTCTGATCGTCGTCGAGCCGCGCACAAATCTACTCGTCGGCCGGTTACTGAGCGCCGACAAGTATGATGCATGAAAACTGTAACCCGAAGAAACTTTTTGAAAACGATGTAGCAAGATTTTAAGTAGTTTAAAATTTGAGTGTACTGATGACCATGTGAATGTTCAAAACAGCACTCTTGTGACACTATAGTGATATCGCCAAAGACTACTGCGCCTGAGCTTCTATGATAATACATAAAGCTTATGTTCAAGCTGTATCATGTTTAACTCCAGTAAAATGGAAGTATTAGGAATCACCGATGATTAAGCCAAAAAAATTTTTTTGCGAGTGAAAGAGGATTATATTGATAGAAAACCAATACATCTCAGGAATTTTACAGAAAACACCCCAGACATATTGGAAATTACGCACAACCCCTTACACCAAAAGGAAACACAAACTCTCCAGTCGCCGGCGCCGCTCGCCGGAATCCGCCGGACTCCTCCCTGCAACTCCGCCGCGAACTCCAAACTCTGGACATGCCTCGAAATCCAGCGCTCTTGCCTTCTCCAGAGCACCCATGCCATAGCTGAACGGTTGTCGGCCATCACGAATCGGAGATGAGAAGAAGAGCAAAAACCCGGCGAGAAGGACCACCCCAGCAAAGACAAACAACGACGACCGGGAAGAAGGGTCTCCCCGATACTCCTGTACAGCGACCCCACTACAGGGATCTCAACTCCACAAGCCCGCCGCCGGCACCGGAGCAGCGCACCAACGAGGCGAGGATGGGCAAGAGAGAAATTATTCCATACCGTCGACGACGCCATCGCCTCACCGCCGGCGGCCGGAAACCAAGCCCACCACGCATCTTCACCAGCAAGCTCAACGCCGTCACCGACGCCATCGCCACCAGATCCGTCGCGGGGAGCACCAAAACCGACCATCGCCGACGAGGACGATGCCGGAACCCTAACCCTACCTACCCTACTCCTACAATCTACAGCTAAGACTAGCCCGCCCGCGACTAGATCCTGCTACCCCGTCCTCTCCAGCGCCGACGAGGCCGCCGGAGAGGAGGGGGAAGCGAGAGATCCGCGCGCGGGCGAGGAATCGCCTGATTAAGCCAAAATTTGATCAAATGATAGATAGCTGATGGCACCCAGGCTTTCTCATATAACTATTACTTTTACGAAACACATTGATATGGCAATAACCTTAAGTAAATGTCTTCCACAGGAATGGTTCAAATGTAAAGGGCTATTTTGTCTGGTCGCTAGTGGATCTGTATGAACTGCTCGGTGGTAACCAGAATTCCTATGGACTCTACTATGTGGACTTAGCAGCGGATGATTTGAAAAGGTATCCAAGACGCTCTGCCGTTTGGTACACGGATTTCCTAAAGGGAAGAAGAGACTCAGCGTCCAGAAGATCATCCAATGCATCTCTGTTGATGTCTACTATTTAAGCAGCATTTTGTTGAGTGCTTCAGCCATTTCATTTTCGCCTTTCTCCTGTCAGATGTTGACAGAATCACCATCCGTGTCTGTTCACTAGACAGAATATGACCAACGGCTTAACTTACGTCTGCTTTGGACTGTTTCATGTTACTCTTGCAATTTTTATCTGTCCTTTCTCTGAGAGGGAAAATTTGGTGTATTCACATGCCAAGGAACGATACTGAAGTATCCAATCTCACATGTTGAACCAGAAAGCTGCTGCATCAAAAGAAATACGCGTGGTGTACTAACAGGCAAGCCCTGCACTTAGAAGCGCAGTTATCACAACACTAAGGCAAACATCATTTCATTCAATCTGGATACTTCCTGGCAAATGAACGGATGGCTCATATACTCCAAACATCAAGTGAACTGTGAAGAGAGGTCTGAGAGCTTCCGTCTCGCACTGTTTCAAATCCAAACCATTTTTGTTTTTGCCACAAAACAACCACCCCATCCTAACTCCAAAGTTCATTCTTCACGTCCTAAGCAATCTATGCAACACAGCTACAGGCCTTAAAAAGCGGCATTCACCCATGTGAAGATCATTTTCAGCCACGCCCACGGCCCCCACCTGGCAACAAGTAGGAAGTGTGAAGCAGATTAGTATCTATTGGAATCAAGGGAGACCGAAAACAGTCAAAGTGGATATGAATTAAGAAAGCACGTACCTTTGTTGCCACCTTTACCACCAACTCCACCCCTTCCACGGCCACCGCCACCTTTGCCTCCATCATCTTGGCCACGCCCGATGCCCCCGCCTCCAGGTTTAGCACCAATATCCCCTCTTCCTCTTCCGCGACCAACACCCGGCGGCTTCCTATCTGCATTTACAACAGCATGAGCTATTCATGTCTGGATTGGTTACCAACAGCAATCTAATGAATGAGTCAGACTCTCCAAGAACCATATATAAATGTTTATAATCAACTCATCAAAATATCACCCAACCAATGAAAACAAATAAAGTATGGCACATGTGCCTTCATGAATATAAGATTGTAAAAAGAGGACAAGAATCCATATCAACAAGCTGACAAACTGTAAGAAACATGCACTGTGATAGACATGATGCAATTATAGATGAGATTTAGCATGAAGCAGTTTGTGCGAGCTCATTAGCTAAAAAGATTGATCTATACTCATGAGTTAAATTGCCTACTGGAGACTACAAAAGGTCAAATTAGACTACTATTACGACATTGGGACAATCACAAGCTCATCAATCACAACTAATAGCATATTCCTAATTTTAAATGTTGTACAGTGGGGAGTGGTAGACGCACTTGAAAAGGTTTCTACTAAACTTCAACAAATGCATGTAGTCCTTGATTAGAGCTAACAGATCAGTGAAACTGATTCTGCGTCAAAATCTATCCTTCCATGATGTTAATTGCTTTTTTCTAGACAGTAAGTAAAAAGTTTACGTACACAAACCACTGCTTGAATGAACGGGGCTAACATGCAAACATAAATATGTGTACAAAATATTGGTTAACTATGTTGGGGGAGGCATAGTGTGTGCACCCACTCTCCTCATAGGCTCGACAACTTTAGATTCAGCCTATGTATACTTTAGGCCCAATTGTAAGCCCAAAGGCAATCATGTAATATTTGTATCCCACCAAGGGTAGAAGAGGGATCCCCCTCTTCTCCCCTCCCTATAAATATAAGGCCCCAAGAGGTCCCAAGACAGGTTGCCTCATTCTCACTCTCTCTCATTATGCTTGTTTACCATCCCATTTTAGTCCTTCCCATAGGTCCCTCACTTGTGGTAGACCTTTGGAGGACTCCCTTCTATTATTGTGGCCTTGTAACCACAACAGTTGGCGCCGTCCGTGGGGATCGGTACAAAAAGTCTCGTGAGATTGAGTGGGAAGGCATTCCCGAAGGTCAACCCATTAAAAAAAAAGAGAGAGAGACCGAAGGTCACCTTCGGAGGTGTCCAGGAAGGAGTGGCCGACCTTCAGAAGCCATCATCGACGGAAGGCCAGTGGCGTGAAGCCTTCCGAAGGATGGGCCCCGAAGCCAGATCATCCCGAGGCCCGAGCTCGAAGGTCAGCCCACACGTCTCGGAGGCTTGGGGAGGAGTCCCGGAGGTCATCCCCCGGCCCGAAGGTTCACAGGCCTAAGCCTCGCGCTCGCAGTCCCGGAGGCCGGCCCAGAAGGTCGTCCCCGGCCCGAAGGTTTGCAGGCCGAAGCCTCGCGCTCGTCCTGGAAGCCCACGGCCCGAAAGGCCAATCTGGAAGACGTCCCCGAGACGTCCCTTGGGCCAAAGCCCACTAAGGTGACATCCATCCGCAGCTGTCATTTCTTGCAAAATTGTTGCCGTTCGGTGTTCGAACTCGTACTTCAACCGCACCTGCTTACCACGCTGCCCAGACATCTTTTGTGCTGAAGATAGCGTGTAATAATATTTAAACGATGCTTGCATGCTAATAGTCTCGCATAAGCACAATTCACTGCTAATAAGTGAACATATCTGCCGGACCTTGCTAGAGTCACCGGGTATCTACCTGTCAACGTCTCTGATTAATACTTGTAAAATCTCATGCGCCGGTTTGAGCAAAATTCTTTCGTAGCATGCACACGTACCTATCGTGCTAAGTGCTAACAATACGTTGGCGTGATGCTCTTTTATTCCCACAGCTTGATCTGTTGTTTAACTTACACAGCTTATTTACATTCGGCATCGTAATTGCTGTTTACAATTTTGTGCACCTCGTATGCAATACCACTCGCCTCTGCTATGCTATAGGTTGTTTACCACTTTACCTACAATCTCTGCCGTGAGTTCGTGTAAGAGTGCACCTATCGCTAGTCTAAACACCCCCTTGCATGCATGGCATGCATCCGGCAGAACCTTTGAGCTGTTCAAGCTAGTTTTTGTGCTGAAAACGCACCCTGTCTGCCACTCAGTCAGTATGTTGCTCATGCTCGCCTGATACTATGCTAGCTAGCTACTCGTATCATTTGGCAAAAATGAATGTTGAGGGAAACCGCATGAACCTTTTGCTTTGCCTGTTTCCCATACGGGCTAACACCTGTAACTAATACGCGTATACTGATGCGCCCATTCAACTTTGGCACTTGGCAAAATTGTTCTGCACTCTAGCCTTGTTTGCTTAGCCATAATCGGTAAATCAAGGAGCAGCCTGTGTATGTGGTACACGCCTGAGCAGCATTCCTTTCGTTCTAGTTAAAACCTAATATAACATTTAGCATGTGCTTATTCAATCCGGCCACATGTGTCCATTCGGGCTCGTTTTGCTGTGCTAACCATGCATGCAGTGAGCCATTGGGAAGAGCACGTCGACGCCGTTGCGTCTCCGTGATCCAGGCAATGAGCATCCACTCTCGACGGCGGCGAAGCTTGCTGCCGGTTTCATCTGCAGCAAGGCGAGCCTTGTAGCCGAAGCACCGCGAGGATCCCTGTCACCCGAACCCCACCACGAAGCAGCTGCGTCCAAATTGGACACCCGAGGCAGCACCGGAGGAAAGGGCCCCGATGCCGCCGCCGGCAGATCGCCGCCGTCAACCGTGCATCGGCAAGCTGACACTGGAACCCGACACCAGCATCACGACGAAACACCAGACACCCACTGCGAGTGCCGCTGCATGGTGTTTCGTCCAACGAACCCGACGACACGCCAAAGGCACCGTACCAGCACCAGAGACGAGACAACGTGCCGGCGCCCGGTGCGGATGCCACATCAACAAATCCCGAAGCTGAACAAGTTCGTCGCTGGCGCCTTACGCGGCCGCCACATGCCGAGACTAGCCAACGAAGCAGCGAGGACGAAACGGAGGCCCGGAGGAGCAAGCCACGAGTCCCGGTGATGCGGAACCTGCCGGCATCGTGCTAGCTAAAGAAAGACGCATGGACGGAACTTCATCCGCGGCACCTCGTGCACAGGGCTCCGACACCCGCAGCACGACTTTCTAGCGGCGCCTTCCGGCCTTCCGGGAGGAGCATGGAGTTCGCCATCGATCCACTGGAAGCGTCACCAACAACCAAGACCTTCGGCAAAGGACGCCAGCGGGAAACGCGACATCGACCCTCTTGCCCTCGGCATCTCAGCCACGACAGACAAACCGGGTGAGAGGCGCCGTCACTGGAGCACTCGTCGCCGCGGCCATCATCGCCGTCGCCTGAACTCGCCATCGGCGCCACTCCACCAGCTGGTCGATGCGGCTATCATCATCAAACCCAAGCAACAGCGGGCACACTCAGAGCCACACCAAGAACCACGAAGGCCGAAGCAATGAAGCACGTCATGTTGCCGAAAATGTCGCCCTCGACAATGATACAATGCCCCCGACACCCCCAGCAAGTGTCACAGCCGGAGGTCGTCTTCCTCGACCACTTCTACCTCATGAAAACCCGAAGCTGTACACCCACGGCCGGGAGCTTCCGGACTCTGGGAGACCGCCATACGAGCTCGCCAACAACGCCAACTGCGGCAGCTCCAAACCACGCCGACGTTGTGGGACATTGCGACATGGCCGCCTATTGTTGCATGCACAGCCGCTGGGCTTCGACGACATGTACGGCGTGTACGACGACCTGATCGAACCCGATGGCGTCGGAAAATACAATGATGGCCACCCCGAAGCACAACCGATCGAGGTTTCGGAGAAGGTTCCGAAAGGAGCAATCCCGGAAGCCACCTGTGTCGAGCGGAAGGCAGGCGCCCACACGGCCAGGGAGGCGCATCCCGAAGCTCCACCTTCCTCAGCGGCTCGGAAGCCCACACGGCCAGAGAGGCGCGTCCGAAGGTAACGTCTCGGAGCCCACGTCCGGCATCAAGCAAACCTGCACGAAAGCCGGCCATCGCATCGTCGAGGCCCAAAAGGCGACCGCCGGAATGCACCGAAAATCCACACGGCCTGAAAGGCGAGTCCGAAAGACGCATCCCCGGTATAAACTTCGGGGCAAGCACGTCCACCTCGACACGATATCTCGGAACTTCTCGCTGTAGCCCACGGCGGCCGAAGATCAGAAAGACACCTACATGCCAAAGAAGGTGACCCCGAAACTTGGCCACCAACATCGTGGCCAAACCCCAAGCCCAGCAACAAAACGCGACGCCGAACATCGGCTCCGACACATCGCACCCCAGAGGCGGATCCTCCCTATAGGCAGGGTGGGGCGGCTGCCCCAGCTACCTGCAGTCAGTAAAACAGCCTTCATCTTCAGATTGCCAGGGGCGGATGCTTGACAAGAAGATGAACCGATACTTTTGAGGTTAAGGAGGAGAGAACCAGCCGAATTGTTGGGGAACTTGGGGGATTATGGAACTCTCAGCCCTTAAAGAAACAGCGAGATGGCCTGCCCCGTTGTCTCATTATTCATTGACCTGTATTTAGATTGCTGCTGATTACGGTTCCAAAGAATATTACGCACAGTTTCTGAAATCTATGGTGAATCTAATCAAGTACAGTATCAACCTGTACTTTAACTGTGCACCAACGTATCAAATTAGCTTACAGAATTAATAGCATCATGAACCAAGTTTTCCATTGGTTAAATTCACGGTTCATCTTCGCCCCAGCTTAAATTTTGAGCTGGCTCCGCCACTGGATCAAGGGACTTGATTATGGTGTGATTACCTTGTTACCCAAAACTTCTGAGACAGGAAATTCAACGATGTCAGCTTATTTATTTGCTAATAATCTTGTGGTTCCGAATGAGACTGGTAAAGTTTGTGCATGTATAAACTGATGAGCAGAACTCAGAGTGCCTTCACTGTATATTGAAGAAAATCCAACTCGTGATTGCTGTTCAGTCAGGCCAAACTTTTATTTTTTTTGGAGGGTTAGTCGAGGCCAAACGGTCCTGGTTCAGTCTTGTGCCAGCTACATACTTGTGGTGTACCCAGTTTTATTTTCCTAGGGCTCCGTTTTAGTGCACCACCTGTTTCAACAGTAGTGGTTTTCCAGTGCGCAGGGAGGAGGCTAGCTGGGTGGATGGGTGGGGTGGGTGAGCCGGCCCTCCCTCCCCCCCCCCCCCCCCCCCCCCCCCTAGATCCAGCCCAGCTAGATGTTTTAGCACGGTAGCACATATTTTTTCTTTTTTAGTTTTTTTTCTTTTCTCGGCCCACTTTGTGAGCCTAATTAAATCTCGGTCCATCCTGTGCGTTACTAGCTTGTTGTTCTTCCATGTCTCTTCTTCTAACATGGAAAAACAGGAGCTCAAACTTTTCTGGAAGTGACGTCAGATTCCAAGTTTTTTCCTGTCTATTTTTGTAAGGGCTGAAAGTCAGAATCAAATGCAAATAACCTGACAATTAAGCAGGTTTTTGGGTACGTAACACAGATATAGAGCAACAAAATCTTACGGTATTTTGGGAGGATGAATAAGCCAGAATGTACGCTCGCGTGCGTGCGTGCGTCAGGCATGCGTGTGAGAGAGAGAGAGCGTAATAATAATGGAATATTATACGGTTAAGTAGTACAATGATGTCTGTACTATAGTATTCATCGTTGGATGGTATCCTCAGATCGAAGGCACTGGATCTCCCATATTGACATTTAGCTTGGTATTTAAAATTGAGACTTTTGCGATTTTACCATTAGCTTGTTGTCCCATTATGATTTTACCTAGAATATGTGTTTTTTGATTTTACCACAACTTTTCTAAACTGAACGAAGCTTGCACCACGAGTCTGTTAAGTCTTGAGGTAAAAAACCAAGTTACCCTTTTGTGATTTTACCACAACTTTTGACATTAACCCATGTACAACAGATCTTCAAAGTTTTTGATATTTTTAAAATTAAAATAGTCACAAATTCGAATAGATCACATAGAATTTTCAAATTTTTCTAAATTTGGACAGAATTTTGACCAATTTCAGACAGAATTTTGGCAGCATCTATCTTAACACATATCTAGCACATATTTTACATAGAACAATATAGTCTAGATATTATAGGAAGCAGATCACAATCCAAAATATGCAGCTAGCCTCTCTCCTATTCCTTATCGTCCTCCTCCTCCCCTTCCTCTTCCTGTTGGTGGCCCTCCTTCTCCCATGTCACTAGCACCGACACTTGCACTCCCACTTATGAAATGAATAAGAAATGGAGTTAACAAACAACAAAATTCCGTGATGCTTATAATTGCAAAATTAGTAGTGATTGCTGCCTTGTCCTGTTTCCATTTCTTGAGAGGCTCTCATCTTCTTTTGGCTAGCTGTGAGACCACCGTGACAATACTTAGTTGTATGTCCTCTTTCACCACAATCAATGCATTTCCTCTTCTTAGTGCTGGGTTCATCAGATGCCTTAATTCTAGCTACCCTTGGTCTCTCCGGTTTTCTTCTCAAGTTAGGCTTCTTGATTTTGAAGCCCAAATCAACTCATGACCACTGAAGCTTTGACGTCATTGGCTTGAAAAAACCTCCATATACCTTTCTGAACCCATCCTCCCACGCGTCGTCCCCGCCTCGTGCGCCGCCTGCCCGCCGCTCGTCTGCTCCCGTCCAACCGCCGCCGCATGCCAAGCCTGGCTAGGGTTAGGGTTGAGTCTAGTTGAGGACGAGGAGAGAATGGAAGACAAGACAGAGGAGAACGACTGGATGGAGTCGGGGGTAGTTTCGTCCGTCTCTATTTTTTTTCCTTTTTTTTTAATCGTTCAATTTGTTCCATCTCACGGGGGGATGGAAACCTATGGTAAACGGCATGTTCAATTCGAAAAAGTTGTGGTAGGTCAAAAACACAATTGGCCCTCACACTGATGGTACAAACGCAATTTCCCCTTTAAAATTCTGGCTTCTAAATGACAATCTTAATTCACCATGGTTCCTTATTATGCAAAATCGGTTGTTTTTTTTCAGATATACAGGAGAGCTGCACATCTTTGTATTAGAGGGGAAAAGTATTATTTGTTTACAATGCAGCCTTACAGAATGACGCACACTCGAGTCAAAGAAGATTTGGCTCAACCTTACATCGAGTGGACTACTCGCAAAACATACAACCTAATGCTTTGGCTCCTGCTAACACCCACATCTCAGGCTTCATCTTGACCTTCACCAAAACTTGCTGAATCTGGTTCTTGTCTTTTCTATTTGCAAAAGGTACATCCTTTACAGTGAGTATTTAGTTCCCTTGGCTAATGTAGCTCCTTTTATATTGGACCTTTATATATTCTTATGGTTCCAAAGCATAGTACTTGTAACCAATATTATTTCCAAACCAAAATGCTATGCAACATCAAAGATTGGTGCTTTATCCAAGCAAGTGTAGAGTCATTTGTTTGCACATCATTTTTTTTTCTGAGACACTTGGCGATCATGACATTCTTTTTCCTTAACATATTGGCGGTTTTAACAGCTGGCCCAACCATCAACAAGGGCATGAGCGCGTGTGCGCCGGCAGAGGAGCAGAGCAAGAGCATGCTGAAAATCCTTGTACGCTCCCAAGGACGGAGAAACAACAATAACATCACACACATGCTCATAGAAAATCGAAGCAGAAACGTACGAACAACGAAACCGTTTAGCTAGACGTGCAGAAATGTTGTGCGATAGTATAGTAATATTGTAATGTAATAGTGAACATACAGGAGTCATAATCAAACCAGAGTTCTGAGACGGATGCTCTGGCCGTAGTCATCCAGTGTAGCTTCTTTTGGAACAAAATGAAAAGAAGATGGAATTGCTCGTAGCTAGGATACAACAATCTCGACCTCAGGTGATGGAGCAGCAGCTTCGTTTCCTTGGTTGTTTGAGAGAGCAGCTTTGTTTCTAGCAGCAGCTTGTATCCTCACCTCTTTCGGCAGCCGAAGCTGTACCCTTTGCTGCCTCTCTGGGAACGTCTCCAATCCGGCGTGCGACATGAGGAGGGAGATGAAGGTGAGGTACTCTCCGCCGGAGCCAAGGCTCTTGGCGTGCAGGTAACCTCTGCATCTACTGGCCGAAAAGCAGAGCATCTCAGTCCATACACCTCCGATCACTTTCCACATTCTTTCCTCATCACCTAATTGCTGCAGAGCTTGACAAAGATGCAAGGCGTCGTAGAGGAAACCTTTCCCTGTAGACTTAGTGAGTTTAAGGAATATCTCGAAGGTAATGTCTTCCTCATTCAACCGTGACACATCATCACCTTGGAGAAGAGCCTCGAGCTCGCTGTAGGCAATCGTGAATAGATTTGTTCTACAGCCAGGCATCAACATCTCAGGATTAGCAAACAGAAGATGCATCATGTAGTTGGAGATTCCTTTAGACAGGTACGGATCCATGATACAATACAGCGTGTCTGTTTTTTCTTGGGCCTGTTTGATGTCACTTTCTTCTTGGGGCTTTTTGACTGCACTATTAAGCTCTGCTTTGCAGCGGCCAAACAGCCACCGTAAGACTCCTGTTGCACTCTTAAGCGCTGCTTTGCAGCGGCCAAACAGCCACCGTACGACTCCTGCTGCACTCTTAAGCGCTGCTTTGAAGCACTCAAACAGCTTCTTTATATACTGCAAGCAGAAATCTATTAAGCTGCACTGCAAACGGCCTCCTGCTAAACTGCAACCGACGGGTACACCACGGTACTCGCTATACAAACAGAAATCCGTGGCCAAATGCCAGAGAATGATGCTCTCGTCGAAGGGCTTCTCTATACTCTCCCTAAGGATCCCTTCACATTCGCTGCGCTCAAGTGTCCGGTGCCCCCTGATATCAGTGAACTTCCAATAACTCTCGACATCCTCTATATCATTCATCCATCCATCTTTAACATGTTCAAGTACTACATCTGTAATGTCCCAGGACCGCCCCGTAGGCTAAACCAAAATATGTGTCAAGTAAACCTTTGCACTGTAAGATTTCTGCAATCCCCATCAACCATGGGTGCCTTCTGTTATGAGCTAAGAATCCTATAATGCTATGTTGGGCAACCACGTGAGGCCAATCTTTGTCATGATATGCCACTGTAATGAAGGCCGAAATCTCCAACAGATATGTGATGTACATCAATGCAAATGTAACCTTGATGTCGTTACCCCTGTAAGCATCTTTATGGCTACTATGGAAGAGGCCGATGGGAACGATTGGCACTGTCATTGTTAAAAAAACAAGAGGAGAGAACAACAATCGCCACAATCTTCTGTATCTCTGTTCGGATGCCTGTCATGAACCTCCTTGCTATAAATAAGATCGAAAGTTTTAGAGAGCCCTGTGCGTAGCGCCTGATACAATGCTGGTTTCCTAGTCCACAAGAAAGATTTCAACCTAGTAAGACGGTCAGTATGGTCATACCCCAAGTCAACGAATAGCTTGTCAGGTTCGGAGAGCAGGCTTAAGTCGGCCGATGTTCCATTCCTGTCCATTGTCAAAACCTTTGCGTCTTGTATGTATCCTTCGAGCTCTACTTCTCTGTTTGTAGTTTCAGATCTGGGGGAAGGATGGAAAGAGGTGACCAGACTGCCAAAACTATTTCTCTTCAGAGCCAAGGGTCTCTCGAAGCATTTGAAAACCCCAAGGATGAAAAGCAGAATTGTTGCAGCTAAGAACCGCCGATCGGCCGAGGGCGACCATGACTTGCAAAACACATAGAAAACTACTGCAACCTGAAACAGCAGAGTGGATGCATTAGCTTTGCTATACATCTTTACTAGTACTATATAATTATTGGTGCCTCTACGTTAATCATCACGAAGATGTGCATGCTAGGGAAAAAGAATCTTAGAAGGTCCTATGAAAAAAATCAGAAATATTTGACCATCTATAATAAGCATCCGATCTATTTTATTTTCAAGTCTAAAGTAAACCCCTTATTATGTAAAATGCCCATCTCCGTGAGACACTGCCAAAGTGCGTATTTGTGAAGCACACATCGCCCTCCGGTGGTGCTTGCCTGTCACCATCTTCCCTTCTCCCTCTTCATCCTCTCTTCCCTTCCGGCGTTGTGCTGCTGGTCTGCTGCCGCCGGCACTAGGTGTCTATGCTATGCTGCTGCTGCTGCTGCTCTGCTCCCTCCAGTGCTCCTCCACACTGGCGCTAGCGGCGGAGCACTGCTTGGGCACCGTGGCGTCAGCCTCGGCGGGGCGCGCGAGCAAGCGTGCATGGGCGCCGGTGCCAAAGTGTTGTGTCTAAGACTTACGGGGAGGTGCCTTGTATCCCAAGTCTTGTACTCTCATGTATACCAGCCGAGAGGCTCAACGTAATACAATCAACCATTCCACCAATTATATTCTTCTTACATAGTATCACGAGTTTAGGTTACCTGATCCCCCTGTTTCGCGAGCGGTTCCTATTGATCTGTCGCCATGATCGATTTAGCTTTGATTAAGCTGCAAAGATGGAATTCTTCGTCGTCATGGATCGCGCCGCCATCAAATCCTGAAGGAGGTCTGCCACCATGCGGATCGAGCACCACAAGGCGAAGTGCGTTGTCCTCAAGGCCGCAGACTGAAGCCGCACGCGACCGCAGAGTCATATTTGATCTCATTTTGTAGCATTAATTCTAAACAACATGATGGTTCAAACAGCTTCGAAAACAGACTTACGGTTTGGGAGAATAATGCGTTTGAAATTTTGAAACCGGTTCTTTTTTCCCCTTCAACCCGCCCCAATCAGGTCGTGACATGTCACACTCTCAGCCTTCCCTTCCTCGACCACTCAGATCTGAATAATTACACGAATTTCAAACACTGATCTACATGTTTGACTCTTGTAGGACCATTTACATACATGGAATCCTAGCCATGAGGGGAGGCGGAGGGAAAATGATAATCAGCTTGTTCGCCATGCCTGCTGCAATTCAGCACCTACAGCGCACTTAACTCTTCAGCATCCACTACAGTGTTCGCAGTTATTTCTTCAGCATCCGCTACAGTGTTGTGGTACAGCCGAACATGGCCAGTAGTGTTCTTAACCAGCTCCTCGCGTTCTCTTTTGACGAAATAGAGGTGCGCCCGCATCCTCATCTGTTCTATCGCCGACCGTGAGCCCGCCGTCCCTCCCCCCCCCCCCCCCCCCCCCCCGCCCCCCTTCCACCAATTTTATTCCTCTTACATGGTATCACGAGTTCAGGTTACCTGATCCTGAACCTAGTCTTCCCGCGGCCCCCGGGGAGATAGATCTCCGCCGGGGGCAGCGCCGCTGTTTCTAAACCTACTCTTCGCGCCATCCCCGGGGAGATGGATCTTCACCGGGAGCAGCGCCCCTGTTTCGCGAGCAGTTCCTATTGATCTGTCGCCATGATCGATTTAGCTTTGATCAAGCTGCACAGATGGAATTCTTTGTTATCATGGATCGCGCCGCCATCAAATCGTGGAGGAGGTCTGCCACCATGCGGGTCGAGCACCACAAGGCGAAGCGCGTTGTCCTCAAGGCCGCGGACCGAAGCCGCACGCGACCGCAGAGTCATATTTAGATCTCATTTTATAGCTTTAATTCTAAACAACATGATGGTTCAAACGGATTCGAAAACGGACTTACGGTTTGCGAGAATAATGCGTTTAAAATTTTGAAACCGGTTCTTTTTTCCCCTTCAACCCGCCCCAATCAGGTCGTGACACATGGCACACTCTCAGCCTTCCCTTCCTCGACCACTCAGATCTGAATAATTATACTAATTTCAAACACTGATCTACATGTTGACTCTTGTAGGTCGATTTACATACTTGGAATCCTAGCCATGAGGGGAGGCAGAGGGAAAATGATAATCAGCTTGTTCGCCATGCCTGTTACAATTCAGCAGCTACAGTGTTCGCAGTTATTTCTTCAGCATCCACTACAGTGTTCGCAGTTATTTCTTCAGCATCTGCTACAGTGTTGTGGTGCAGCATGGCCAATAGTGTCCTTAACCAGCTCCTCGCGTTCTCTTTTGACGAAATAGAGGTGCGCCCGCATCCTCATCTCTTCTGTCGCCGACCGTGAGCCGCCGCCGCTCACCCCCCCCCCCCCCCCCCCCCCCCCCCCCCCCCTCCATGTCCCACCGCTCCTCCTTCCTCCAAAATCAGTACCCCCCTCTCCTGAAGGTGTCATGGCCACTCCTTTCCAAGAGCTCGCCCCTGTTCCAGCTCGACGACAAGGCTACCCTCTATCAGCTCGCCGACGACGCAACGCTGCCCAGCTCCACCTCCCGGTGTTCTTCTTCCTTGCACGCCCCTGTTTCAATGCTCCTGGCAGCCTTGTTTGAGCATATGAGATGCATCAACGAGTGGCATATGCATCCATCTGCGAACCAGTATATGCATTTCATGTTTTGTGCTATTATTGTGGTTCGATTGTGACTAAAGATTGCCTTTGTTCATTGAAGGTTGGTCCCTGAACAAGCAGTACAGTTCGTTAATTGCCTCTGTTCATTGATGGGTGTGGAATTGTTGCTCAGATCAAGCAGCTGCTGTGGCCATGCTCTTTTGAACGCCATGAAGCAGCAGCAGCAGCAAGATATATGTTTTGCTCATGTTAATGGGCGAAGGAGCAGCATGAATAAAGCTTCTAGTCTGAACCATGTTGAATATCGAACCATATGCTACTTCAGTTTGAGTGTTGGAAATTTGTGCTCTGGTCACGAAGCCGATGTTATGTTATTTGATATTGTGTTGCTGTTGTATGAGCACAGCAAGCAGGTAAGAGCATTTTTGTCTTCTGGAGCTCATATCTTCTGGACAAAAATGCTTTTACCTTTGAGTGGTTCATATCTTCTGGACAAAGATACCACTGAATGTTGTAAGAGCACATTTTTGTCTTCTGGAGCTCATATCTTCTGGACAAAAATACCACTTAATGTTGTAAGAGCACATGCAACATTCAGTGGTATTTTCCGGAGCACATAACTTTTAGTCGTATTCTCCATAGCCGATGAAATTTCAGTACTAGAGAACCAATTTTCCAAAAAATAAGCCCTCTATTTTATTTAAATTGGTATCTAAATTAGCTACGTCTACTTTATTTAATTAATTTAGATTAACAGCCAAAATCAGCATCTCTACATTAGCCATTATGAAATAAGCCCTCCAAAGCGCTCATATATATGCTCCCGAGTGACCTACTTCACTTCTTACTGTAAGTTTCAATTTCCATATTAAACACTTAGCTCATGTTAAAGTATACATAATAAATACACATGATATGAAGGAAAAACTATACCAAATGAAAACACAGCAATGCCTGACCTGAGACACTGCAGTAACGATGTGCCGTCTCCACAGTTCATTGTCTTCGATATTGTAGGCGGAGATAGGCATCTGCCCACCGAGATGCACGAGCAAGATGGGGCCCCATAACACCTCCAGAAAGTGGCTGCTATTTGCAGAACTATACTGCACCTTTCTTTGGCGATTGAAGAGGGTTGCGAGGGCGTATATCGCCACAGCATCTCCGGCTAGGTATGCGAGCCATATGCTAAATCTGAAAACGGGGCGGATATGCTTCTTACGAGCACTGGCGAAGAAGGCGAGGTAGCACTGAACGGCAAGGCTGCCCAAAACGAGGATGCGCAGCTGCCACTCTTCCCACCATTGCGGGACACTTGAGAAAGAAGCCATTCGATTCGTGCCTCCGATCCACACGTACGCGCTTTTGTTGCTTGGTTTATGTTAGTTTGCACAAGGCACCTGATCACCTGTGGGAAGATCTGAAGAAAACTTCTCGACTTCAGCACAAATAAATTTAGAAGCGATGAAGTGACAGAGTTTCCTTTTTCTTTCCCTAATCACAGCTGCTGCCTTAATCCGATCCTCCTGGCGGGGTGGAAAGTTCCAGGCCGGAGAAGAAAAATAATGTACTGTACCTTGCTCGATTATCCTTGCTTGGCGGCGTCAGCGCTAGATCGAGCAGGCCGGCACAACCTCTTTCCCTCCTCCCACCCGGTAGCAAGCTTTGCGATGGCCCCAAGGATCAACCTTAGGCGCCGCTATTCATGATCGTGTTTTTGGCATGGCGGAGGCTATGACTGAAGCCTCTCATCGGCGAAGGGCATGCATTTTTAATATTATAAGAGCTTTAGTAGCATATGAGATCATTTGTTCGATTCTTTGTGGAAGTGAATTTTGAGAGGCTTTATGCTTTTAGGGGTAGATAACGTTTTCGTCGACAGTGAGGCGCCTGGTGATCTTATTAATCTTGAGAATTCGTCGGCCAGTCTTTGAAAGTGCTTATAAAAATAAAGTTTACGTGAGTGCAATGTGAGCGTATATGTTGTACTGTATAATTAAAAAAAAATGTTGCTCATCAAGTCGAATGGTAGATGAACCAACCGGCCAGCAAGACTTGGGCGTCATTGTCGCGGTACGGTGGTAGGCAATAGCATTTAGTAGACATTCATGATCCCATGTGAGAAAGGCTACAGCCTCTGTTTTCCGATGTTGATGCATGTTTGTTCGGTGCGTACACCGTCTGATTTATTAGGTACTAGTAAAATTTTAATTACCAAACCAAATGATTCTTTCTTGGTCTCAATTGAATGGATAATAGGTTGTGTTGATCTCCAATCCAACGTGCACGGCTCTATGTGAAAGGGCCTGTAGGCTAGAGTCAATTAACTGTGCATGCTTCAGTTCAAATTAACTGTGCATGCTTAATGTCGGACAAAATGCGTATTTTGCCTCTTCATGTTTTTTGTTGCGTTTAATATATGACTGGACTCATTCAAGAAACTTCTTCTGCTTCTGATTGCTGATTCTGGAATTAGTATGATGCATGGTTGTACGTATGTCTCCTCTTGCAAATATCAAATCGAATCAAACAAGACTGTAGCAGAGGATGGATTGTGTTCTACTAAACAGAATCACTCAAAAAAAAATCCTTTTTCTTTAGACAACTCACAGTAATATAACCACGATCCAGATGAACCGCTAAATAATTAGTGTCTTGTTCTTATCAATGACAATTACAGAATTATATAAATCTTCATTTATTCCATGGTCTGAAATGATTGGTGTATGTATCCAAGGAGTTTTTTTTTTTGGGAAACAATGTATCCAAGGAGTTGGCGCTGAGAAGCTTCAAGCTTGGACACATTTCGGACCCAGTATTAATGAAATCAGATATTTTGTTCGATAAGTTTTTACTTTAACATTTTGCCCTGCGCGGCTTCCCCAAGAGTTCCAAACCACCAAGTTTCGGAGCCACAAATTCAGAATTGTTCAAAACGTTTGGGCTCTAACTGGAGGCAGATCACACATGAGAGATCTTAGCATCTCCATAATTGCAACTAGCAGTGTATAAGGTATATGCATGCGACACTTGTAGACCTTGGGAGAACGAGTAGTGAAATCTGGTACGAGTAGTACCTTGTATTGGGCGATGGCCAAAGTGATGATCCCGTTCTTCTTGGCCACCGACTGCCAACAAACCAGCGAAGGCACAGTGCAATATGGACAAAAGGGGTTAGAGCATCTTCAAAAGATCATAAAAAAAAATATGAGAGGCAATTTTTCTTCCCTTTTCTAACAATCTCTCCCTAAAAGTAGATCAATTCATTTTTATTAGGCCACGTCAGCATTTGAGGCCACACAAACATTAATTTAACTGAAAAAAGATGGAGGTCTCAATTCTTCTCCTGTTTGTACAAATGATGTGACTTTAGGGGACAAAAAAAAGTTGAGAGTAGTTTTAGGATGCCATTGGAGATAATATTTTTATCAAACCCCTTTATTTTGATTTAAGAGAGTTTATGGGCTCTTTTAGAAATAATTAGGACATGGAAAAAATGTTTTTTCAAAGCCCTTCATCGGGGTACAATTTTTCATTCACGTGGCTTAGTGGCTGGCTGCTCAAAAAAAAAAAAAAGAAGAAAATGAGTAGACGACAGCAAGTTCATCATATCTTCGTGTGGAGCGTTCTACCCCTCTTTTGCGAAAGGATGAGTTCATCATATCTTCGTGTACACACATACGTTTTGTGAAGATGGAACATTTTCGGATTGAAGCTGGAACATTTGGTTCCTAGGTGACTAAAATCTGACATTTGTGATAACATTTGATGGAACAAATATAATGCATGTGTGGAACACTGGTTTATTGAAGCTGGAACATTTGTTTGTTGAAGCCGGAACATTATTTGTGATAACGGAACAAATATAATGCAGGTGTGGAACACTGGTTTAATAAAGTTGGAACATTTGTTTGTTGAAGTCGGAACATCAGCAGAACATTTTTTTTTAAGAATAAGAATGAGGAAATGCGGGAAGATCTAGATGGTTAGATTCATATCCAATGGTTAGAAAAGTGACTGAAAGATTACTAAAATCTCAGTCACATAAGAAGGAGACACCTCCTTTAATTAAGCACACAATAAGATGGCATCCCGTCGAAGCATAGACCCGTCATAGAAAAAAAAAACTGTCTGTGGATATTGCTCGCCGGTCAGACAACCGCGGCGGAGATGGCTTGCGGAGCTGGAGCAGTACTTGATATAAAACTTCTGCATGTATAGGCCAATCCCATGTAACTAGATGCAGCTAGTGATGCGCTGCAACAAGCAAAAGCTTAACAGTTATCTGAAGGATGTTTTTCACATTGCGACTGAAAGCTTCTCTTTTTCGGGAACAGTAATGAAATGTCTGCAAACTGAAGTAAGGATGTTTAATTATCTGAAGTATGTTCATACACTTTGTTGATGATTCCAGCAAGTGAACATTTCAGTGCTTTTAGCAATTTATAGTATATTATTTTATCTGATCCTTTTGTGATGCTTCCTACATACCGCGTTAATGTTGCATAACTTTTGTTTCTCTTTGCAGGTCAGACCCTGCAAAGAGAATTATCCAAGTCGGAATTTTGGCTGTCAGGTTAAGGTCCTCGTGTTGTCTTCTAGAGGAATCATGCAAACATAACCTTCAAAAGTTGTACTTCTAGCTTCCTAAACACTAGATTGAATAGTTTTCCATTTTATCTACTATAATTATGCACTATAGTCAATCTTGAAAGCGCAACATGGTTTGAGAGAGAATTATCCAAGGCAGAATTTTGGTTGTCAGGTTTAAGGTTCTCGTGTTGTCCCCAAGAGGAATCATGCAAACATAACCTTCAAGTTGTACTTCTAGCTTCCTAAACACTAGATTGAATAGTTTTCCATTTTATCTACTATAATTATGCACTATAGTTTATTACTTGTATGACTCGAAGAATCCTATTGTTCAAGGGGAATTTGTATATATTTTCTGCAGTGGGTTCATTCGATGATTCTATTTCTGAAATGCATTGGTGGATATTAGGTTAATTTTTTTAATGAAAAAATATTGTTGGTGATGGACTGTTGGTCGATAAATATATATATAGCGTCCAACTATGTGTAGGTAATTCATTGGAAGTACCGACCAACGGTGGGTCGTTAAAACTTTTACTGACGCCATTTGTCCCGACCAACCAAGAGGATCGGTAAAGGCCTTTACCGACTTATAGTGGGTCGGTGAAAGGCCTTTTAGCGACCCACGTCTTAATCGAATTGTGGTGTAGTGTGCATCAAGATTTTTGTCTTTCATAGCCAATAAAAAACTTGATGACAAGCTCTGTTGTAGCTCATGCTCATCAAGTTTGAATGGCATCTTCATAGTAAAAATCTTCAAAATGACAACACCAAAACTGTAGACATCGCTCTTGTCTGTCAAACAGCATATTTGCAAACTCAAGGTCTAGATAACCACATGTTCCTTGAACCATTGTCACAAATTGGGTTCGTCAGTTGGTACTAGGATGGAGGCACCAAAATCTGATACCTTTGCCATAAAATTCTCCTCAAGAAGGATGTTAGAAGTCTTCACGTCTCCAAGCACGATTGGTGGATTTGCATAGGAATGTAGAAAGGCAGGTCCATCAGCTGCCTCGTTGACAATCCTCAGTAGAGAACTGAATGGGATATGCAATGTGCGGTTCTTTCCATGAATAAGGTCAAACGTTGTCCCATTTGGAATGAACTCATCATATACTAGTACGGAACTTCCACCTCAAGATAGCAACCCAGTAGCTTATAACAATGTTCTTGTGGTTGATCTGGGAAAGAATAAGCATTTCTTTACCAAATGCCTTTGTGTGCCTATCATCGATTCAAGCACATCTTTTAATTGCTGCTGGAATATTACCGCTCTGGCATCCGATTTTGAACGCTTACGGCTGAATGCTGCCTGGCCGGCGTGCTGCGCGCCTTCTAGGGGGCAGGGTTCTCCTGACGTGGCCCACTGTCACTGACCCGTGGGCCTAGTCCCACGTGTCAGTGACCACTACTCAACGTGCAGTAATGTCAAGGGATCCGCGTCCCCTGCTAGGGCAGCAAGCAAATTAAACATGTCCTTTATGCAGGTAGAACACATGGATTGATAGCATTACAACGTAGGCATACATTTTTTATCCAGGTAGTACAACACCTGGATCGATAGCAATGACATCACAGCATACTGGGCATAACCAAATCGTTGGCCCCTGCAACGAGGAAAACAAAACGGGAGAGAAGTATGCCATAGAGTTGACAAACCTTGCCCAAAGTTCAAATCATCTTGAAAATACTTTAGCATACTTCCTAGTTCTCCATATGCCATCTCAAGCTCACGCTTGGTCTGCAAATAATTTTGTGATCAAGGCGAGTATAGCTGAGATTAAAACGATCCACCGACTTGACGACTAGCTAACTCAAGTGCGGGCTCTTGGCCCAATCCCTGAATCATCAGCTGTCTCAATTTCAAAAGATACTTCTGAAAATTTTCTATTTGATACCATTAAGAGCAAGGTTTCTGGCAAGTGAAGGGGATCGTTATGTTCCAAACTAGTTCATACACAACATAGCCCTCTCCATCCATTATAAGGCACATGTGGAGACTTCACAATCAGTTCTAGTTTCAACTCTATCTTTTGTCTGGTCCTCAATGACCTTCGTTTGAGCAACAATATCGACATGACGTAACTTTGCCATCAGCTTTCCTTTTATCTTTTGTACCTCTGTCTTACTGAAAAACCCTGCATGACCTCCATAGTCTACCCAAAACTCCTAGGCCTCAACCACATCTCTGAAATTTCATCCCAACATGAGGTGTCACATAACATGGATCGAAGCTTTTGTAAATGCAAAGTAGGAACAATACAACAAAATTTGATGTTTTGCGAGGGAAACGATAAACACACATTCGTGCATGGTCCATATCAAAGTGAAAAGAATAATGGGGTATGAGTATCACTTTTTATTCATGTAGTACAACACATGGACATACTGGGCACAACCAAATCGTTGGCCCCTGCAACGAGAAAAAAAAAGACCAGGAGTGAATGTAACGTCCAGAAAATATAATTAAGACTAAATTCGTTTGGGCCTAATTAGTGGGCTTTGTGACCATTAAACCTGGGCATAATGGAGTCCGTTTCAGAGTAGAGAGGGGGGAAAGAAAAAACCCACGTAGCTTCCCTGGCGTTTCTCCGTGTTGATCGATCTTTCGTGTAGAGGAGACAGAGAGGCGGCGCTGAACTCGACGTTCCTGCTGCTGGGGTGCAGCGATCCCATCGCAGGCGGCGTCATGGAAGGGGGAGGCCTACCTAGAACTGGTTGAGGACGCGATCTGGCCTAGGTAACAAGGACTACCTTTTCTCTGATGGCTTGGTTCAGATCTCGATTAGTATTGGCCGTTTAGAGTTAATCAGTCGTTCTAGGCACAAGCCTGTGTTGCTGTTTCGTTCAGTGTGTGCAGTTTGGATTGATCCAGTTTTTAGGGGTCTTAGCTGCAGAATCTGAGAATCTCGTGAAAACAAAAGTTATTGAGAATTTGATAAACTTTCCAACGAGTATTTATATGCCTTTTTTCGTTCAGTATATCAGGAGTTATGCATCTCTGAACATGACTGTCAGTTTTGTCAGACCTGCTGTTACAGTTTTGAGTTTGAGTTTTTGCTAGGCAAATCTCGTGACTCTAGAGGACGAATTTGTCTGTCATACACAAGTGGTTATGGTATAAATTTGTGTGATCTTTCCATAGAGTGCTCAAACTCTGTCTTTGGTTGAGTAGAACTGGAGTTATGAATTTTCGAAGATCAACTGCTCGCTGTGAAACCAGTAAACTGAATGCCGGTTTTGTGACCCAGTTTTACCTCAGTTACAGTTCGGATCAATTTTTGAGTTGAATACCAAAGTTGTAGATATTTTTCTGTAGATGATCTTACTGTACTCAGTTACCCTTTCTATGTTTTATAAAAATAGTTATGAAAAGGTTAAAGCAAACTGTCCTGTATAGACAGTTTTGGTGTTTGGGGTTGTTTTTGGGGTTATCTTTACGAGCGACCATAGGAGCCTTTATTCGTTGTTTGCCTTATTTATATGATTGCTTTTGGTGCTGAGAATTGCTTTCATTCAGGTGGTGCGTCTTCGGAGCAAGCTTCTCACATTATCTTGAATTGGTGAAGGCAAGTGAATGTAGCGGTGGTTTGCTACCGTTTTGACTTGTTATTTTCATCACCTACACTTAAATATTTTAAACCATATATCATACAACTATGAAGTAAATATGATGGCAGATTCTGAATTCGAAGTTTATTTTGTCTCTTGCTTATGTTCTTATATATACGGTTGAAATATGAAGAAGTGCTTATATTTTCATATGAATGCAAGGATAACTTGTGGTTTTATGAACTTGTTTTTGCATCATTGGCATTCATAACATGAGCAAGTGCATTGAGCCAGGTCGGTGAGAAAGTCATATAACTATTCCGGAGTGCTTTAAAGGCCAGGTCGGTGAGAAAGTTATATAACTATTCTGGAGTGCTCTTATGAAGTATGTCGTAGACCTATGGTTGCGACTGTACCGGTACACATCGTACGTTGCCCGAGGAGGGGTGCGATGTAAAAGTGGACATGCATTGCATTGCATTGCAATCATATGCATTAATGCTTGAAGTTTGACGATGATTATGTTGTGGCTATATGGATGTTGAGAAGTGATGCTTCTCGAAGGTGATATAAAATGCGGTAATCTTGTGGATATAAAGCTCTTATTTGTGGTTTTGCATTGCATTGATATGCATTCCGGAAAGTGGATTTGTCTATGTTAATGCGGCGGCGAAGTGGTTTATAAGCACCTTTTGGAGGTGTTCTAATCTCTACATTATCATTGTGGTAATATTGAAGTATTGCTCTTGTTATTATTGGAATTATTAAACTGATGCTTAATTCAACTTGTGGTTTAAATAGCTTGTCAAAATAATTTGCTTGCTGAGATGTTTCATCTCACCCTTGCTTTAATCTTTCCAGGTACTTGATGAGTGGCATGATGGGATGGGGAGTAGCAGCACACGTCCGTTCACTTCACAATAAACATTTAGTTATACACCTCTTTAGTAATAAAGAATGTTTGTTTGTTAAGTGTCGAAGTCTATTCTTTGAGAAGTGGAGTGGTGGTTAACTTAAAGTCTCTATTCATTCATTCTTGCTAAGGTTGTTTGCCTACTAGTGGTATACCTTTAATTATATTTATTTATGATCGTTGTGCTTCCAAGTTGCTTACTTTTACAAGGTGATGCTGCCGAATTTTCTATATTTTCGGTAGAAGGCTGTCGTGATGGTTTTTGTGACATCCCGGGGTGATTGTGGATTTCGGAATGTTACACTTATGGCACTATGCTTGATTAATTTACTCTTTCGAACACTTGAGTTGCCATAATAATGCTTGTCCATTTGAGTCTTTACTTTTGTTGGACAATCACTTGGAGTTGTTATCATGGATAGAGTTTATTTATCGTATCGTCATCATACTTTGTTACTATATCTTTTATTTGAATGCTTCCGCGTACTCTGTTGTTATCAAGGTTATTGCTCCCTTTTGGCAATCTTTATCTGTTGTTGTTGTAGCGTAGTGTAGTAATGCTCCAGAATTTCTGAGGTGTTACAGTTGGTAATCAGAGCTTAGGTTACAATTTCTAGGCAAAAACTTTATTCTACAATGTTGAGTCACTTAAAACTTGACACACTTGCACATGTAGGAAGGGTATGGGTCTGTGTTTTTGCATAGAATTTTTCTGTTGTTGTCTGTTTTGCATTTTTCTAATGTGGTGCAATTTATAAAGCACCTTTATGAATTTTTTTTTCTTGTACATGCGTATGCTTGTGTCTTTTCCAAAATGCTTCGACCACTATTGGATAATTTTATTGTCATGCAATACACAAGGTGACCGGTGAGATGCTCACAGGTTTCCATATTGTTATGGCGTTAGTGAAAGGTGTTTGAAAGGCAATGTAGGTGGATTTAGTGGAGGTCCTCCACGGTTCCTTTTCTGTATTGCTAGTTAGGATACCCGAATGTTGGGGTTATGACCCAACATCCATATTCAAAGCAGATGGTTGTGTGATGGATGGCTTGGCCACCATACCGCACACCCTAATTATTCACTTTTGACATATCAAATATGTTGATCGTTGTTTGCCTTGTCTCTATAGTTCGAGTGGTGATTTTTCCAGCCTATCCTTAGTATGGTGTAGGATCCTTTCCCTTAGACGAGGATAGGATTCAGGTGTCGCTTTGAGAGATGATGTTGTCAAGATATTGAGGACTGCTTTGGAGTTGTTTTGCAGCTGTTGTTGAAACGAGGGTCGGCATTATTCAGAGCTCTTGAATTTTTTT
Organism: Eragrostis nindensis; assembly: GCA_012490785.1. Lineage (NCBI taxonomy): Eukaryota > Viridiplantae > Streptophyta > Magnoliopsida > Poales > Poaceae > Eragrostis > Eragrostis nindensis. Next base: position 45,472 of record JAAXCT010001398.1, read on the forward strand.
TCTCGTTTGAAATAATTTCCTTGTAGTGGTTGATGCATTGTCGTTATTCCTTTGAAGCATTGTTTACGTTAGCATGGAGGATTATTTTACATGGTTTAGAAGTCGGAGTTAACCCTCTATGTAGAAGTAGTTCTGCATGTCAATGCAATACTTGTGGAGTGTTGTCGCTTATAAGGTTGTAGAAGCGATAAGTTCCTGTAACAGTTCAGATATGTGGTGCTATAGGCTTGAGCCTTCATATTGAGATGAAGTTGCAAGCAGTTTTGTGGAAACTCTTTGCATGTTTGTTTATGCATGTCGTCTGCCTTGCTTTGTTTTCTAGCTGGAAGAATGGTACAGCAAAGGTTATACTTAGCCATTATATGGAATTATGATGTTTGCTGCTGAAGAGAAATTTAATGCAAGAAGTTTGCTATGGTTGGTTACTTATATTATTCTTTAGAGCTTTTTGTATGTCAATGGTTGAGGGAAGCTTTCAAATGCTGTGGTTTTGTCGTGGGTTTCCTCTGAGCATACCTTGTTCACTTCTATTGGAGCTTGTAGAGGGATGTCCTCATGTTAGGCCGGTGGTATGCCTATAAAGCTATAACCGACTATTTCATAAAAACCTTCAAATATTTCCTATGCATGATGCAATATCTTATATCACGTTAGTTTTAGTATGCCCTCTTGTGGAGCAGACTAAGTCGAATAATAGCTAAGGGGTCTAAGCTAGGGCTTTGTCTTACCTAGCAAGTCACCTTGGGCTTTCCAGCGTAAATTGTAGAGAAGAAGGATGATAGTAAGAGATTTATGCGTGGACTATCATGCCCTTAGTCAGGTTACCATCTAGGATGCATATCCTTTGCGTCGTATTTATGTCTTTGTTCAATTGAGGAGGTATTTACGAGATCCAGAGCATAAGATCGACTTACAGCCGATCCATGTGAAGCAAGACTGGACGGTGGCGTGTCGTCGGGTGCGTATCTTAGAATCATCAAAGCGTGCTATGAGGAGGAGGACAATCAAATATGTGAAAGTCTTATGGACTTATCAGTCCGAGCGTGAAGCTACTTGGAAACTTGAGGATGTCATGCGTCACAAGTACCCTCAACTTTTCGAAAGCGGTATGTGAAGAAATTTTTTTCCAGTTTCATGTTTCGTTCTTGGCGTCGAATGGTAGAACTCGGGGATGAATTCCCTAAACGCGGGGAGAATGTAACGTCCAGAAAATATAATTAAGCCTAAATTCGTTTGGGCCTAATTAGTGGGTTTGTGAGCATTAAACCTGGGTATAATGGAGTCCGTTTCAGAGTAGAGAGGGGGGAAAGAAAAAACCCACGTAGCTTCCCTGGCGTTTCTCCGTGTTGATCGATCTTTCGTGTAGAGGAGACAGAGAGGCGGCGCTGAACTCGACGTTCCTGCTGCTGGGGTGCAGCGATCCCATCGCAGGCGGCGTCATGGAAGGGGGAGGCCTACCTAGAACTGGTTGAGGACGCGATCTGGCCTAGGTAACAAGGACTACCTTTTCTCTGATGGCTTGGTTCAGATCTCGATTAGTATTGGCCGTTTAGAGTTAATCAGTCGTTCTAGGCACAAGCCTGTGTTGCTGTTTCGTTCAGTGTGTGCAGTTTGGATTGATCCAGTTTTTAGGGGTCTTAGCTGCAGAATCTGAGAATCTCGTGAAAACAAAAGTTATTGAGAATTTTGCCACCAACATTAAGAAACAAGAATATGGTGGATTTGATAAGAATATTTTTGCTTTGTTGATAAATAAAAAAAAGAATTTTCTCCTTTTTTATTGACATTAAGAAAAAAGAATATAACTAAAATGGAATTGGCAATATAATTTTTATGCACTTTTGAAATGAAAAAAGGAAGAATTTTTTGTAATCGTTATTTCTTGCTTTTCGTGTTGTCCAGACGGTAATGATAGTATCTTGTACCTGAACCGGTGGCTCACTTTTTCTAAGTAATGGGGAAGAGGATTGAAACATGCCACTGAAAGATAAACTTTCCAACGAGTATTTATATGCCTTTTTTCGTTCAGTATATCAGGAGTTATGCATCTCTGAACATGACTGTCAGTTTCGTCAGACCTGCTGTTACAGTTTTGACTATGAGTTTTTGCTAGGCAAATCTAGTGACTCTAGAGGACGAATTTGTCTGTCATACAAAAGAGGTTATGGTATAAATTTGTGTGATCTTTCTTGTCTTTGGTTGAGTAGAACTGGAGTTATGGATTTTCGAAGATCAACTGCTCGCTGTGAAACCAGTAAACTGAATGCCGGTTTTGTGACCCAGTTTTACCTCAGTTACAGTTCGGATCAATTTTTGAGTTGAATACCAAAGTTGTAGATATTTTTCTGTAGATGATCTTACTGTACTCATTTACCCTTTTCTATGTTTTATAAAAATAGTTATGAAAAGGTTAAAGCAAACTGTCCTGTATAGACAGTTTTGGTGTTTGGGGTTGTTTTTGGGGTTATCTTTACGAGCGACCATAGGAGCCTTTATTCGTTGTTTGCCTTATTTATATGATTGCTTTTGGTGCTGAGAATTGCTTACATTCAGGTGGTGCATCTTCGGAGCAAGCTTCGCACATTATCTTGAATTGGTGAAGGCAAGTGAATGTAGCGGTGGTTTGCTACCGTTTTGACTTGTTATTTTCATCACCTACACTTAAATATTTTAAACCATATATCATACAACTATGAAGTAAATATGATGGCAGATTCTGAATTCGAAGTTTATTTTGTCTCTTGCTTACGTTCTTATATATACGGTTGAAATATGAAGAAGTGCTTATATTTTCATATGAATGCAAGGATAACTTGTGGTTTTTTGAACTTGTTTTTGCATCATTGGCATTCATAACATGAGCAAATGCATTGAGCCAGGTCGGTGAGAAAGTCATTAACTATTCCGGAGTGTTTTAAAGGCCAAGTCGGTGAGAAAGTTATATAACTATTCTGGAGTGCTCTTATGAATTATGTCGTAGACCTATGGTTGCGACTGTACCGGTACACATCGTACGTTGCCCGAGGAGGCGTGCGATGTAAAAGTGGACATGCATTGCATCGCATTGCAATCATATGCATTAATGCTTGAAGTTTGACGATGATTATGTTGTGGCTATATGGATCTTGAGAAGTGATGCTTCTCGAAAATGCGGTAATCTTGTGGATATAAAGCTCTTATTTGTGGTTTTGTGTTGGTCGTTTGTACGCACCTACTTATATACCGCAAGTGGACGGTGTACAGTTGTAGCACTTTTTCCCCCAGAAGAGTATTCCAAAGTTTAATCGAACCACAAGGACCAATGGGAATTAAGCAAAATCATCAGTAAAAGAGTTAGCCAGGCTTTCTAGTGAGCGTGAGCGCGAGGTTGGGGAAAATTGGGGGACGTGCCGATCGGCACACCTGGTGTGCCGGTCGGCACGGAGGCTGAGATGACCAAGTGTTGCTTGAACAGCCTAAGGAACCTGATTAGATCACGGGGTAAGTTAGCCAAGTCTGCTAGTTGAGATCGTAACCAAAAAGCTTAGTTAAATAGCATCATAAACGGATTTACTTGATTATTGGAAACCGAAGATCGGCAGGAAGAAACCCCTTTCGGTCGAGCCCTGTCACGACCTGTTCTCCTTAATCGGCGGCTGCTTCCCACTCTACACATCATCTCAAAGATCTCGCATATTCCAGCGCGTTGAGGTACAGAGACAATATGCAATTATGGCGCATTACAAGATCCCGATATCGTCTTAACCACAATGGAGATAGTGAGAGATTGAATCTCTCACCTCTTATTGCCACCATAATTAAGATAACATCTAATACTTAGTCGTCACTAAGCGTAGGAACAAGTGCATGTAAAGACCATAAAATCCAGGCAACCAACAATCAAAACCATTCATCCACATATTCAACCATACTTTGATAATACATAGTACAAGATACATCACCATCTAGTAGGCCTACCTTGATGGATCACCTCTTAGCACCAGCGGTTCTTGATCTAACAACTAGAGAACATGAAGAACGGGGCAAAGCCCCGGTGGCTCTAAACTTACTAGCTGTGTTGTCCCTCTGGCGGCCGATCTCGAAACCCTAGGGTTCCTACAAGTTTATATAGGGCTGTGCTTCGGAAAGGAAAAGGATCTCGGGAGGAGAGTCCTTGTGCCGGTCGGCACGGAGGCCGTGCCGATCGGCACACCTCGTGTCCGGCTCGGTCTCTTCTCTAAGTCGGTTCCGAAGTCCTAGGTAGCTTCCATGTGGGCCTTCCAATCAGTTTTCTTCGAGATCAAGTCTTGCATTGCTCTTTCAAATCTTCGAGTATCTTTTATCTCTTCGTGATGAATATCTCCCAAGATTGGTTCGGATGACTTCCTTCTAGAATCAACTGAGTGGTGGGCCAGCCTTGATTGCCCTGAAGTCCCCTGTGCCGGTCGGCACAGGGCTGTGCCGGTCGGCATAGTAGCCCTTTCCTGCTGCTTCTCTTCTCTTCAGGTCCAGATCAGCTATATTGTCCAGAATGTTGTCCTTTTCATCTGTTTCTGCAATAAATATCCAGAACGACATATATACAAATATAGTGCTATTATCAAAGGTTAATGGCCTAAAACGATGACATTTATGCTCTAAATATGGCGCAGTTGGCATATAAAATGGTATGCTAGAAATCGCCAACAGCTCCCCCACACTTAAACCTTTACTCATCCCGAGGAAAGTCAAGAACGAAAATCAACTTGCACATAGTCACATCAATCATAAAAGTATTTTGAATCTACACGAGCTGAGCATTTAGTCATTGTGAGATCAAATTAATTTAATATTCAGCAAATATATTCAAAATATGGGTATTGAGCATGAAAGAGTATTTCCCAAAGCAAATCTTAAAAATATTCAACTTGATGCACATGACTTTTCTACGTGTGTAAATCACTAAAAGGTATTGTGAGCAAAAGAAACCATCCTTCTCAAACGATCAAATGAACAACTCAACTTCCATCACTCGCCTACAATCTACTTTATTGATATTTGTGTGTAAGGCCTTATGAGTAGCTTGGTGAGGAAATCCAAGGAAAAATAGACATAAATCAACAACATATTGCAAAGCTAAGAAATAACTCTAATTGGTTTTACTGAGACTTGTCAAAAGGCCATTAGGAATTGAATTTTGAGAAGAAAACTCACACCTTTGGAATAGTGGACATGTACAAAGGAAATATTGATATTGAATCGTGTACATGGTTGGAAAAAGAAATTCTTGGCTACTTCTTGATGATAGGAATTCAAGGGAATTCACTCTTCCCCCCACACTTAAAATTTTGCTAGTCCCGAGCAAAACCACGCAAGGTACAGACCTTTTTTCTCTTTTTTTTCTTTTTTTTTCTGTGCCGGTCGGCACAGTGTCTGTACCTGCCCATTTGCTCTGGAATTTTCATCTGAACAGTTGTGGCAGATTTGTAGCCAAGAATACAGTAGGATGTGGTCAAGGATTGATATTTGAATCAAGAAATTTGGTTCTCAAGTATCGGATTCTCGGCGAATTATGCACAATTCCAATGCGGTAATTTGCATAGCTCGAGCGGAAATAAGGCTAGAAAATCAACACGATACACAAAAGATATGGCCAATTTTTCAAGTCTCATACCCGAAGAATTAAATCTTAACCGAGCTCAATCATCAATCATAGTCTCTACCTAGCAAAGGCTTAATTTGAGTCGCATATATTTGGCATTGGTAGGCGTAATCGAATGATACGGAGTGATTCTAAAGCTCACAATAAGAACATTTGAATTTTTATAAAGAAATAGGTACTAGGTCATGTCATCCAAATTGATCTTATTGTTACACCTTGCATGGGAATTTTGAAATGAACTACGCCATATATGAAGTATTTGCCGAATACATTATAGTGAAAGTTCGAAATTTTATTTGTGCTCAACATCGCTCGATTGTCATTAACACTTCTCAAGATAGACATACATACTCGTATCATTTTTCAAATAAAGCACAAAGATCATCATCATATTGGATTTGAAAGCTCGGACTACATGATGATGTATCATACTAAACATACTACTAGCACACTTGCATAAATAAAACTAGATACTAGCACACTTGCATAAATAAAAGCACACAAACAAACTAAACACACCCGATACATGGTTTCCCAACCCGCTCACACACACATAAGGAAATAAATAAAAAGGAAATGCGAAAGGGAAAGAAAAACGCAAACCGGGAAACCGATACAAGTTGTGCCGTACACAACACACTACCCATCGAATGGAGGTGGCTGCGTGTAGTCGAAGCCGTAGTACGCCGCCTCCAATTTCGCGAACTCATCGATCATCGCGTCGGTGTTGCTCCGCATCGCGCCCGCCAAGTCGTCGATGCGCTCAACGTATTGAACGTTGTTGTCGATGTATCGATGCATCGGGGCAAAATTCGCCCCCGGAGGACCTGCAGGAGCATAGTAGGGTGCCCCCTGGAAGTACTGGGGGTAGACAGGGGCCATACCGAAGTACCTGGGGTTGGTGCCGGTCGGCACGGGACCTGTGCCGACCGGCGCGAAGCCCGTGCCGGTCGACACGGGTGCTGGCTGCGTCGGTTGGCTGGGCGCAGCTGGTGCCGTGGCATCCCAGCTGTCCCAGTCCGCTGTTGCGCTCGCTGAAGACTGCCCGACGACCTCCTTCCTTCCGCGCTTGGTCTTCGTCACCTTGTGTCGCTCGCGGAGGTCGGCCTCGAGCCAATTCCCTCCGTCGATCTTGTTCGGGAGGAAGAGGGCGAGCTCGGGGCAGGGGAGCTTGATGCCGGTGCCGCAGACGTAGTAGCCGAGCTTGGCACTCCCCGTGATGGTCTTCCCGCGCACCACGGACTCGTCAATGAGAGCCGGCCGCACCCAACAATCGTCCTTGATCATGAGGTTGCCGTCGGTGACCTTGAAGACGATTGTTTGGAGGTAGCCTCCAAAAGCTAGCTTCGCCTTAGGGTTGGCCCTTTGGCTAAACCAACTCCCCACCATCCACATGATGGGATTGCACTTGGACGGACTCGCAATGGCGTTGTAGAGCCAATGCAAGTCCGTGTCGGAGATGTTGGTGGTGTCGAAGCGGCCGGTGGTGCGCGCGGCCATCCACCGGTGAAGGATTTGGATCGTGGGGTTCTTGATGTGCCCCCTCTTGCGCTCCTCCGCGTCGGCGATGCGGCGCCAAAACGCGTCGAGCTCCTCCGTAGTCGCCGCGCCGTATATGGGGGCCTCCCTATCGAAACCGAGAGCATCGGAGATGTCCTCGATCGCGATGGAGTAAGGCTCGTCCCGCACACGGAACTTGATCTCCTCGTCTCCTCGTTCGTTCGTCTCGGTGATGAGCTCGATGTCAAAGCTGCTCACTTGGTCGTGGAGGGTCTCCCACCCAAGGTTGAGGAGGCATTGTTGGAGGTCCGGCCACACCCCAACCTTGGTGAGGAACTCCTCATCCATGTCGATGTTGGTGACGATGCGGCCGCGGATGTTGGTGTAGGTGTGCTCCTCCTCCAAGCTCGTGAGGGTGAACCCCTCCCGAACCGCGCGCGGCACATATGCCGGCATGCTTGACTCGGCCTCCATCGATGGTCCGCCTGCCGCGGCGGCGGCGGCGGCGGTCGCGCTCCTCGTACGCGGCCTCGGTCCTCGAGGAATGCCGGAGTCACGGTGGGCGATGAAGAAGTCGTCCCGCCCTCGTGGAGGAGTCATCTCGACGGAGAGCTCGGGGCTATCATAGCCCGCCGAACTCGCCCTCCGCGCCGAGGTGAAGGAGCCGGAGTCGCTGCTGGAGTTGTTGTTGGAGTTGTTGCCGGAGTTGTTGCTGCCGGACTGCTGCGATCCGCCGGAGCCGAACCCCCGGCGAATCCTCTTGCCGGCGCTCTTGAGCGTGGATCCGAGTCCCTTCATCTCCTACGAAAACGGAAACGAATTGCGCAAATGGAGGAAGTGGAGGAGTGGAGAGGTTTACCAGGAAGTTGTGGCGAAAATGGAGGAGGTAGTGCCCCCTCTTATAGCTCTCCAAGGCGTCCAAGGGAAGGAACCTGCTGTCGGTTCAAATTCCCCTGGCATGCCAGTCGGCACAGTGCCGCGCCGGCCGGCACGATTCAAATTTTCGCGGATTCCGTCGCTCCTCGGCTGCCACGCCTTCTTTTCCTCTTCCCCATGCTTGGAACAGTGTCGCATGCCGGGAGACAGGGGCGCACCTGCAAAAACTTGGCTTTTCCACATTGTGCCGATTGGCACGGAGACCGTGCCGGTCGGCACAATTCAAACTTGCACTGATTCCCCCGCGCCTTGGCTTCAGCAACTTCTTTTCCTCTTCCCCATGCTGCGTACAGTGTCGCATGTCGGGAAACAGGGGAGCAAATTCGAAATTTGAATTTTCCTCGTAGTGCCGATCGGCACACGTCCCGTGCCGGTCAGCACGCTTTGCTCCATCCCAAGGCTGGACGTGCGGTGTTCCCCCTGTGCTCGGCAGCTGCATGGGCGTCAGTGAATTTTCCTCCTTCCACCGTGCGCAGACTTTGATGCTTCATTCGAATTCTTGGCCGCTGTGCTGGTCGGCACAGCAGGGTGCCGGTCGGAAATTTCAAATTTTCTTGTGGATGTCAGACTTCCTGTAGCATCGAGATTCCTGGAGGTGGCGTTTCCTTGTGGTGCCGACCGGCACGGTGTCCGCGCCAGCCGGCAAATGAGCCAAATTTCCGCCAATGCCTCCTTCTTCCACAAGAATCGCCCAATATATTTCTGCACACAGAAAAATACCAAAAACACGAAGATATTCTCGGGACAATTGTTGAACTCACCTTGTCGATTTTTCCTTCCTCGAATATCCCGCATATTTTCATTGTGTTACCCCTCATTAATTTGTATCTCCAGATCGGGGTATCTTTCAGAGCACGATTTGGCGTGCCAGCTTCTGTGCCGGTCGGCACGGTCTTGTGCCGGTAGGCACCGACCAAGTTTTTCTCTTTTTCTTCTTTTTTTTTCCTGCGCTGTTAGTGAACAAGCAAAACACAAAAACAAAAACTGCAGAAAGTAAACAGACAGCGCAGAGGTTCACACAAAAGTTAAAACAAACACTTGGACTAACAAATTTTATTCTGGGAGCATTATTGTGGATTACAAGCAAACAAATTAAAGGCCGGGTTGCCCTCCCGGTTAGCACTAAATTTCTAATTCACGGGTTGCCCTCCCGAAAGCACTAACACAAAAAGACTCTCCCTATGACTTGCTCCCCGAATTTTGGGTTGCCTCCCAAAAGCGCTCTTAGTTTTGAAAAGGTCGTAGAGCTTGACCTCCCCGTATAGATCATTTCCTTAGCGTCGCTCTACGGGAATCATGGTTGCGACGCTACAAGGTTCTCTAATTTCTTCTCCTTCAATTGTAGGACATATCCTTCCTCCAATTACCCTCGATTCCCTTGTGGTGCGGGGACTTGTATTTCTCAACCCACTTAGAGGCCGTACGGCTTTCTTCTCCCTTGAGGCGAAACTTGAAAGTGTAGGAGGCTCCACTTATGTCAAAACTTATCTTTCCACTCCCCACATCAATGTTTGCCTTTGCTGTTCTTAAGAAAGGCCGGCCCAAAATCAATGAAGTCTTCGTCCTTCTATCCATATCAAGCGCAATGAAATCCACAGGGACTATATGATCACCAATTTGAACAGGCACATCTTCAGCAATTCCATCGGGATAGCGAACCGATTGATCGGCCAGCTCCAAACACATGGCCGTAGGCTCCAACTCTGGCAAATTCAAACTTGAAAAGATATAGCGAGGCATGACACTTACACTTGCTCCGAGATCGCATAAAGCCCCTTCAAAGATTTGAGCTCCAATCAAACACCGGATACTAGGAGATCCGGGGTCGGGCTTCTTTTCTGGTGTAATGTCATTAATAGCTGCAGTGCACTCCTTTGTCATCTTCACTACTTCTTCTGATGCTAAGGACTTCTTGCTTTGCATAATGTCCTTTATGTACTTAGCATAGGTGGGCACTTGAAGGGCATCAAGGAACGGGACATTGATATATAACTTCTTCATAATATCGACAAACCTGGAAAATTGCTCATCATGGTGTCGGATCCTTTCTATCTTGGTCAGCAGCTGCGTATCCAGAAAGGTAGCAGGACCGTGTTCCTTGTTCTCAGTTCCCTTTTTCAGACCCGAGAGGTCAATTTCCTCAGTGTGCCGACCGGCACCCTCTGTGTGCTGGTCGGCACCATCTTCTGTAGCGTGCCGGTCGGCACCGTCGTCGTGCCGGTCGGCACGGGGTCGTCTTGCTCCAGCTGCAAACTTCGGATCTTCTGTTTGCTTCCCAGACCTCGTGGCGATGGATTTCAACTGTTCTGCAGAGCGGGTATTACCAGGAAGAGCTCCCTTCTCACCTTGCACCGATTCTGCTAATTGGGCCATTTGTTTCTCCATCATCTTCATGAATTGGAGAATTTGCTGATTAGAACTCCCTACTTCGATGACCTTATCATTGATTGTTTCAAGCACACGATCAACTTCCTTGAATTTGGCTTGGGTGTCCTTGTTGACCTTCTCTTGAGCTTGAAAGAACTCTTGGCATTGAATACGAAGAGGGATGGCATTTTGCATAGACGATGATGGGGTGAAGCTACTCCTTTGTTGCTGATATGGAGTCTTCCATCCTTGGCTCTTCACATAATTAAGCATCTTTATATCCTCGGGGCAGTCCTTGCTCACATGACCAAGCTCTCCACATTCTTCACATGTAGATCGGGCTTCCGCTAGCTTGACGATTTCTTCCTTGGGAATATGATCAATCTTGTCCAATCTCCTTTGTATGGTGTCAAGCTTGTCCATAAGCAATTCATCATAAGCTCTTTCCACCACACTCTTCATCTTTCCCGTGGAAGGTTGAAGGCTTCTACTTTCTCTCTCACCAACCCATGATTGACTTTGCTCTATCTTCTTGATCAAGGCTGTGGCTTGAGCGGGTGTCTTGTCCAAAAACGATCCTCCAGACGAAGCATCTAAGTGTTGTCGGGACAAAAGATTCAAACCCGTGTAGAACCTTTCCACTAGCTCCCATTCAGCAAGGCCATTATGCGGACAAGCATCCTTGAACTCATTGAATCAATTCCATGCTTCTCCAGCGCTCTCATCAGCAAGTTGAGTAAATCCAAGGATCTTGTTCTTCAAAGCTTGAGTCTTGCCTGGAGGGAAGTACTTTGCCAAAAATTCTGCAGAGAGTTGATCCCAACTAATCTTTGTTGCAGGAGGTAACCCATGGTACCACTGGTTAGGACGCCCAATAAGAGATAGAGGAAACAGTCGCACTTTGGCTTCATTGGCAGTCATATGTTGCAATTGAAAGGTACTGCAGATTTCATGAAAATGTTGCAAATGCATATTAGGATCTTCAGAACCTGTGAACGGTTGTTGACCAACCATAGACATGTAGCGCTCCAGCTGAAAAGGTTGAGTTTGTGCAGTGAACTCAGTCTTGATAACATTGTTCAAGGCAGGCTTGAGACGATCAGCTATTGGTGTTGTGTCTGCCATGTCTTCTACTTCTGGAACTTCTTCCTCTTTGTCTTCTTCTAAAGCTGCAAACAATGCCCTCGGGCTGACTGGCTCGCTGTTGTCTTCTATGTCTCCCACTGACTTGCATTTCTTTTCCGCCTTACGCTTGCGAAAGAGAATCTCTGGATCATCGAGGTAATTAAAGGGTTTATTTGACTTAGCGCCGTCCATACCTGTCTGGTTAAATAAACAGGACATATGTACTGGAAAAACAGAGAAATAATTAAAAAAAAGAAAGCAATGTGCCGGTCGGCACACAAGTGTGCCGATCGGCACCACAGCCAATTTCTCAAACTTCAAACAATGCCTAATTCGAACAAAGGTCCCCGGCAACGGCGCCAGAAAAAGATAGCTTGTTGGTCGTTTGTACGCACCTACTTATATACCGCAAGTGGACGGTGTACAGTTGTAGCACTTTTTCCCCCAGAAGAGTATTCCAAGGTTTAATCGAACCACAAGGACCAATGGGAATTAAGCAAAATCATCAGTAAAAGAGTTAGCCAGGCTTTCTAGTGAGCGTGAGCGCGAGGTTGGGGAAAATTGGGGGACGTGCCGATCGGCACAGAGGCTGAGATGACCAAGTGTTGCTTGAACAGCCTAAGGAACCTGATTAGATCACGGGGTAAGTTAGCCAAGTCTGCTAGTTGAGATCGTAACCAAAAAGCTTAGTTAAATAGCATCATAAACGGATTTACTTGATTATTGGAAACCGAAGATCGGCAGGAAGAAACCCCTTTCGGTCGAGCCCTGTCACGACCTGTTCTCCTTAATCGGCGGCTGCTTCCCACTCTACACATCATCTCAAAGATCTCGCATATTCCAGCGCGTTGAGGTACAGAGACAATATGCAATTATGGCGCATTACAAGATCCCGATATCGTCTTAACCACAATGGAGATAGTGAGAGATTGAATCTCTCACCTCTTATTGCCACCACAATTAAGATAACATCTAATACTTAGTCGTCACTAAGCGTAGGAACAAGTGCATGTAAAGACCATAAAATCCAGGCAACCAACAATCAAAACCATTCATCCACATATTCAACTATACTTTGATAATACATAGTACAAGATACATCACCATCTAGTAGGCCTACCTTGATGGATCACCTCTTAGCACCAGCGGTTCTTGATCTAACAACTAGAGAACATGAAGAACGGGGCAAAGCCCCGGTGGCTCTAAACTTACTAGCTGTGTTGTCCCTCTGGCGGCCGATCTCGAAACCCTAGGGTTCCTACAAGTTTATATAGGGCTGTGCTTCGGAAAGGAAAAGGATCTCGGGAGGAGAGTCCTTGTGCCGGTCGGCACGGAGGCCGTGCCGATCGGCACACCTCGTGTCCGGCTCGGTCTCTTCTCTAAGTCGGTTCCGAAGTCCTAGGTAGCTTCCATGTGGGCCTTCCAATCAGTTTTCTTCGAGATCAAGTCTTGCATTGCTCTTTCAAATCTTCGAGTATCTTTTATCTCTTCGTGATGAATATCTCCCAAGATTGGTTCGGATGACTTCCTTCTAGAATCAACTGAGTGGTGGGCCAGCCTTGATTGCCCTGAAGTCCCCTGTGCCGGTCGGCACAGTAGCCCTTTCCTGCTGCTTCTCTTCTCTTCAGGTCCAGATCAGCTACATTGTCCAGAATGTCGTCCTTTTCATCTGTTTCTGCAATAAATCTCCAGAACGACATATATACAAATATAGTGCTATTATCAAGGGTTAATGGCCTAAAACGATGACATTTATGCTCTAAATAAGGCGCAGTTGGCATATAAAATGGTATGCTAGAAATCGCCAACATTTTGCATTGCATTGATATGCATTCCGGAAAGTGGATTTGTCTATGTTAATGCGGCGGTGTGAAGTGGTTTATAAGCACCTTTTGGAGGTGTTCTAATCTCTACATTATCATTGTGGTAATATTGAAGTATTGCTCTTGTTATTATTGGAATTATTAAACTGATGCTTAATTCAACTTGTGGTTTAAATAGCTTGTCAAAATAATTTGCTTGCTGAGATGTTTCATCTCACCCTTGCTTTAATCTTTCCAGGTACTTGATGAGTGGCATGATGGGATGGGGAGTAGCAGCACACGTCCGTTCACTTCACAATAAACATTTAGTTATACACCTCTTTAGTAATAAAGAAGGTTTGTTTGTTAAGTCTCGAAGTCTATTCTTTGAGAAGTGGAGTGGTGGTTTTCATTCTTGCTAAGGTTGTTTGCCTACTAGTGGTATGCCTTTAATTATATTATTTATGATCATTGTGCTTTCGAGTTGCTTACTTTTACAAGGTGATGCTGCCGAATTTTCTATATTTTCGGTAGAAGGCTGTCGTGATGGTTTTGTGACATCCCAGGTGATTGTGGATTTCGGAATGTTACACTTATGGCACTATGCTTGATTAATTTACTCTTTCGAACACTTGAGTTGCCATAATAATGCTTGTCTATTGGAGTCTTTACTTTTGTTGGACAATCGCTTCGAGTTGTTATCATGGATAGAGTTTATTTATCTTATCGTCATACTTTGTTACTATATCTTTTGTTTGAATGCTTCCGCGTACTCTGTTGTTATCAAGGTTATTGCTCCCTTTTGGTAATCTTTATCTGTTGTTGTTGTAGCGTAGTGTAGTAATGCTCCAAATTTCTTTGGTGTTACAGTGGTCTGCCACAGAGCTGACAAACCCTGCCCCAAAGTTAAAATCATAATAAACAAAACTACATTAGCCACTGAAACCAAAAAAGATAGTAGTTATATTTACTTGTCCCTGCATTCACTAGTACAAAAAGGGCCTAATATAACACTTTAAATTTACAGTAGTGGCAGACATACAACGATCCGTCACTGCTGGCCTGACGCCGGTTACTGTAGCACTTATCAGTGGCGGACAGGATGACATCATTGCTGCTACAGTAACCGGAGAGCTTACCAGTGGCGGACGCGATGACATCAGCGATGTTCGCCACTGGAAAGAAGACACTAGTGGCGGACAGCACACGTGAACGCCCGTCACTGCAGTCGCCTGGCCCAAAACATCACCCGGCCCAAACATCACCCGTCCCAAACAGTCAACATTATAAAATGAAACCCTAACCTGCCTCTCTCGCAAACAACTCATGCCGCCGCCACTCCTCCTTCGTTCTCTCTTTCTCCGCCCCGCCCTCCTCCTCCTTCCTCTCTCGCTCTGCTGGCCTTCGCCGTGGCGGCGACCCACCCTGCCCTTCCTCTCTCTCTCTAGCCACCACCCCACCACGCCACGGTGCCTCCCTCTCCTCGTCTCACTACGGCACCTCCCTCACCTCAGCCCACCGTGCGCGGATCCGGGGCACGGCGAGATCCGGGGCGGGGCGAGATCCTGGGCGGGTCAAGATCCAGGTCGACGACGACGGCTCCGGTAGCATCCCGGCGCGGCGGCCATGGTGGCGTGCGTCGAAGCGACCACAACCACGTCGAGGTAGTGGCGTGCGTCAAGGCCAGCACGACAGAGCGGCGACGCGACGGATACCTTCATGGCGGCGCGCGACGGCTCCCTCACGGCCCGGCTTCCTCCACGACGGCTGCCTCAGGCCCGACTTCCTCCACAGCGGCGCGCGGCGGCTCCCTCACGGCCCAACTTCCTCCACGACGACGCGCGGCAGCTCCCTCACGGCCCGGCTTCCTCCACGCTATGCAAGGAGCAAGGAGCGAGGACGCGGCGATGAGACCACGGCGCGACGTCGGCTCGGCGACCACGGCACGGCGGTGGAGCTCGGCTTCGTCATCGACAACGAGATGCTCGTGCGGCAGGTGGCGTCGTGTGCGTCGACGCGGATCCCCACTCCCCTGCAAGGTGCGTCCGCACGAACCCCCTCCATCTACTTGCTAACTTTTTTCCTTCGCCTCTATTGCTTTGACCCGCAAGGTGTTCGACGTTTTATCTAGCTTAGAAGTGTTCTTATCTCCTTGACATTTGTCTGTTCTTTTGATTTGTCAGGTTGTTATTCTGTACCAATAGCAATGTTACAAGGCCATTCATAGTTGCTGGTGCAGCTGTGCGCAGGCACCAATGATCGACGTGAGGAGTATTTAGGAGAATCTTAACCTTTGGCTTGTTGTATAAATTTTTTCCTTTGTGTGGTGTCCATCATATTGTGTATATCATGCCGAATCTAATTGATTTGAACTGCTTGTCTTGGCTGTAAGGCTCTTGTATGATCAAATTGTTCTGAGTCTTGTGCATGTCTTAGCTGTAAGGCTATTGTGTGACATACTTTGTTGAAACATTTTGTCGTCTGCAGTTTGTGTGCATAAATTGTAAAATGATCTTGCTCCAATTGATTCAGTATGTGTGTTTTCTTGTGAGCCCTGTCATCTCTGTGATGCTTTGCAAAGCAAGGAGCAGAGAGGACGGGCATTTTTTTTTTTTTACTTTGATGCAACAGCAGCAGTGGCAGACAGATGCTAGCTGCAGCGGCGGGTGCTGTTCGCCACTGTCGTGCCAATTCCAGTGGCGGGCAGACTGACGTCAGCCTGCCTGCCACTGCCCTTGTTTACCAGTGACGGACGCCTCAACCGCCACTGCTCTTTGGAGCTAGCAGTGGCGGAAATGTAGTGGCGGACGGTTTGTCCGCCACTAAGGGCCCAAAAGGCCCGCCTCTTTTTTGTACTAGTGATTTTTAACCCGAGCAACACGATCCTTCCGATCCATCGCAAGCACGTTTAATATCGTATATTATCTTACAAACTAATATTACTGCCGAAAACAATAATAGTGCCACTCCGGCCACGACAACGTCGACAATGACACTAGTACAAAAAGGGCCTTCAGTGGCGGGCATATTGCGCCAGCAGTGGCGGTCAAAGCGTGCGCCACCGAGCATCCGCCACTGGAAGCCCGTCCAGAGCGGTGGCGCACAGACCGTCCGCCACTGATATAAAGAATCAGTGGCGGACGGTGACGCAATACCGTCCGCCACCGAAACCACCACACCAGTGGCGGTAAGAATGACGTCATACCTACCGCCACTGATGCTGGATCCATCAGTGGCGTTCGCTATAACGTCACCACGTCCGCCACTGACGTTCAAAACACCAGAGGCGGACGCCGTGACGTCACACCGTCCGCCACAGGTATTCACAGTCCAGTGGCGGACGATGACGTCACGTCGTCCGCCTCTGTTGATACACTCATCAGTGGCGGTTAGGGTGACGTCATAGTGCCCGCCACTGGTCCTGTGTACCAGATTCAAAAAAAAATGCTGAAATTCAAATACACCCAGGATTTAAAATTCAAATATCCATCACATAACACATAACCAACATTCGAAATCAATAATAACAACAAAATACAAGTTACATCCATGCATATATATATATATATATATATATATAAATAACAAAAATATGTCAAGTATAGTGCACAGAAGCTATGGAGCAACATCATCGCTCTCATACGGCCAACTATAGTCTACCAAGTCCCTCTGAGCGAGATCATCCTTCCAATTCTTCTCAATGACGGTCTGGTGGTGGCTTGTAGATGATCGTCCTGTCCAAATGCATAAGTCGAGGTGCTGTGCCAAATCACTTGTAGGATCAAAATATGCTCCTTCGGGATGGACAAGATGTGCATAATTAAGCGACAGATCCTAGATGTGAAGCTATAAAGCTCAGAGTCGCTATACCCACTAACGCCTTTTTTCTTCGTGTCCTGCCCACATGACGAAAACAAACATCAAGATATGTCTGTGTGTGTGTGGGCAAATTGCGTGATTTAATGTACTTACGTGTTTCGTAGGGTCTTCGCGAGGCAAGTGTAGAAACTTGTTATGCACGCCCATGGACAGCCATCCAAGCACGTAGTAGCCACAGTGCATGGAGCCCGGAGGCTGTTTTCGACACTGGGTAACCATAAAAACGACGTTACCGTTAGGCTCAATCTCTGACATAAGTATCTATAGAGTGATAGAAATGAGAGCCCATTCTATTGTAGTACCGGATAGTTCCACCGCCATCCCATATACCTTTCCCACTTCGCCGGGTGCTCACAGTTATAATGACGAATGTAATGCCGGTACCCGCTGTTGCAAAAGTAAACGACGACGAGTCAGCTTTAGTGTCGATATAACTACATGAATATTCACAAGAGTCCCTTAGATACGAGTTCTTACCGCTCTATGACTTTCATAAACATCATGTAGCTTCTGTTGTCATAGTCGAGGGAGTCGAACACCCAAACCCTTCCTTGCTTCGGATATATCAGAAAACATATCCAGTGGTTCCTACACAAAGATTATCTATGTTACTCTCCTAGTTTAGCAATGAACAACGAAAACGACGACGTGATGGAGAAAACGTACGAAAAATTATAAGGGGCCACGATGCAGTGTCTGTCTCGCCATTCGTACATGCATCTACCAATATAGACCGAACATGCTTCCCTCACATTTATGGTCATTTGCTCGACTATATTACGCCGCTCTTTTCGAGACATGCCAGCGTATTGTGGCGCATTTTCATCGATCTTCGGGGTGAGGTGTGATTCAGATATGAGATGCGGGTGGAGGAACCCAACATGCTTTTGGTCATTGTGGGAACAAATCCTACACAAGATATTGCGTTAGTAATGCTTAGTAATCATTTCCATAGAGAATGAAAATATGGGAAGCACTTACAAGCACCAAAGAATTATCATCGTCGCGTCGATCCGATCGAGACGATAGATGTGATGAATATCCTCAAAAGGCACGTTCATCACAAATCAGTGGAGTTGAAAATCTTCCCAGGAACGCGACATGGGATATTCTCAATGCTTCGTGAACACGCCTCAATGTACCACTCGTGAAATCTATTCATTACCCAATCACAGTCATTGAGCTTATTCCTTGGAAGGAGTGGCATGCCGTGCACGTACTTCGGGAAATCATCTTGTTCATAATCCCAAGACCCTTCCGTGACACCTGGCTTCATCGTACGTTTTGGCGCCTCAACGGCCTGCACCGTAACATTCTTCGTCGTCCTATCGGCCAAGGTGCGAAAGAAAGCTGCACATGCAGGAT
This sequence comes from Eragrostis nindensis, assembly GCA_012490785.1. Taxonomy (NCBI): domain Eukaryota; kingdom Viridiplantae; phylum Streptophyta; class Magnoliopsida; order Poales; family Poaceae; genus Eragrostis; species Eragrostis nindensis. The sequence continues at coordinate 64,066 of JAAXCT010001398.1, forward strand.
CAAGTGGTTTAGCCGGTTGCTCATCGTTATAAGGTCTTGTCTTCTTAGGGATAATTAAGCAAATAGGCTTGCCTTGGACAATCCCCTTAGCATCATAGGGCTTCTCTTTTGTTGCTTCTTTGCCTTTTTCCCCTCGGTCGCCTTATCATTTTTTGGTGGTGGTGGAGGTGAAGGATCGCGCGATCTCTTGCTACCCTCGGCCTTGTTGTCCTTTCTCGGTGATCGCGGAGGTGAAGGAGCACGCGCAGCCTTGGTACCCTCCGCCTCCTTGTCATTTTTCGGTGACGAAGGAGGCGTAGGATTGCGAGTGTCCTCTTGTTCATGGGCCAGAGAAGCTATAGCCATCTCCGGCTCCGCAGCTCGACCTGCGTCCGGAGCTGGAGAGTCCGCAGCTCGACCTGCGTCCGGAGCTGGAGAGTCCGCAGCTCGACCTGCGTCCGGAGCTGGAGAGTCCGCTACAGGAGGCGGAGGCGGAGGCGGAGGCGGAGATGGAGACACGGTGTGTACAACAATGTCCTTCCTGTGCCATGCCACGAAATTGTTGATGGCATCTTCGAGAGTCTCAATCCCCTCTTCCTCATCTGGGTAGTCAACCTCCTCCTTGAGGAATTTATCGTCTATGACCCGGCTGACAAACACCCTGGCACACTCTTTTGGCAATTCCTTTGCGTTGATCTCGCGACCAACATACGCAGTGCCTTCTGCAACCTTGAACTGCCGGCTCTTCCCTTTCCTCTCCATTGTCAGAAACAGAGAGCATGGTGTAGGCTCCTTGATATCATCCACTAGGTACCTCTGAGTATCGACAGCCGTGGAGCCAGCGCTGCTTGGAGCCTTTGGTTCGCTTTGGCTACATGTTGGTGTCGGTGTCTCGATACTCAAAGTGAATTCAGGAACTTGTATTGGTGCCGCCAGGTGTGGGTTCTCCTTGATGAACCTGAACATGTTCCTCTGAAATTCCTCGAACGATTGATCCACAGAGGGACGCTCGTCCTCGGGCTCGACAACGCACCGTGCGACGGAAGAGAATCCTCGTGTGCGACCACGATGTTCCTTGGTCCCGAGGGCAACGGTAAGCTGCTTATCTGCTTCCTTTCCCTTTAGCTTCTTTGCTTTGTGGGACGCAGCAAAGTCCCTGGCTCTCTGCACCACTTCACTAACCTGGGAGTTCTTTGGCACCAACTTCCCGTTAGCAAGTTTCTTCAGCCGTGCGAAGAGCCAGTTTCGAGTACGGATAGACATGTCTCCATACTCAACCTCTTCTCCCGATTCGCGGGCTTCCCGTTCCCTTCTCCTCCATATTGGGATCTTGCCTCTGTAGCCTCCAGGCCCTAGGTTATGATGCAGCTGGTTCTTTTTATTCAGAGTAGTGAATATTTTGCTGATCGATTTGAACTCTTCAGAGGTCCTGGAGTTGACGAAGGCTTTCCAGTCATTGGGTGGGATAAACCCAAATTCCTTCAATGGGTCTCGACCAGTTTAGATGAAGTCCTTGTCCAGGTTATACCTGAACGTGCGAAGGCACTTACACATGGTCTTTAGAGTAGCCGCATTTGCGGCTTCAAGAGAGTGGGTAGGGAAGATATACTTTGCCTCAATGAGACTCCACAAACGATCTTTCTCCGTGTCGGGTACCTTCTTCCAATTCGACCAGGTGATCTTCCCTTTCTCTCTAACGAAACACCCGACACGGACTCAAAAATAAATAGTGAACAAAATCATCATCGACCATTGTGCTACTGCTCAGACTAAATAAATAGTGAACAAAATCATCATTGACCATTGTACTAGTGCTCACAATCAATAAATAGTGAACAAAATGCATCATCGGCCATGTTTAGGCAAAAAAATTGTGACACCAAAATCTGCAGCCAACTAAAGCAGGCAAGAGAACAAACTGCAGGAGGAGATATATGCAGCATTAATACTGCAGTATATACATGCACAAAACCATTGACCAGCAACAAAAAATAGAAGGCTGTAAGTAGCCATATATAAGTATATATCATAGCAGCATCACAAGCAGTTAACAGCTAGGATCAGAAGTATATACATGCTAACAGCAACAAAAGAGAACAAGTGTAGGGGCAAATTTCATGAATTTCAGTTAACAAATAATTAAGCCATGCTCATAATGAAAATAGGAACTAATTAAAAGCTAACACAAGCAGTTAACTGCTAGGATCAGAAGTATATACATGCTAACAGCAACAAAAGAGAACAAGTGTAGGAGCAAATTTCATGAATTTCAGTTAACAAATAATTAAGCCATGCTCATAATTAAGCCATGAATCAGGACATTGCACAGCACTAACACAGGGTCAAATTATTACATGGACACCTAGCAAGCATTTCAATTGAGCATTTCAAATTATTAGTTCAGTTGAGCATTTCAAATTATTACATGGACAGGTAGCAAGTATATGGCATATATACTTGACCACATACATATATGGCATATATACGGCGGCGAGGTCGAGGTCGCCGAGGTCGACGGCGGCGAGGACGGCGAGGTCAGGGACGAGGACGGCGAGGTCCACGAGGTCGGTGAGGTCCACGAGGTCGGTGAGGTCGACGGCGGCGAGGACGGCGAGGTCCACGAGGTCGGTGAGGTCGACGGCGGCGGCGGAGGTCGGGGACGAGGAGGGGGCGGAGCTCGGGGCCGGCGAGGGGGCCGAGCTCGGGGATGGCGAGGAGGAGGACGGCGAGGTGGAGGGCGGCGCTCGGACGAAGGCGAGGAGGACAGCGGCGCGAGATTTGGGCAGCCTGACGGCGTCGCGCGCGAAATCCTCTAAGTTAGGGTTTCGCGGCGGCGCCGGGCAGCCTAATATAGGAGCAGCCAGCTGTGGCGGGCGGTGCCGATGTAAAAGCGTCCGCCACTGGAAAATTCTGCTCGGTGGCGGACAGGGTGACGTCACCGTCCGCCACCGGGCGACGTGACGTCATCTCGTGCGCCACCGGAAACAGGCTCGGTGGCGGACGGGGTGACGTCACCCGTCCGCCTTTGGTGTTGCGCGATGCAAATACTTAAATTAAAATGCCTCATTCATTAATGAACGTCCTTGTGCCTCTGTGGTAAAGCGCTTGGTTTGTATGCTGCAGGTGCTGGGTTCGAAACTCGCCCCAGCACCATTTTTTTAGAATCTTTTATTTTTTTTCAATCTCTATATATATCGATATAATATTGTGATAAAAAATATTTTATTTTAAATACCACTTTAACTATTTTTTAAATCATATAATAATATTTTGTGATAAATTTTTTTTTTGTTATTATCTTTTCACTTCTTATATTGATATAGTATTTCTAAATACAACTTTAACTATTTTTTTCACTTCTTATATTTAAATAGGATATTCAAATAATATTATATTAAAATAGTCTAACTATTGTTTTCATTTTCTTTTCACTTCTTATATTACAATAGTGTTTTCAAAAAGAACTTTAATATAGTACTTATACAATAATTGGAAATATAGTACTTAATATATTACAACCACACGATATTTTACAATAATTGGAAATATTGTACTTAATATATTACGACCACACGATATTTTATAATAATTGAAAATATTGTACTTAATATATTACGACCACACGATATTTTACAATAATTGAAAATATTGTACTTAATATATTACGACCACACGATATTTTACAATAATTACAAATATTGTACTTAATATATTACGACCACATGATATTTTACATAATTGAAAATATTGTACTTAATATATTACGACCACACGATATTTTACAATAATTACAAATATTGTACTTAATATATTACGACCACACGATATTTTACAATAATTGTAAATATTGTACTTAATATATTACGACCACACGATATTTTACAACAATTGAAAACACATGATATTAGTATTTAGCCCTTCACTACTTTCCCTTCGCAATCAGTGCGCAGGTAAGGCACCACGGATGAATAGGTGAGGTCAAGTTCAAGTTGACTTATCCGGTTTGTATCAGCAAAGAAGGGCACTTCATCAAACTGGTTGTATTCTTCTTCATCCGTGGCACCGTCGACTCCGATGATTCTTTGTTTTCCATAGACAACAACCTGCTTCTTCCATTCAGTTTTTGCGTCAGGTGCATACCACACTTGCGCTACATTTTGAGGGAGTATCCAAGGATCATCCTTGTGACCAACAATGTTTAGGTCAACAAGAGTCATGCCGAATTCATCCACGTGGACCCCTTGGTCCTTGACCCATACGCACTTGAATATAGGGATTTGTAAGGACATTCCATAGTTGAGTTCCCAAATCTCTTCAATGTATCCGAAATATGTGTTTTTGTTTCCGTCACTGTCCTCTGCGCTTGTTGTTACACCACTGTTTTGGCACTGACTCTTATTGTCCTTTGCTTTGGTGTAAAATGTGAACCCATTAATGTCAAACGCTTGCCACGAAGTGACAAGACTTAGTGGACCATCTGTCAATAGATGCATCGTCTTTTCATCTGTTGTCTCTTCAACTGGTAGGTTTTGGTTCTTCAACCATATAGTGAAACAGCTCTTGTGCTCTTGCATGATCCAATCTTCATCGCGTGTGGGATTTTCTTTAGAAAGTTGTTGCAAGTGTTGCTCAACGTATTTTACGGCAATCTTTAACTGATGCAGGATGCTGTAATGTGCTTGACTCACTCTTTCGTAACTCGCATCGGTGAAGGTTTTTCTTCCTTTAGTTCCTTTACCAGCGAGCCTTCCCTCGTGCCGCGACCGCGGAACACCTATTTGTTTCCCATCTGTCATGTAATCGTTGTAGCACTCCAAAACCTCTTCTGTTGTGTAGCCCTCTATCATGGATCCCTCAGGATTTTTGGGACTGCGCACATAGTTTTTCATAACGTACATATACCGCTCATACGGGTACATATAGTGAAGGTAAGAAGGCCCAAGGACAAGTATCTGATCAGCTATGTGGATCATATAGTGCTCCATCGTATCAAAAAATGTGGGGGGGAAGCACATCTCGAGTTGGCACATAGTCTCCCGCATCAGTTTACGTATCTTTTCCAATTCTCCAACGTCGATGACCTTCTTGGAGACGGCATTAAAAAAGTGGCACATCCGCGTGACTGCAATCCTGACATATGGGTGTTTGATAGCCCTTGCAGCGATCGCGAGGAACAAAGAAAGCATCATATGGCAATCATGCGTGTTGTAGCCACTTATCTTTAATTCGGTCATTGAGACTAGATTCTTTACGTTGGTTGAGAAACCTGTGGGAACCTTGATACTGTGTAGGCAGTTGCATATTGTTTTTTTCTCCTCTAGTGTCAGGTTAAAACTGGCCGGTGGAAGGTAATACTTTCCATTCTCCAACTGCTCAGGATGAAGCTCTTTCTTTATTCCTTGTTTTTGTAGGTCTTTTCGAGCGCGGAGCCCGTCCTTTGTCTTGCCTGGTGTGTCCATAAACCTGAGGTGCTATCAAAGACACCCTTCGTAACGTGCATAAGGTCGATTGCATGACCTATTTCCAACTATTTCCAGTACGCTAAGTACCTATAGAAAATTGATTTCTTCTTAAATATTGCATCCTTTGGAAGCTGATCGAACTTGTTTCGCTTTCTCCCCTTGACTGGCTTGCCAAAAACAACCTTGTAATCTTTCACCAGATTATAAACAAATTTGCCGTCGCGAAGCACTGGTGCGGGATCTTTCTCCTCTGTACCATCAAATTCTTTCGTCATTCGACGGTATCTGTGATTTTTTGGTAAGAATCGTCGGTGTCGCATGTACACCAGCTTGCAGAAATTTGGAAGGTGCACGCATGATGTTTGGTCAACGCAAACAACGCATGCCGACTTCCCTTTTACCTGGCCGGTTAGGGTCAGGCGAGCGGGATTGTCATTGATGGTCACAAAAATAATAGCATAGAGGGTGAAGTGCTCCTGTCGGTAGGCATCCCACATGCGAACCCCCTCTTCCCACAGCTTCTGCATGTCTTCCATCAAAGGTTCCAAAAACACATCTATATCAATGCCAGGTTGCTGTGGACCGGATATAAGGGTACTCAGCATGAGGTACTTTCTTTTGTGGCACAGCCATAAAGGAAGATTGAAGACGCATAGAATCACTGGCCACGTACTATGTGGGTTCCTCATGCCACCGAAAGGATTCATTCCATCTGTACTCAAGCCAAATCTCACATTCCTCGGATCATATGAGAACCGAGGGTTGTCCACGTCAAACTTTTTCCACTGTCGGGCATCCGCGGGGTGACGAAGCTTTCCATCCTTCTTGTGCCCATCTTCAGCGGCATGCCAAGTCATGAGTTTGGCGTCTCTGGAGTTTGCGAACAGACGCTTCAAGCGATCGACTACCGGTAGGTACCACATCACCAGTGCCGGAATTTTTCTGCACTCAACCTCATCTTCTTCCCCTTCGTTCTGATGACTGGTCCTACCGCCTCTGTTCCTCTTTCGTCCCTTCTTCTTGATGTTCACGGTACAAGAGTCATCAACATTGTCATCGTATCTTTTGTACCGACTGGCGTTACAAACTGGACATTTCACCTTGTCCGCGTGTTCTTTACGGTACAGGATGCAGTGATTCGGACAAGCGTGTATTCTTTGTACGCCTAATGTCAACGGAGACAACAGCTTCTTTGAGTGGTACGTGCTTGTGGGCAAAGCGTTCAGTTTCGGCAATGTGTCGGCTAAAACCAGCAGCAATTCATTGAAGCTACTGTCTGACCACCCGTTGCTGGCCTTTAGTGTGAGGAGTCGAAGCACCGTCTTTAATACCGTGCAGTCACTCTCACATCCTTTGTATTTGGAGTACAGAGGCTCTCTCGATGCCTTATCTAACATCTCTGTGTTATCCAAGCCTTTCTTTCGGTTGTGGAGTAAATCCTCATGCTCCATGTGACGGAGCATTTCCTCTACATCGAGGCCTTCACATCCTCCACTCTCGTGTACTGAGCCATCATCTTCGGTGTTCCACTGATCTGCACTATGACGCTCATTGTTGTCTTGTGCCCTCTCTGCGTGACTGTTGCCTTCTGCACCCCTCTGCATGTTGTTGCCTTCTCGAGTGTCTGGTGTTTCACCATGTTTGATCCAGATTGAGTAGTGATCCATGAAACCTTTCTCCAACAAGTGCTCACGAATAGTTTCATGTTCCTCAAACAATACATTATTCTTGCATCTCTTACAAGGACAGCATATAGCCCTTGTATTTTGACGTGCAGCGTGAACCTTGGCGGCTTGAAGAAATTTGGTGACTTCCTCGAAATATATTATTGGATCTCCGCCACCCCCATTGTACATCCAAGACCTATCCATCATCTACAATCTTCAAAAAAAATAATTAAACAAATACGAATTATAAATTAAGAATAACAATGCTATACAAATTTGACACAATATTTTTATTCAATCCATAGACAAGACTATATTAATTCCCCATCCCCTCTCTCTTACATATATGGTGCATACATCAAAATCATTGATCTCTTAAATTACAATAAAAACTCACAAGACAAACAACATAATACTTGGAAGGTGAACATATTAGATAGAATCTACTAATTCCCCCTCAAAAAACAATAGAATCATCTCAATTGAAGGAAAAAAGTTTGCAACCCTAAATAAACTTTATGCTCAAAATTAACCATGAAAAAGACATCTAAACACAAAAAGGCTCCAATGGATATCAAAGATTTACCTCCTAGATCAAATCCCTCAAAAAAACGAGATCAAAACCTTCCCCCCATGATTTCTAATTTTTCCCCGCCGCCGTACGGACATCTATGTCGAGATGATCCGGTACTGTTCGCGTGGGGAAGACGCGCAGGTTATATAGATGCAGGCTATCAGTGGCGGGCACCATGACGTCACTACCATGCGCCACCGATGACGCATATCAGCGGCGGACGGAATGACGTCAGTATTATCAGTGGCGGATGGGTGTGACGTCACCTTTGACCGCCACAGAGGATGGGATTCAGTGGCGGTCGGTGTCGTCACGCCGTCCGCCACCGGTACCTTCTATAACAGTGGCGGTGGACCTGACGTCAGCGTCCGCCACTGATCTGCTTCTTAGCTGTGGCGAACGGTTATGACGTCATTCCAACCGCCACTGTTGACTCCTTCTCGGTGGCGGTCGCTTGTGACGTCACTTTCACCGCCACTGGTGCCGCCTTCTGTTCCTGTAGCCGCGATGACGCCAGCCCGTCCGCCACCGATGGTTGCTACAGTAGCTATCGTCGGGTTAGCAGTGACGGATCGTTTGGTGTGCGCCACTGTTATATAATTTCAAGTGTCATATTAGGCTCTTTTTGTACTAGTGTATGTACTGAGAAGCTTCAAGGTAAATGAGGATCCGGCAATGAACGCCGCTACCATACCCATCAGATTCAAGGTTACAAACAGGTTCAAAACGGTCACACCCTTGAACATTTTGAGCATTCTTCTGTTAAGGGCAAGCAGCGCAATGATGTACACAGAAGATAAGAAGGATGCGGCGTTGAGGAAGTAGAATGTGATGTACCGGCTGTGGGATTTTGTCAAGGAGAACTGGGTGGCCCGCGACGTACCCATTGGCGCCGTCATCGGCTTGCCACATGCCACCGCGTGGATTTAGCGCCGCACTGTATGTGATGGAGGCGGTGAGTGTCGCGAAGACCATCAACCAGCCTCGACGCTCCTCGCTCATCAACCCCATTGCTCGATGGAGGAAAAGGGTAGCCGTGAGGACGTGAGCAGAGAAGTAGAAGAGAGAAAGGAAGGGAAGCTAAGCTAAGGCGCTACAGCTATATGAGTGCTAGATCTGCTGCAACTCAAGCAGAACCTTGGTGCGCCTTGTATATACATAGTGGTGAACGGATAGAGGCTATAGAGCATTCTCTAAGGTTGATACGAGGGACAGAGTCAATACATAGTCTTCGCTTCCCATCAACAAATAGTCTGAAAGGGAATCAATCCTTTTCCTTGTTAATTACATTGTTTGGACCCTAGTTGGCACTTTACATCGATTGACGAGAAAGCGATTGCATCAAGCGTGGGCGCATCACCTATACCACTGCCATTACATCTAAAGGTCACGAGGATGACAGGTATGTTATGCAGTTATTCTTTTGCTGCATTTCTAATTAGTGCGGAGTGAGCGCATCACCAACCACTAAAGCTGCGCGAAAGGCTTGTAGCCTAGTGGTTAAAGAGACTCAGTAGCACCTCAGGTCCTAGGTTCGACTCCCTGTGAAAGTGAATTTTCTAGGATTTAACGGCGTTGTGCTTTCAGTGCTAGGCGACGTGGCCGTCGACAGCGAAGCGTCGGTGGTGATTTCGTCAATCTCGAGGATTTGCCAGTGCAGTCTTCGAAAATGCTTATAGCGGTAGGATTTGCGTATGTACGTCTATAAGGGTGAGTGTGCGTGAGTTGTGCTGTGTAATTACAAAAAAAAAAAAAAAAACAACCACTAAAGGTGCGCGCATGTTGTGACCTTCTATGATTACCAGAGAAAACAGGTACGAGATAAGCTTGGCTAAATGGGTGGCAAATGGAAAAGTGGCCATGCGATATTTCCTTTAAGTATAATAGTTTATTATGTTTCATGTTTAGTATATAGTATATATATCATATAATTCCTTATTAATTAAGACGGGTATGCCGTATGCATTACGTGTTTAAAAGGTGGCTTGACTGCGCATCACCATTAAGACATGAGGGTTAATTATGTTTTCAATATTTGATTTGTGTGGACTTGTGACGAAGCTACGTACGTACCTGCTTGATCTTTATGCAACAACCCTTGCAGAGATTTGAGCTCACTCAAACGGGCTACACCTCATCTGGGTTGTCACGGGTGACGGGTGTGCACTTTTACTGACACCATAATTTTGAAAATTAATCTTAGCTCTTGTACATCAACCTGTAAGTAGTACCTAACAAAAGTTTACTACCACAAAAGTTAGTACATATATATGGCAATGAAAAGTTAGCACAAAAAGTATATGTAGTTATAGCTTATTATCAGAAACTTAATTAAAGGGTCCCTTTTTGAAACAGAAAAAGAAAATGCGAGTTGTTATTTGGACATGACCTTATAAACTAGTGAAGGGCATACATATAGCACACTTTTTTTTTTCGAAAATAGCACACGTTGGTTAGGTGTTCCAAACTCATTTCCTTATTCATAGCGCGAGTGGCATTTTATTGGGTGTCCACTTGACCATCTTCGATATTGGATCCAAAGCTGAAGGTTCTATGTAAGTTTTGCCTCAGGAGTAAAAGTGATTGATTCAAATTTGTTTTGTATGAGTTTTATTGACCTACACAAAATTCAAACAAAGACGCTTTCCTTTCAGAAGTAGAATACTCTTGCTTCCGTGAAACTCTCCTGTATATCGTCGGAGGAGGTTTCAATATTATGAGACAAGAAGCGGAGAAGAGTAAAAGAAACTTTGATACAAATGGCCTAATCTATTTAATATAGTCATTCAAACCCTAAGTCTCAGAAAGATTGTCATGTCAGGTAGACAATGTATACCTTCGTAGGCCCTGGAGATGATCTTACCTATGAAAATTAAGCTTGATTACCAAGGCAACTATATTTGGCTGCTTGAGCGTTTTATTTGTCATGCCACTAGATTAAAAAAGTGATATATAAGGGTTTTATTTGCAATCAATTTTATGCTAATACGATAATGTATAGCTTTCACATTAAAATTTTAATCTTATATTTTCTCCCAATAAACATATATATAAGACTCAAATCTATTGAGGTTTGTAACGTCTCATTGCGATGCTTATAGGCTTTAGAGCACGAGTTCACTATGTATATTTGTTATAGCCATTTAAAGAGAAAACAGGTGCGCCAGCGGCGTGCCACAGCTTCTAGTAAGAAACGTTGGATCTCATAATGGCAGCGCACTTTCTTTTAATTATAATAAATTCATTTTGATAAAAAAAAATTTACGTATACTTTCCCTGCAACAGAAGTGCCGAACACTGATTATGATTTGACTAACTTTTGAGATCCAATCATCTGATAAACTGACCGTGGAGAGATGAGCAAAATACAGGACACAAAATATACTCTTTTAAACATGCTACGATGAGAGAGAGAGAGAGAGAGAGAGAGAGAGAGAGAGAGAGAGAGAGAGAGAGAGATGATTTATACTGGATTATTGATCGTTGAATCACTCTGAAAGGGCATTCTCAGATTCAGCGCTTTGGATACCACACATGGACCCATACTGAAATGTTTCAAACTCTGGCTTCTAACTGATAATGTTAATTCACTGTGGTTCCTTATGCCAAATCGGTTGTTTTTCTATTTCCAAAAGGTAATCGATCCCTTTACAATGAGTTTAAGTCGATATTTTAGTTTCCTTGGCTAATGTAGCTCCTTTTATATTGGACTTTTTATATATACATTGTGGTTCCGCATGATAGTATTTGTAACCAATATTACTTCCAAGCCAAAGCCAGGACCGAAATGCACTGCAACTGCAAAAATCAAAGATCCTGAACCTTGGACCCTTTACAATGAGTTGATAAGCTTGAAGTTGTCTATGGGAGTGCTTGGTTGCCGGCCTCCAAATGCTTCGCCACGGTATGGCTGCTACAGCAGAAAAGCAACTGCTTGGCTGCCAGCCGAAGCAGTACTTTTGCCATAGCGCAGGAAAGTAGCAAAAGAAAGAAAGTGTGATGAAAGTGTGATGGCTGTGACGTGAATTGTTGGCGTGACGTGGCCAAGTATAGCCCGATCTAAACAGATCCTATGATAGGTGACCGATCTCTGGGTTGAAAATGACATATTTTTTTTATCTGCCTCATTGAAATGTTGGAATATCAACAGAGGCCAAAGAAGGCTAAGTGCATTAACCTAGTGCTTGTTATGAGTTGATACATAGCACATGTAAATTTCTGGTATCAGACTATCAGGTAATTTATTTATTTTGGGGAACGACTATCAGGTTTTTTTTTTTTTTTGCGAATAAGTGAATAACTATCAGGTAATTTGGAGAGAGCCCAAAGTGAAGAATACAATCAACGAAAAGTATAACGGTGGATAAGGCCGAAAGGTAACCTGCCTGTGGATATTGCTCTTGCCGGTCAGACAACCGCGGCGGAGACCGCTCGGCACCTCGGCCGCGTCGTCTACAATCCCCTATCCAGCGGAAGAATTCCTCCATGACATTCCCGCCTCCGTGTCCCCGACTCCGATCCCAAATCCCCATTCATTCCACCCAGGTACGCCCCTCAGTTCTCGTGGGATGAATTCATGGCACGGGCTCATCTCAGTTTTGTGTTCAGTTTCAGTGCGACGATAGTGTTGGATGCCTGTATGTCACACTTTTTCTTGAAAGCGGCAAGATGGGTAAATCAATGTGTTTTGGCAGAAGAGGGCGGCTGGGAAGCCATCTCTATTGTAAATGCATGGTAAACTGGTCGACCTAACAGCATCTTCTTTACATGGAAGCCAGCTAGCAATGGATAAGTCCCACAGCTTGTAACATTTTGGATTATGACAAGTCTAAGGAATTTCAAACCAATAGCAAGTGTTACGAGCGTCAATTACAAATATCAAATATCACTAGTAATATTAGTATATTCCTGAGAGCAGTGCCGTAGCCTGAAGTATAGGCATGTCGAATTTACATTTTCATCTGACAAAATAAGAACTGCTCTGGCTCATGGGCATTTCCTCCTCTGTTCTTGAGTACTCTGTGCTTTGTTCTATTTCAAAGTTGCTGGTTGACTGTCCGGAGAGAAAGGTATCTACCTCTGTGTCATGATGTAGCCACGGATGCCTTGAAAGCTTTCTTAATCTACTAAGCTCATCGGATACTTCTTTCATGGAGGGCCGGTTATCGCCACACATATCCAAGCAGCGCTTGGCTAGATCTGCGAGTCCGCGAAGCAACTCCATGCTCTCATGCCCTTTTATTTGACTGTCCAGCATAGCATCAAGATTGTTCTCCTTCATAGCCAATAAGAAACTTGATGACAAGCTCCGTTGTAGCTCACTCTCATCGAGTTTGAATGGCATCTGCCCTGTAAGAACCTCCAAAATGACAACACCAAAGCTGTAAACATCGCTCTTGTCTGTCAAACAGCATGTTTGCATATACTCGGGGTCTAGATAGCCACATGTTCCTTGAACCATTGTCACAAACTGGGCTTCGTCAGTTGGTACTAGGATGGAGGCACCAAAATCTGATACCTTTGCCATATAGTTCTCATCAAGAAGGATGTTAGAGGTCTTCACGTCACCATGCACGATCGGTGGATTTGCATAGGAATGTAGAAAGGCTAGTCCATCAGCTGCCTCGTTGACGATCCTCAGCAGAGAACTGAATGGGATATGCAATGTGCGGTTCTTTCCATGGATAAGATCAAACAGTGTTCCATTTTGGATGAACTCGTATACTAACATTGGGACCTCCACCTCAAGGCAGCAACCCAATAGCTTAACAATATTCTTATGGTTGATCTGGGAAAGAATAAGCATTTCCTTACCAAATTCCTTCTTATGCCTATCATCAATCAAAGCGCATCTTTTAATTGCCACTGTAATCTTATCCTTAATTATTCCCTTGTACACGGTGCCATGGCCTCCATGTCCAAGAATTTGACTTTTATCGAATTTGTTTGTTGCTTGTTCTAGATCTGCTTCATTAAACACAGTAAACGCAAGTCCCTGATCGGATTTCATCTTCTCAAATAATAGGAGCCCTCCGTGTTGCTGAAAATACTGCTTCTTTACATTTGTAAGCTTTTGTCTTTCAAACATGACACGCATGCAGAAAATGATAATCACTAATACAATGGACCCAATGCAAATACCTGCAAATATTCATATCAAATGGCATTATTTCTTTTGTGAAGAAAATGACATTATGTTATGTAAACTGCACATGTTAGCATATAACTAAGAAAATGTTAAGTGATTCATTTTGGTGAAATGTACTGTAATGTAAAAAACTATTTTTAAAAATAATGCATGGGTGTATGCCCTGGATTTAGTTTCTGAATTTCCCTGATGTTCCATAAGCTTTTCTGTCCTTCGTAACATTAGCTACTAGGTCTATGCATTTCTTGAACTACACTGTTGTAAATAAAATAGTTCATGTTATTGGTAGATACAAACTAGGTCTATGTTTGTTTGGACATTTCCACTTCAGTTGCATTTGGGCCATCTTATAATTAAGTAAAGCAATGTGCAAAAGCTGATTACCTATGATAAGGTTTATATCTGGATTGCAAGAGTTTGTATCCTTTGCGAGCTTTCTGCCGGGTGGACACGAACAGCGATGCCATCCTATTTTGTTGTGGCATATTGCACCCCTAGGGCATGGGCTTGGATTCTGCTTACATTCATCAACATCTGCAGTATAAATAAACCAATTACTTGGGCACTACCACACAGGTGAGAGACTGCAAATTATTATATCGTATGATTTTGACATGGCACCATTAGTAAATAATTATGGAATGATGGACATAGTTTTAGAATACATTTTGAACAGTGCGGTTAAAAATCAAGCATAACCAACATGATGCTTAAACAGTAAGTGATATGGCATAATATACATGAGTCTCATTTTAATCATATCAATACTAGGCAAAAGAAAAGCGAAGTAAATTATGATGGATTGTAGAATTGTTATTACTATGTTTCCTTTCAGATAGTGGGTTGCTTGACACTGTATAGCACTTTTTATATGACGATATTAACTTTCTGTAGCAGCCTACTTTATTTTCATATGCTAATTAATTAATTAATTATCTAAAATAGGTAAAGACAAAGATATGAACTCACCAGTGCATCCAGCAGGGATATATGGGTTCCCTTCATACCCGTTTGAGCAATTGCATAGATACCCAGGGCCGTTGGTTGAATTCACACATACGCTGTTTCTATCATGGCATGCATAAGAGGGCATATTTTTTGCTATCTCACATGTTACATTTCCAATTGCCCAGTCCAGCACCAGCGGCTGCCGTCCCTTGTATGTTTCATTAAATCTCATAGTGGTTATGTACTCGCTGCTAAAACTGAATGTCTCTGTTTCCACCAATGCAGCGTAACTGCATAGATTGAACTGGGAACTATTTGAGTCATTGTACACACTAAAGAAAGAGACATCATAGCGGGTTAAGCCCTGTGGTATGGCATTTTGGCAGCAGCCTACACCAAAGCATGATCCATTTGTCAAGGCCCTTGGGCTATCACACACACATGCGCACGCAGTCGTATATCCTGTCCTGTTATATTTATTGTAGATATATGCAAGCGTGTTGCAGCCCATGACTATGAACTTGTTGTCCACATTGGAGAAGCGATACGGCCACCATCTGGAGAAATCAAGCGACCACCGATTGTATTCCATATCTCTTGTGTTAGGATTGTAACAATATGTTGAGATGTGGTTTAACACCCGAGTTTTGCCATGGGAGCAGAGATATTTAGAACTTCGACGTTAACAATGAATGGCTTTTCACCATTGATGGTCTTGTTACAACTGACTTCAAAGCCTTTCTCCATAGCACAGCCTGCACCAATGCCAAAAGGATAGGGGATTTCGACATTCCCGCAGTGTGTCTGACAGCCAGGGGCAGGCTGAGCTGATATAGAGCCTAGGGACAGTATTGCCACTCCAACCAGAAGTACCGACGCCATATCAACGCTTTGAAATGTTGTTTCCAAAGTATATATATAGCTGCTGTGCTAAGGCATCACTTAATTGCTTGCTAGTTATCTATGGCTCTACCACATGGATACTGACCTGAAAAAGAAAACAGCAGCTTGATATATGTCAAGCATATTGTAATCCTGCAATGAATTGCATTGTACAATTAGAGTCAATTAACTGTGCATGCTTAATGTCAGACAAAAAACGTGTATTTTTCCTCTTCATGTTTTTGTTGCGTTTAATATCTAACTGGACTCATTCAAGAAACTTCTTCTGCTTTTGGTTGCTCATTCTGGAATTAGTGATGCATGGTTGTCTCTTCTTGCAAATATCAAATCGAATCAAACAAGACTTTTTTTTTAAGGACAAAATCAAACAAGACTGTAAGGATGGATTGTGGTCGACTAAATAGAATCACTCAAAAATATCCTTTTTCTTAAGACAACTCACAGTAACGGAATAATACAACCACGATCCAGATGAACCGTTAACTAATAAGTGTCCTGTTCTTATCAATGACAATTAAAGAAAGATATATAAATCTTCATTTATTCCTTGGTCTGAAATGATTGGTGTGTGTATCCAAAGGGTGGAATAAGGAGATGGCGTGGAGAAGCTTCAAGAACTACAGCAGGGAGGCCCCTAATGTGTAAATTTTTATTAAAAGGGTGACCAAAACAAAAGCAACTGTACAAACAAAGGAGAAAGGGAAGAAACAACTATAGAAAACTAAAATTACAAAAGGGAATCAAGCCAAGCTCTGAAAAGGAACAGATCATCTTCTTTGAAGCGATGGCCCTGCCTCAAAAACAAAATCAGATATTCTGTTCGATAAGCTTTTACTTTAACATTTTTCCCTGCCTCAAAGCCGCCCCAAGACTTCTAAACCACCAAGTTTCGGAGCCGCAAATTCATAATTGTTCAAAACATTTGGGCTCTAACTGGAGGCAGATCACACATGGGAGATCTTAGCATCTCCTTAATTGCAGCTAGCAGTGTAATAACGTATATGCATGCGACACTTGTAGACCATGGGAGGAATGGAAGAGCAAGTAGTGAAATCAGAAATCTGGCACGAGAGTATAGTAGTACCTTGTATTGGGCGATTGCCAAACTGACACCGAGTGCCTCTCTCCAGTTTCCCCACTCTCCAAGTTGCAGACTCCAACAAACCAGAGAATCAGCGAGTGCAGGAGCGCTCTTGCTTGCGTCTATCTACGCCGCCGGTGCAGAGCCGCAATAAAAAGGCCGCGTTTCGCTTGGCAAGAACAACTTTTGGATCCCTTCCCCGAAGAATTTTCAGAGCGGAGACTCCAAGTCCACGGACGAGGTCCGCTTCGGTTGATTCCATTAATTCGTTGCTCATCACACGTCGTCATCGATCAGCTGGCCAAGTCTTTGAGACTTTTGTCTGATACCGAGTGGACTCGTGATCATAGGTCGTGGAGTGATCATGGCTCGCGCACAGTGCAGTGTTGTACGTCACGACCAAATTGAAAGCTCCCCTTGTAATACGTTAATGCATATATATGATTAAAAGACGATACCGAGAATGACAAGTCTTCTTATCATAAGGAATACTGCAAAATTATTCGTAAAATCTTAGTCCTGGTCCTGGTCACCGTGTCTAGTCACATGGCGTATGTCGAGGCAATTGCAGTCTAGTATTGTTCTGAAACTGACATATTCAAGCGACAAGCCTCCGTAAAAAATTGCAGGAATCATAATGTATCTGTCTCTTTTTCCGACTTATAAGTTGAGTTTGAAGCTCACTTTTTACATGATTTGTCGTCTCATCATTTTCTTTTCCTTTTTCTTTTCTCTTTACAATCACGTGGAATGACTGAACTGTCCTTGTATTCGCTCTCGCTCTATGTTCTCGTCTCTGCTCATCACACGAGAGGAACGGCGCAAGAAAACGAGTTGGTCTGCGACTCCTCCCTAAGACTAACTCCAACCGTACATGAGACCCAAACCCAAATTGAGTGCTCAATGAGAGGGAAAATAGGTGACCGAAAGAGTTCAATCTCCAACCGAAGGAACCTAAACCCAAATTCCATCATCTCCGCCGCTGCCGCACGCCGCCGCTGCCTCCCGCGCACTGCTGTCGACACCACCGCATGCCCGTCTGCCGACGCCCGCCCGCGCCCTTCTCCGCCGCGCCGCCCACCTCCGCCGCTCGTGGGCGCCGCGCCGCCCCGCGCTCAGCGTCGCCGTCCCGCGCCAAGGCAGCGTCGCACGCGGGGAGCTGCGCGCCTACCCGTCATCGTGGAGCCGGGGGCGGAGGGGCCGGAGTCGGGGGTGGAGGGGGCGGCGAACGGGGCGAAGGGAGCGGCGGAGGCGGCCAGAGTCGGTGGCGGCGGAGGGGGTCGGAGTCGGGGACGGAGGGAGCGGCGGACGGCACAGAAGCAATACGTCGCGTCCTCGCGCTCTATTTGTGCGTCGCGGGGATAGATGAACCGCAGAATGGGTTGTTGTATGGGTACTCAGTTGGAGGCATCATTTTGCCCTTTTAAGATCAATTTTGGGTATAGGTCACTCAATAGGTATTGAGTTGGAGTCAGTCTAACCTTTATGGCTAGACTTGGGTCCATCCGCCCTGTACTCCTTCGTCCAACCCCATGGCTTGAGCTCCGCCATGGACCCGTCTCCCGCGACTCAAATTGCACGATGAGCATATCTTGGTTGCACTTTCGGTCCGTAGATTCGATTTGGTCAATAGGTTGATGGAATTTGACTTGGTTTGGAACCCTAAATGAGGAAGTAACCATGGGCGGGGAGGACCATATGGACAAAGGGGTTACAGGGACACGAAAAAAATGACCACCGGGTAGAATTTTCCATTCACGTGGCTTAGTGGCTGCCTTCTCAAAAAGAAAATAAAATGAGTCACAACGTTGCATAATTATATTATAAAGTGCAATTTCATATTTTTTTATCAAACATACCTATATATTTATGTGAAGGATAAAACAACCATACGCATGTACACAGGTACGTTATACAAGAATATGGACAGCTGTCCCACACAAAGTGCAAAGAGGCCCCTAGAACAAACAAGAATTATAAAAAGGCCCCTGGACCTCCAGCACAGCACCGACGCCAAAATCCACCATCGCCAGCCTCCACCAGCGCGAGCAGATCCCGCCGCCACCACGAACCCAACGCCGGAGAGGCCTCAATCGCCCAAAGGCTTGAAACGAGCCGGGAAAGACACCCGCACAGCGGGAAGAGCAAGAGTTGACCGAGCTTCCGGCCGGAGACGCGCCCCGAGCACCTCCCAGCTTGGACCGACGCTCGCCGACAGCGACGGATGCCACCGCGGAACCCTCGAGCAGGATCGACGAGAGCTCCACCCCCACAAGCACGCCGCAACCTCACTGCCGGCCGCCGAAACCCTAACCCTAGAACCTACACTAGGACCTATACTACCACCAGCCGGCGAGGAGCCATCGGTCTCCGCCGCCTCGCGATGCCCCAGAGGGCATCGGAGGCCGAGGAGACAACCAGCCTCGCCGGCGGGGACGATCTCCTCTCGCGTCACCTCTCTCAACTGTAGAGAGGAGAGAGAGATGAGGGGGAAAGAATGGACTGGCCAGTCCCAAGTGCAATTTCATGTTAAGAGACCCATTTAAGTTAACAAGCACACAATAGGATGCCAGAGGATGGCATTCCGTCGAAGCATAGACCCGTAATAGAAAAATAAACTATCGTGGATATTGCTCGACGGTCAGGCAACCGCGGCGGAGACCCCGTTCTTTACCTCGGCCGCATCATCTCCAATCCCCTGACCAGACCCCAATTTCTCCAGTGGAGATCCCCAGTCATTCCTCCCAGGTACGCCCCTCAGTTCCCGTGAGCGTTGAATTCGTGCCACAGGCTCATCTCAGTTTTGCGTTCAGTTTCAGTGCAACTATAGTGTTGAATGCCAGGATGTTACACATTTTCTTGAAAGTGGCAAAGATAGGTAAATCAATGAGTTTAGGCAGAAGGGCGTGATTGGGAAACCATCACCTCTGTACAGTAAATGCCAACTAAACTGTTCCCAAAGCTGAAGGAGGCAAATAATATTAGACAATATAGACCAATATGCTTACTGGGAGTGGACTACAAACTGTTTACCAAGGTTTTGACTCTTAGACTGACTGAAGTTGCAGTGAGACTTATAAGCGAAAACCAAACAGCTTTCATACCCGGAAGATTCATCCTAGATGGGGTTATTGTTCTGCATGAGATCCTTCACGAACTCAGAACCACAAAACAGAAAGGCATCGTGCTGAAATTGGACTTTGAAAAAGCCTATGACAAAGTGAGCTGGAAATTTGCCCAAGAAGTCCTCAAACTGAGACAGTTTCCTGAGAAATGGTGCAGATGGATTAAAATGGTGGTAGAAGGAGGCAAAGTGGGCATCAATTTCAATGGAGAGCCTGGAAACTACTTTAGAACTTTCAAAGGTCTTAGACAGGGGGATCCTCTATCTCCACTGCTATTTAACTTTGTTGCTGAAGCCTAGATGCTATGCTAACTAAAGCAAAGCAAGAGAACCTTATTAGAGGGCTGGTGCCATACCTGATCGATGGAGGAATAACTCATTTGCAGTATGCAGATGACACAGTTATCTTCTTGGAACCAGATGAAACATCCATAACTAATACAAAGCTGGTGCTGTACTGCTTTGAAATCATGTCTGGGCTCAAGATTAACTATCAGAAAAGTGAAATCTATGTGCTGGGTATGGAGAAGACTGAACAAGATAGAATTGCAAATATGTTTAATTGCCAGGTGGGCTCACTTCCTATGAAATACCTAGGAATCCCAGTCCACAACATTCAGCTGTGTGCTGCAGACTTGGTTTTTGTGAGGGTGAAAGTGGAGAAACGGATGGGAGCTTGGCAGTGCAACTACTTATCTTATGGAGGCAAATCGATCCTTATAGAATCAAGCTTGAGCTCCATCCCAACCTATGTTATGGGCTTCTACTTACTACCAGAACCTGTTCATAAAAGAATGCAAACAGCTAGAGCAAACTTCTTTTGGCATGGGCCTGGGCAGAAAAAGAAATATCATATGGTGAAATGGGACGTAATGGCTCAACCTAAGGAATATGGAGGTCTGGGCTTTACTGAAACAAGAGTCATGAATATCTGTCTGCTATCCAAATGGATTTTCAAGCTAGAAAGTGGAAATGCAGAACTCTGCTCTAGGTTGCTGAGAAAAAAGTACCTGAAAGACAAAGGTTTCTATAGCAGTAAAAGAGAAGGTGGATCTCACTTCTGGCGAGGTTTACACGATATAAAACAATACACAATTCGTGGACTAGCATATGTACTGGGCAAAGGGGATAAAATTAGATTATGGTTAGATGTATGGATTGACCCATGCCCATTAAAAATCAAGTTTAGCAAGATCTTCTGTATATGCAGAGAACAAACAAATACTGTTTCTGAAGTCATAATAGATGAGGAGATTAGATTGACCTTTAGACGGATCTTTTGGAAATGAGGAACTAGATGAATGGGAGCAGCTGATGGACATGTTGGAGTTAGTTCGATTAACAGAAGAACCGGACACAGTAAAATGGGTTTTTGAGAGCTCTGGCAGATTCTCAACTGCATCCATGTATAGACATATTACATTCGAAGGGGTGATAGATACTAGAATGACCGAAATGTGGGGGGCAAAGTTACCACTGAAAGTCAGGATCTTCATATGGATGCTGTTCAAGGACAGAATACCATCAGCAGACCAGCTTAAAAGGAAACAATGGCAGGGTAGCGAGCTGTGCAAGATGTGCAGAGCCAAGGAAACACCACAGCATATTATGTTTGAATGCCCGATTGCCAGATACACTTGGTGTATTTGTAGGGACGTGCTTGGATGGCAATGGAGTCCTATTAGTTTACAAGACTATATAGATATGAATATGCAAAACAAAAGCCATGATCATAATAGCATGATGTTCTTTGTGCTTGGAGCGCTCTGTTGGGCGCTCTGGCTCACAAGGAATGATTATATTTTCCGTGACAAACTCTGCAATTCTCCGCAGGCGGTGGCACACAGGGCAAGCGCTCTCATGCAGAGATGGAAGGCGTTATCCAGCCGGGAGGTGCGTGCAAAGGTGGAGGTGATCGTGGAGCTCTTCAGAAAATACTTCGCTGCTGAAAAGGACCTGACGAGAAGCATAACTCAGGTGTAGGGGGAGTTGTTTTTTGTGGTCGTGCTGTGAAAGTGATAATCTCTTAATCGCGGACGAACTCTTGTTTAGATGTAATAGAGTAGTCTAGATAAAGTAGAAAGTGTTCAGAATTTACTTTTCGTGCTACTGTGATGTGCGGCTGATGGTTAAACTGGTATCACCAGTGTATCGGATCTTTTGCTTTCAATAAAAGCAGGGCGAGGCCTTTAGTCTAAACTAAACTGTTCGACCTAACAGCATCTTCTTTACATGAAAGCCGGTTGGCTTTGGATAATGTAACACAGTACAATTATTCATTCTGGATATGGTAGCCCTATGTAATTTGAAACCAATAGCATGTCTCTAAGAGCATCAATTACAAATATGAATTGTCACTAGTAATATTACTATTTTCCAGAGAGCAGTACCGTAGGCTTAAGTATAGGCATGTTGAATTTTTAGATTTTCATCTGACAAAATAAAAACTGCTTTGGCTCATAGGCATTTCCTCCTCTGTTCCTGGGTACTCTGTGCTTTGTTCTATTTCAAAGTTGCTGGATATTTTGCATTGTGTCATGATGTAGCCACGGATGCCTCGAAAGCTTTCTTAATCTACTAAGCTTATCGGATACTTCTTTCGTGGAGGGCCGGTTATCGCCGCACATATCCAAGCAGCGCTTGGCTAGATCTGCAAGTCCCCTAAGCAACTCCATGCTCTCATGCCCTTTTATTTGTCTGTCTAACATAGCATCAAGATTGTTCTCTTTCATGGCCAATAAGAAACTTGATGACAAGCTCCGTTGTAGCTCATGCTCATCGAGTTTGAATGGCATCTTCTTAGTAAGAATCTCCAAAATGACAACACCAAAGCTGTAGACATCGCTCTTGTCTGTCAAACAGCATGTTTGCATATACTCAGGGTCTAGATAACCACATTTAATGTTCCTCGAACCATTGTCACAAACTGGGCTTCGTCAGTTGGTACTAGGATGGAGGCACCAAAATCTCATACCTTCGCCATATAATTCTCATGAAGGAGGATGATAGAAGTCTTCACGTCACCGTGCACAATTGGTGGATTTGCATAGGAGTGTAAATATGCAAGTCCATAAGCTGCCTCAGTTGACAATCCTCAACAGAGAACTGAATGGGATATCCAATGTATGGTTCTCTCCATGAATAAGGTCAAACAGTGTCCCATTTAAAATGAACTTATATACTAGCATCGGGACTTCCACCTCAAGGCAGCAACACAGTAGCTTAACAATGTTCTTGTGGTTGATCTGGGAAAGAATAAGCATTTCTTTACCAAATTCCTTCTTATGCCTATCATCAATTAAAGCACATCTTTTAATTGCCACTGGAATATTATCCTTAACGACTCCCTTGTACACGGTGCCATGGCCTCCCTGTCCAAGAATTTGGCTTTTATCAAATTTGTTTGTTGCTTGTTCTAGCTCTGCTTCAGTAAACACGGTAAATGCTAGTCCCTGGTCTGATTTCATCTTCTCAAGTAACAGGAACCCTCCGTGTTGCTGAAAATACTGCTTCTTTACATTTGTAAGCTTTTGTCTTTCAAATATGATACGAATGCAGAAAATGCTAATCACTAGAACACTGGACCCAGTGCAAATACCTGCATATGTGAATATCAATTTGCACTCTGTTAAATAAGCTGCACACGTTAGCATATAACTAAACATATGTTAAATGATTCATTATGGTGAAATATACTACGGTGTAGAAAACAATTCTAAAAAATAATCCATAGGTGTGTGCCCATTATAGTTTATTAATTTCCCTGATGTTCGATAAGCTTTTATGTTCCTTTTGCATGTTGTTACCTACTAGGTATATGCGGTGTAATCAACATACTTCATGTTATTGAAAAATATTATCTATGTATTTGTTTGGGCATTTCAACTGCAATTACATTTGGGCCATTTTATAGATGATGAAAGCATGTGCCAAGCTGATTACCTACTATAAGGTTTATGTCTGGGTTGCAAGAGTTTGTCTCCTTTGCGAGCTTTCTGCCTGCAGGACACGAACAATGTCATCTTCATATCTTGGTTGCGTGCAATATATGACTGATTGTGGTTGACTAAACTAAATAGCTAAAAAAAATCATTTTCTTTAGACAACTCGAAGTACAGGTAAATTCCCCGGGGTCTAAGTTTCTTTTTTTCGATACCACGATCCGCTAGGCATTAAATAATGTGACTTGTTCTTATCAATGACAATTAATGATTTATATATATCTTCTTTATTATCCTTGATCTGTTTTGTATGGTAGCTGGCTCGGAGAAATTTCAAGCTTGGACAAATTTTGGACCCAGTATTCATAAATTTACATATTGTGTTCTATAACTTAAATTTAACATATTTAGCGGTGTAATCACCAAGAGGAAAAGTACCGTTCTAAACCACCACGTTTTGGCTCCAAAGATCCAGAATTTGTTGAAAACTTGAGATATTAGGCTCTGGAGAATATCAGAGCATCTCCTTAGTTGCAACTACCAACTAGCATTATAACAACGTATATGCATGCAAAACTTAGACCTTGGGAGAACGGAAGAGCAAGTGTTATCTGGCACGAGTAGAGAAGTACCTTGTATTGGTTGATGGCTAAAGTAATAAACCTTGTTCTTTTTTCTTGGTTCCCAGTCTCAAAAGAAACCAGAGAAGCTAGCGGCACCCTGCAGTGGCAGTGTAGTAGCGAGTGCAGGAGCGCTCTTGCATGCGTCTGTCTATGCCGCCGGCGGTGTAGAACGACGACATTACCATAAATAGAAGCTAAATAGAATGTCTCAATGCGACTTGGACAAATTCTTGAGGTCTGCTGCGATGAAATGCATTGCTCCATCACACACGTTGTCATCGATCAGTGAAGTTGCTCAAAGTCTTGAGATTTCGTCTGGTAGCGAGCCAACCCGTGATCACAGGTCGTGAAGTAAGGCTCACGCACAGCCGCAGTGTACGTCCCGACCGAATTGAAAGCTCCTTGACCCTTGTTATACGCAAAATGCATATATATGTGATTAAAAGATGACACCGAGAATGACAGGTCTTCTCAACGTAAGAAATATGAATGTAAACAAAATAGTAACTCGTAGAATTCTGGTCCTGGTCGCCCAGTCTAGTCGCATGGCAGATGTCGAGGCGATTGCACAATCTAGTATTGTTCTGAAACTGACATATTCAAACCTCCTTAAATGTAGGAATTAGGTTAACATTAAGTAGAAAAAAAAACGTTGAATTGAATGTTGGGAATGTTTCATATTACGAATCACATGACTTCTGAAAATAGAAATATTATAGGTATTTGGATGGTTCACATAAAATAAATGAAATTTGAAGGAATAGTAACGATGGTGCATTGGATTCAAATGTCTACAAGAAACTCCGCTCAGAAATAGCTGCCGTGCTTGACGAGGAAAATTAAGTGTAAGTGCGCACCTTGGTTACTGTACATCGTTTGTGGTTGATACGAGTGCATGACCATAGGTTACATCTCTTTGCCTGTCGGAATTAGAGCACCACAGCCTACAGGGAAGTGCAAGTACAAACTCAACAAGGATTAGTCTATTGCTAGCTCTGCTATGGGGAACTACATTACTAGTTCAACATACACCGTTTTAACAGCCTCTCCCAAAACCATACACCGAACAGCATAGATACAATTCTAACAGCACAAATCGCCTTGAACAGAAATAGTCAACTGCTGATGACGACCCCTGCTATTACGACATAACAAAGATCCATTCGTCCTCAGATAAGGGTCCTGCAGAAATGTAACAACTGCCGATACCACATCAGATCCACAACCTTCGATGCTCGGGCAAAACCCCCTCTTTACGGTTTAGCCCTATTTGTACGGATCGAATCGGCTTCAGAGGTCACAATACAAAATCCACTTCAATCCTCGACACCATATCAATCCTCAACACCATTCCCGAAGGAGACGACAGAGCAGCCAACAATGGCTCAACTACAAGGCTTTTCCAAAGGAGAACGACACAGGGCTATAGACAGCAGGACGAGGAAGAGGACCTTTACAGAACCGATCAAGTAGTGATACAACGGCGATTTTTTGCCCAAGTACAAAGCACATAATGCAGGTTTTCCACGGATGCGGTAATGTGTTACCTTTCGCTTTGTCACTGTCCATCTCAGAACTTGGCATATCAGAGTGCAATAGGGAATTGGTGTATTATTAATACGATACTGTGCACTACATTAGTAGTTACAAACACCACTCACTAACTCCCCCAAAACCACACACAGACAGAGGTTAGATACACCCTGGAAAACAAGTCGTCTAAACCAAGAATCGGTCAGTTGCTCAAGATGACAGCTCGGTTATAACCGTATAACTAAGAACGCATTCATCCTCACAAAAAGATGCTGCAAGAATCTGACTCTGCCAATAGTTACCACATGCAGATCCACGAGGATCCATTCTATATTTTGTACTATCCTTTTGTACAAACCCACAAAATGTTAGGAGGTCATGTTGACGACAATGCAGCGAGTCCAATGTGACCTACAGCACTTGATCCATGGTGTGTGGTGGAGCTCCTGTTTCGAGCTGTAAGTCAAAGAAGGAATGCGTGAAAATGCATGGCAGAATACTCTAGAACTTCAAGTCAGCTATGATTATCTGATGACATGCTTTTGCAAGATATCAATGCAGAGAAAATAAACAAGCTAGTCACAACACAAAGTATTTATGCTACCCCCATTATGTTTTTCATGACCTCCGGTTCTTAATTGATTTCGCTAGGACAACATATTTTGCTAAAAGATGAACTAAAAGTGTTGTCCTAACGTTACCAATTATATAAAGGAATTTAGATTATATGAGATAGTTGTCTACTGGAATCTCTCTCGATGTCCAAACCAGTAGTTAAAAGAGAATGGTGTTAACACAAAACCATCTTACAAAGAGAATAACATGTTGTAGGAAAAAAAATTCAAGCGCATGGACGAATGCAAGCTAGGCTGTTCTGAAACAAAGGAACATAAAGAAAAAAGAAACATGAGTCAGTTTGCTCACTTGTAACGTTGGTAATCACATTAGTTATCTTCTGAGCAGCAAGAGCTCTCAATTTGTTCCCCGTAGCCAGAAGAAGTAAGCTTCGCATGTGTTGCTTTTGTTCTTTTGGACTAGCTGTTTTATTCAAGGAATCTTCAAAGGCCAGCAAATCTTGCTGCTTGATGTGTGGGAGGGCCAGGAGAACCTAAAGCAAAGGTATTCCTGTTTAGTCCCATTACTAACAAAAATAACAGGTAATCATGTGGCTACAAACAAATACAGATTTCTACCTAAAAATTATGTCATACTATTAAAAATAGCAACTGGCTCGGTTCAAAAAAAAAACAACTGGCAATTACATTATTTGACCAAGTACGAAAAAGCCTAATTTATTCCCTTGCACTATTATTTTAAGTCCCTCACATTGTCTTGTATTATCAACTAGTCATAAGGTCAAACACTATCGAGCAGACATCCAGTGTGTGCCCTAATTAGAAATGCAAAACTGGAATACATTAAGTTGGCAACGTATCCTATGAGAACTAGTCATAAGGATACGTTGCCAACTATGACAACAATGGTGAAGATGAAGGCAACAGGGAGAAAATGATGATGATGCGGGTTATCTAAAGCTGAGACTTGTATGTACAAGTGGGTCGTTTGGAGGGCTAAAGATTATTGCAGCTAGTAAAAATAATATTACATAAACCCTACACTGGAGGCACATTTTCTGATGTGAGCAAACTAGGATATGGGGCAGCGAAACATAATAAGTTCCCATACTAATGACAAAACTATATTATTTAGCCCGATTATATGTTTTGAAGAAAACAATCAGCATTCATCAGGTAAGATATTAATGACACAGTAAGATTGAAACACATGAAAGTACAATACAAAGTGGTGGTGGTCCAACTAAGAGTCAAAAGTACCCATTGTCTTAAAACCATCACGCCATGTGGCAAAGCTATAGAAACAATTAGCCATAGCACATAAATCGACATGGAAAATAGTTCTGTACATCATGTAAATTATGTGGCCTAGATAGTGCAATGCAACTACTGCCACGTTGGAGCTAGTTAGAATGACATTGAAAACAAATTAAAAAAAATCAGAGTATTAAAACGATTCGAATTATCTCACAACTTTACCTGTCTAGGACCAGGATCTCTATCTGATAGGTAGACATATATCTCTCGACAAAGTCCAACAAGTTCTGCGCTCATAATTGAATTTGACTCAAAAGATAAGCCCTGTATTATAGAAAAAAATAAATCCTTTGCAACGAACTGCCTCAGCTCAGCCTGGTTTGTAGCAACAGCAAGGTGAATAAGTGCACCACAAAAGGGGATAACTTTGGTCACTGCCTCGCTATCTGTCCAAGTGAACACTTCAACAGCTATCCTCAATGAAGGGAGGGCAGTGCCAGCATGAAGCATAAGAAACCTGCAAATGAAACAATATGCCTTTATTCAATGAAATCCAAGAAAACTTTCATTCCTTTTCTGTGATGATTTGAAGCTCATGTGGCCAAACTCTATAAACTGCGAGCATCATGATAAAATCTCTAGACATATGAAAAAATAAAATATTATAATAATAGAAATTTCTTGTAATACAAGGTTATAAAAAGAAACATTAAAGTAACAGAGAATATACGTGCTAATCATCAAATAAAACAGAACAGATGTAGTATGAGATAAACCAGAGAGGGGCTAGATATTATCGTATTACCCAGTAAGACAACTAGAGGCAAAGGACTCCAGATCCCTGAGAGAAGAATCCATGCGGTTGGAAGGTCCAAGTTGTTCCAAGGATGGAAGTCCACTATTTAATCCGGGTGATGCCAGAATCCAGAGCACAGAACAAACTTCACGAGTCAAATCACGCAACAACTTCTCTTCCATTACCTCAACCTTCAGTTCTGACGCAGAAAGATTACCAATACTGTCTGGAACCTTAGCCCGACCCTCGTGAAGAAGACTGGACCATGAATAATGAAGAGCTTGCTGACAGTGGACAAATAGTGGCTGCAAAAGGTTCACTAGCCACACATGCCAAAGTTCGGAAGGGCAAAATTTAACAAATGGAACAAGCACAAGGTGGATAAGTTGGCGCAGATGTCGAAACTCCATAACTTGCACATTCTCCATGAGAGCAACGGTGACAGAGGAGCCCTCAATGGATCGAAATAATGGTTCCCCAAGAGTAGCAGCTAATCCCAAAACATTATACCTGCAGTATGATATTTTTCACATGGGTCAAATAAAGGTTACAACAAACAGAAGCAATGGTCTTTTAACATTTGTAAACTGCATGAATAAACCCCTATTAGCCCTGCCAAACTTGGTTGTAACAGAACCAGGTAACAGGTATACAACACAAGGTTTTAGATTGTATTACTGTTTGGTGAAACTGGTAGTCTAGCATATCACTAAAACAAGTGTATGTTACTGAACTGTGTCAACTTCTGTCACAAATCAGATCAGGCATCCCTGCAGAACGCAGGGAATATGATTGCAAGGAGAGATGGCGATCAGGAGGATCAGGTATCTCTTGCTTAATTCCAGAGATGACAGGCTGGTATATATATAGCCGCTCCTAACCGATGCAAGTAGAGATAGCAATGGTAGTCCAATAGCCCTATCTAATTAACCTGACGTGCAAAAGCTGAACCTATGTTACCGAGTCTTGAGAGAGCTGCTGAGATGCACCTTAAACCTCGCAATCTAGTCACCATGACAACTTCACTAGTTAGTAGTTAACTTTCAGTTCCTTTTAACTCCAATTATCATTATTTTTTCTCGAAAACGCAGGAGAGCTGCGCATCATTTCATTAAGAAGAGAGAGTTGTAAAGTCCAATTATCATTATAATAAGTCCTCCTAATTGCAGTTCAGTGCCTTCTAAATTGTTTGCATAAGCATTCATAATATTCTAAATTATGCTAAGGCTTGATAAAATAGTCAGGGCACTAACAAAAGATGTTGGTTGAGGCTACCAACCAAGCACCCCTTCCCCCCCTTTCTATATCTGAGGCTACCTGTAGGCTGCCCGTCACCTAATTACTTAAGT
The DNA here is from genome assembly GCA_012490785.1 of Eragrostis nindensis. Classification (NCBI taxonomy): domain Eukaryota; kingdom Viridiplantae; phylum Streptophyta; class Magnoliopsida; order Poales; family Poaceae; genus Eragrostis; species Eragrostis nindensis. The sequence continues at coordinate 94,026 of JAAXCT010001398.1, forward strand.
TTTTTTTACAAGCAAAATGGAGATAAAAATTACAGTGCTCGTTTTTGCAGAAGGATTCATCAGTGCAGTATGAACTCACAAAAGCAATGCGCTTCGATAGTTTGTAAGTCTAGTAGTGCTCTCATGTGACTGAACCAGGAAACCATATAATAACAAAACTGTATCTAGTAATTAGTAAATTTGCTTACCCACTGTCACGAATACCACGTAACCAGTTTCTTATGTTATTTTCCTTAGATTCTCCCTCTCGTTGAGAGTCCAGCAACCCATCAGCAGGTGCAACTTGTCCTTTGGTGAGTTTACCTGTCTCTCCAAGAAGGCTAGCTTGCTCTGCAACAGTCATGCTTTTTGCTGCTTTGATTTCTCCTGTCTGGGACTGAGCAAATGGCTCAGCCCAGAGTGCATGTATACACCGCAGTAACTGAAAGTAAGAACTCAAGTAAATAATCTGTTTAGCCAACTATAATACAGAACTATGGTGGGTGTGGGCGTGTTTGGGGGGATTCAAGGTTATCATATAAATCCCAATATTGGATTTTCTATTACTATGTCAGTCGTCAATCAATAAGTACAAAAGTACCTTTAGAAGAGGGGGCAGAATCCATGGTAGATGTGAAGACATTGGGTGCAGATAACCAGGTACTGCTGTCGTGGCGGTTATATGTGGAGTTGCTGTAGACTTTTTGGTTCCGCTCCTCTTGAGTGCCTTTTCAAAGAAGGTAACCGTGTGATAAATTGACCACATAAATTGGGTATCAGCAAACATGCTCGTCAAACCAGAAGGATCAGACAAGTACGCAGTTTGCCATTCCACTTGGGTCCACAATTTGTTATGTGGTTCAAGTAACCAGGCTAAGACTTCCTGTTGTTGTTGAATCCTAAAAGCAATAGAAGATATAAATTCAGACAGAAGCAACATTAACAATATCATAAACACAACTGCACAAATCCTAAAAAGATTAGCAGCCATATACCCTGCAGAGGATGCCATTAAAAGAAATGCTTCACATAGGTGATTATGTTCACCACGTAGCAAGCGACCCTCTCCTTGAAGGTAAGCCATGGTATCAGCAATGTTCTGCATCATTGGTAAAGCATGTTAAACAACCAAAAGAGCGAGAAGCAACAGCAAATGCGAAAAAAAGCATGATTGATGCAATATAAATGAGCCTTAACCACAGTTCCATTCTTGCTAACAAAATGTTTTTTATCTCAAGATCTAGTTCCAACAAAACCTTGTTAGCAAGGTGTACCACGTGCTTTTCTTATTTGATTTACACATAGCACACAACAATAAACTTTTACAATCCACTTGTAAAAATTGAAATATACAAAATATATCATAGTTCAGAGGGATCACAAAACTAAGTGTAACACGATATATTCACAAACCTATAAGGGACAAGTCATTCCCTGCAGAATTTTCCCAGAAGGTACCCAAGGACAAATATAGGCCAGACCGAGACCATTTGGGAAGGGAAAAAGAAAAGGCAAGTAGGCCAGGAAGTGACCATTCTAGGCAGGAACAAACCTCTCATCAAACCTAAGCGTACATTTTACATCGCACAAATCAAACCACCTAGTTCCAGGTAGCATACAGTGAAACATAAAACAGATTAAATATACAAATCAAACTAAAAATATCAACAAAAGGATCATCGAGACCAGTAAGTTTCCACCATTATGCAATTAGACATCATGAAAATCAAGTTTTCAATTTTGAGGATAGAGGACAAACAGGGAATTGAAAGTTCAAAAGGCACACATTTAATAACTGCCCTGGGTCTACCATAGATCTCCAGTCAACTCCATGGTGAACAAAAGAAAAAACAAATGGCAAATTGTTAATTGACTGTGACCTGTGCCTGACCTTCATGTGAGGCAGAAGTGCTTTATCAGCAGCTCTTGATATACGAATGAATGATGAGCAAATCTGCAACCTAGCTAAGCGGGAATCATTTGATGGATCCTGTAGATACAACAAATGACAGAACATAAACAAAGAAAATGTCTTCTAAAAGAACATAAACAAAGAAAATTGGCATAATACAACAACATAAATCGAAAATGAAAAATAAAGAACATGGAAGCACCTAGACAGATTGTTGGGGTCAATGTTGAATCAATATTTTATTTTGGATGAAGGATTTCATATATCATCCAAATATTATAAGAAATTTATAGTACATGTACCTGAAATGTTATGGGGAGGGATGTCAACAGTTCAAATAGTTTACTAACAACTCCGGCAACTGCATCTGGATAATGTCTCAAGAAAGGACCCAAAGCATCCAAATAATGACCATGAATAACTGCAAGATTTGGTTCTGTCCACTTTAAAGAAAGAAGCTGTTGAAGTAAGCCTGGTTGACAAGCAGGAAAAAACTCAGCATATTGTAGATACAATAGTAAGTTTAGATAAAGTTAGTTAGATTAGGTGAAACCTCCAAAAATATTGTGAATTTGGAGTGTTGTCTCCTGATCAGCCTTTCCATAATCAAATGAGCCATCAAATATGGCACTGACAACTGCTTCAAGCCCCAGTTGAGCACCTTCCATAGCATCAAGATTCTGGAGCAGAAATGCAATGTGCAGGTCGACAAACAAAAGGTTTAGAACATAAACTTTCTTAAAAGGGGAAAGATTATTACTAAGTTGATGTAGTCCACCTGGGGGGATTTAGTGACTTGATTAGTATCTCCAAAAACAACATTTATTCTCTGTACTATGCTTGCTGCAGCAATTACAGGTCTTTGAGAAGCAATTACTTTAATGAGATCCAGCTGCAGGAACAGTTAAAGATACTGTTGAGTAATAAATGTAAAAGCACTGCCGACAGATAGATACAGTAAACCATATGGCAAACCAGCTGCTATATGATTTCCACAATTGACTCTAAAAGGGGATTGCACATCTGTTGACAACTTTCTGTGCAAATAAATCTCTATAATATGTAGTAATATATACAAGGTCCGGACCATTCACTGTTTACTCTCAAAGGGGGGAAAAAAAAGCAAAGTAAACATCAACCACAATCACAAATGGCAAGCTCAAATTGAAAACTTGCAGAAAATGAGAGGCCAGTAGACGACTGCATGTAATGTACATTAATGTAAATGAACACCAATGGCAAGACTTGAAATGTAGCTGCTGACACTCATAGTTTTGCTTATCTATTTTTTCAGCCTACAAAAGACGGGTGCAGATGGTGCAAGGTTACCAGTTACTATAGTTATATTGCGGGAAATTCCCTTATATGCCATTGGTTAAACTTCTTATCCCTGATCTGCCATTGGTAAAACCTATTTCTCTTATATGCCATTGTTCATAAAATTTTATCTCTTGCATGCCACTATTAACCATTTAATTGTTCTTTAGTGAGCTACAGTACTGTAGCTACGGGATTACTGTAACAATTGTGAATGATTGTAAAATTTGTGTGTATGAGATTTAAAATAACTTAAACAACTGACATATGCAAAAACAATTGTGTAGGGATTCAATTCCTTTCTTTTTCATATTATTTTTTGTTCATAAAAAAATTTGTAAGTTTTTTAAAGTTATCGCACACACAAAATGTTGCAACTATTCATCAGCTGAAAATGGTGCAACTATTCATTGTCTACTACAGTGATCTCGCAGTTACAGTGTCATATCTCACTAAACCACAATTAAATGGTTAATAATGGCATGAAAGAGATAAAAATTTAAGAGCAAGGACATATAAGGTAAATAAGTTTTACCAATGGCGGATCAGGGATAAGAGGTTTAACCAATGGCATATAAGGGATTTTTTTCTTATATTGCTGAGATGCAGTTGTGCTAACACCCTTCGCACTATCAGTCAGATAAGCATGTCAACGCGGGAAGTAAGAAGCTCAATTCGATCCACAGAAATAAGACAATAACAGTGTACCAATAATCATTGGACATTAATGTCAACAGCTCTTCGCCTCTGGTGTGGGAGTTGCAGAAATAAGACGTACCAATTTGGTGCGGTAGTTGCAGAAATCACTTTTCCCCTCAAGCTCTTCGCTCCATACCTCTACCAGCCCCGAAGATGTACTTCCACTGTTCTTGAGCATCTTTTTTAAAGACACATCCAAAATTGTGCTGTATATCTCATCAGTAACGAATACGGATACCCCTTTCTTCTCCTTTTCCACTGAATTGTCACCAGTTGATGCAGAAATACCAGCAGCAGAGTTATCACCAGAAACACGTGCAACAGACTTAGCCTTTGATGGTTCTCTTAATACCACCTATGCGAAGTTTGTGTTAGCATCTTCTAACTTTCAAAATGATATGTTAAGCATTTGAAATATGCAAAAGGAGATTAGAAATATACCAGCCAGAATAATAAAGATTGGAAATGAAGCGCAATCTTGTAATGTTGGTAATATTCCAGCATCTGTAAGGAGCCAGAATTAGAATGAAGATTACAAAAAAGGAATAACCGCATCATGTTAATGAAACAATGAAACAGCAATTTCCCACGTCCAACATGTATAGGTGATTAGGTGAAGATAGCACATCAAAGGTAGTGAGCATCGCCAGTGACCCTTACCCACCTTACCCGGTTGCTATCCTAATCATAATTTAGGTAATCAGACTTCTTGGAGCGTGTTGATATAATTTATTCTGGCTGAAGAAACAATTAGAATCAAGATTTAAATTTCAAAACTTCCTGATATGAGGTTGCACAGCCATGAACCAGACACACAAACACTACTGTCCTCGTTGCAAGATGTTAACATTGTGTGTGCCAGGGTGGTTACTTAAATGCCACCACCACTCCACTTGCTTTTTCCTTTCATGCATGAAAACAGGATGAGAGGTGACTGGCAAGAAAAGCAAAAAGGTGTGTGTTGTGGACTCCTTTTATCGTCAGAAGTACCAACGCAGGAAGAAGGTGGCGCAAGATATTAGTGGCTAGTTGTTTTATTCAGTTTGTTGCAAAAATAAAGCCGGATAGGATTTTGTTAGCCGGCAGATTTGTTAGGCATTTTATTAGCGAGTTGGTTAGCTGCCTTTTATATACAGGGAGGCGTCGGTTTAGAGGAGGTTAGGCAGAAGATTGACCTTAATCTCAGAGCCTCCAGGGGAGGGCGAGAAGGCTCATCTGCATCTGCTGTAATCTTTCAGCTGATTAATAGTAAGCCATATCATCTTGGTATCAGACTACCGATCCTGCGCCTCACCAAATCCACCGCCTAACCCTCACCCAGATTTCGTTGCCGCTAAACCCACCGCCCCTCCGCCACCATGACCAACGACGGCAAAGCCGCCGCCGCCGACGACGACGAAGCCGGCAAGGCGTTCGTCACGGTCAAGGACCTCGAAACCATTGTCACCAAGTTCGTGAACAAGTTGAACGACCTGAGCGCCAAAATCGACTCCGAGTGCCATTCAAAACTAACACCAAGTAGAGAAATCTTTGGGCCTTACAACTACAACAGCAGCACATTGATGTTTTAACTCAGGATTTTGAATAAACCGTTTTCTCAATTTTTAAAAACAAAACACAGTTCTTTTCTGTTAGAAACCCAGAGATATTTCTTTACTGAAATGTGGATCCCTGATGCCAACTAGCCCAAAGAGAAATTAGAAATGAAGATGGTGCACACCAGCACAAATATTTATTTACACGTCAAAAGATATAAGAAGTGTTCTTGGAAATGCTCACTTGTTTCAGAAAGTGGAAAGTCCTTGATCCATCAGCTAGTATGCATTGCATGTTAGAGGATCCAAGAGCAACCATTGTCTCACAAATACACGCTGCAAACTCATATTCACTTTCATCAATAGCACTTGGCTGTGTCCCAGATTTGGTTAAAAATTGTTGTGAAATGTTCATCAACACCTGGAAAATGTTGGACATTGCTGCATCATACTCAGCAACTGCAATATCTGCGGGTCTTTTTCTGAAAGAGATTGCATCAACAAGATAAGACGTCAAAAAAAGTCACAGGCACAACCGGAAGAACTTTTTAGTTCAAAATAAACTAGTCAGTCCATACCTCTGACATATTACTTTAAAGAACTCACAAGCATGGAGGCGAAAGTCACTATATGAAAGTAAGGACCCACATCTGTTAAAAAAAAATTTAAAAACGAAATTGCCTATGAGACAGATGAAAAAGAACAACATCAAAACTTGAGATATCAAAAACTCTAGTCAACTGACCCATGTATCAATCCGTATTTGGCAAGATCTGTCACGGGAGCCCATTCAGCATATGCATTGACAGCATTTAGAACAGCTGTCACTGTTCCCACGTGTTGTTTAGCCAACTCCATTTGCTGATTTGTGTGCTCACTTAAAGCAGCAACAAAATGTTTCTCAAGCAGCTACAAAAACGAGTTATTGCATGACAGATATGTTATTATGTTGTGAATATGTTGAGTGAATACTAAAAAACACAACCATACGTCTTTCAACATAGTATAGGCACAAATTCTTACAGAATATAACAATGGCAGAATTTGTGGCAGTGAGTCTGTGAGACCTCGCAACAGTGATCTTCGTCTATCACCTATTGCATGTGGATAAATCATTTAATAGAAGCAGAAAATGTTTTCTATTCTGACTGCTGTCACATTTGATGGTTGAAACATGAAACAATTAGCACTTTCAAGCAATCAGAATAGAGAAAGAGAAACAGAACTTACCCTCTAAATCCTCATTATGAACAGTGATATCCTCTGGAAGCCACCTTAAAATCATGGCAACTAACTCAGCCTAACAGTTAACAAAAACGGGTTACTAAATGAAATTCAACGTATAGATGGTAGGAGTTCATATCTATGCTACAAAATACTAAGAATCATACCTCAATAGGACCGCTGTTTGATAAAGAAACTATAGATGGAAGTAAAGTATTCAGCAAAGCAACTCCTTCTCTTCTAACTACCTACAATGATACGGAATTTGCTAAGAAATAGTATTTGAACTAGATGTTGTCTGTCTGCACCTAATGGATTTCAACAAAAGAAGGGGGAAAACCAAATGAAGGGCAAAATAATAAACCTCTGCAACCAAAGCAGCTGTTTGACTCTTCAAAGCCCACACCTCATGGGGCCCAACAACATCTGATATCAAATTAATAGTCAAATTTGAGAATTCATTCCGCTCTGCAGCACTGAGTTCCTCCCACCTCAATCGCACTAAGTGCTGCAAAAATCAACAAAAGTGTCATCAGTGGTCATACTAATGCCCTCTAATATTTTTTGTTAGGTGTAATTTTCCATCAGCTTACATAAACTAGGTGCAAGCAGTAACAAGGCTGATAAGTATTGGTGCTTGTTTGCACCAGTGACCAAGTTCATTAGGCTGGCTCAAATCCCAATTACTATGGGTAATTTTGTCTAAATCATTTGTACATTCCTTAAATCCAGTTCTGAACAAAAGGTTCCAAAGAATAATCAAACGTAGGAAGCATAACACAAAGATTGCTACCGCTAAAATATTTTCCACCCCACAAAACTGCAACAATTTATGTGACATGATCATAGACATAACCATCATAGAATATTAAGTTAAACACTGCGGTTCAACCACAACTGAAGCAATGATTGATGATTCATGAAAGAAGACATTGTTCACCCAAACAACTTTGTAGGCTGAATAAAAGTTGTATAGACAAATAGTCGGCGACCAATAGTGTTCGCCTAAACAGATATTAGTCACATTACTCTGACTAATCAGCCGTGTAGTCCGACTACTTGCTAAACAAATGTTGATTGCTCGTTTCAAGTTGTAGTTCACCCACTTGCATTGTGTCAAGGAAACTTACACATGGGACTGTTTAGTTCATTGATATCCCCTGACGAAGTGCCTCGTGCAAAAAGAGAACTAAGATATCCATCATATCCTACTTTCACAACGACAACTCACTGGTGCACTCCATTGTCTGTAGATGCAAATCATGCAACTAATGATTTGAGTGCACAATGCATGAAAGTTCAACACATGCGCATGCAAAAGATAATGATAATGACCTTTCCTATGAAGAAATCCATATGCGCATCCCTAGTGGTGAAAGACCTATACTAATCAGTTTTCCACAAAATCCCAGCCTGGAAGCGGCTTCTACTGATCTATGCCAGAAATACCATCTACACCCAGTCCAGCTGTATCTAGAAAAGCAATACGCACATACATTTTGATCCTAATTTAATGACCATGCACCGAAATTTTGACCAAGCTTCATGATCTCAGATTATTTTTTTATGTGTCCATTCATTCCCATTGGTAACTACTGTATTTAAATGGTCCGAAAACACTGACTTGATGGACACAATTTGATTGTCCTCCTTGATTATAACATAGAAATTTGACTCTCCCTATAAAACAATCTCTATCTCCAAGAAAAATTATCTAATAAATGGAGTACATACATCAGGAAACAAACCCAAACAGTCAAGTAAATTAATTATCTCCATCACAGTTCTACAGCTAAAACTGATTGTGCTACTCAACCAGGATCGTAGATGCAGTTTCTTGGTTTGATGGTCAGGTACCCACAATCCATGATCATCGCTGCAAATCCTAGCCCAACACACGGTCGAAGGTATACCCACTAGCGTAATTATTTCTGGAGAGCATGGGGATGGGTGAACACTGAATGACCAACCACGATTGTGCTACCCAATCAGGATCCTAGATGTATTTTCCTGGTTGATGGCAGACACATGAGCATTGCCCACTGGCATCAGGTACCCAGAGTCAACGTTCATGGCTCAAAATGTGCACCCATCACAGGGTCGCAGGTATACCCACTAGAGTAATTATTTCTGAAGAGCGAAGGAGGTAGGGTGAACGGCTGAACGCTTGATTACCCTGCTAAGAGCTTAAGACAATGGGTGAAGTAGACTATTAGGAAGTCAAGTGGTCCTTTGAGCAGATTAGCAAACAAAGCTCTGAAAAAAAAAACCCTTACTGCTGTTTAGATCATCTTTCTAAGATCCTTGGTTGTTACAATAACCTTTCCTTTCTTTGAAGAAATAAGCCTAGCCAAATTGGTTGAGGATCTGGATGCGCGCCTAGACTCCCGGATACGATTCCTCTCCAACGTGGATGTAGGTGTTTGTCAAGTTTCTACAATACTATTTGTGTTTCACGGTGCCAAAACTCACAGTTAAAGCAACACATGTTAGTGCACTCTATTAGCCAAAAAAAATAGATACAATACACCATACAACACACTGGAATCTAATAAAGTATGCTGTACAAACTAGGATAACTTCGGAGGTTGAAAGTTCAATGGAAAGCATCGAATTCTAAGGTAATTTCTCATGCTTACTTACCATGCCTATACCAAAAGAATACCATTATACAATCGCTTACATTTCACAAGCATAGATAGAACATCATTCATTTTGATATAAAAGAGCAGCACTTTTCCTTATGCAGTGGCCGATTGAAATATATGATTATATAATGGCATATAATTATACCCCAAAAAAAAATCATCGTTTACCATGGTCGCGTGATTGGCTCTATTAAGGAAAACAGCATGAAAAGAAATACATAATTAAGACACATGTACCTATATGCAGCTTAATGGTGATCCTACACTCAACAGCAATAACATGTACAGAAGTCCGAGCAAAGAACAACAACTATATAGCCTCCAAACTAGATGCTACAAGCTGATCCAAAGCGATCAGCATGACACGAATCGCTAAGATCATAACAGAGAGACAAGATGCAAGGTTCACCTGCAGCATTTTGAACCCGTGCAAGCGGATCTCCGATGTCTGGTCCTTTCTGACCAAGATAAATGATATACTGGCCAGTGCTCGGACATCTCCGCTCTTAACCTGCATTTAGCAAATCTTGTCAGCATGCATATAGCAAGGCTGCCAGTAGGAAGTCAGCATTGCATTGTGTAGCACTGGGCCATCGCAGGATTTCTTCATAGCAGCAGGAAATATGCAATTACATGGTAGGAACGAACTATAAATTTGGTTGGAGCACTAGCAATTAGACAGTGATTCATAGTGCAGAGAAGCAACCGTGGTGCCAACCACACGAAGTTATGAAATCTCATGTTGGTTACACGCGCAACAAGTACCAGAAAGTGCGTCAGTTGCATAACCGCACGAACATTTGCCATCAAACTGCACGACCCATAAAGAAGTGCGGTTACGGTAGCCTAGGAGAAATCTCGCGACGACCGAAGCACCGCCAAAGCGCCCAACGCACCGCCAGACACTAGACCAAACCGAAAAGCAGACAAGGGCGAGGAGGGCCAGAGGGATAAGGAGGGGGGCGGAGGAGCACGGACCGATTCGAGGTACGCGAAGGCGGCGGCGCGGGCGTCTGGGGACGAGCGCCAGTCCATCGCGGCGGAGATCGCCGCCGCCGCCGCGGCAGCCGCCGCCGCGGCTGGGTCGGCAGCCATCTTCGGGGCTCTCTTTCACGGAGGCTCTGGAAGGGCTAGGAGGACGATGACGTCGCTAGGGTTTGGCGGTGGAGCATTGGCGTGCGGCGGCGGAGTCGGCGGAGCGGCTAGGGTTTGGGCGTCGCCGGGGACGGTGGCGGGGTCGGCTGGATTGCGTGGGTTTAAGGCGGAAAGAAGAGGAGAGTAGGGGGCACGGCAAGCAAGAGCAGCGGCGGAGAAAAGGGGAGGAAATGGACGGTGGTCGCGCCGAATACTTCTTCCTCTTTCCCTCTCTCGGAGTCGGTGTCCTCTTTTTTACACTTTTTTGTAGTAGTTCTTATATTTGACTAATACTATAAAAATGTTCGTGTGGAGTCCAGGTCCCTAACAAAAGAAAATCCACTACTACACTTTATTATAACATGAAAATATATATAGTAATAAATGTTACATGATTTCAATTTTTATATATCACTTTTCGATTCATCCCATTGTCGATCTCTCTTGTCCCTTAATTAACTCGTATATGTTCGGCGCTATTTTACGGTAGATCATGGCGCACTCTTCCGGTTATGGCTTCCCTTTCCTCCTCTCATTTCTGAAAATACTTCATTGCTAAGCAACAGTTACCATCATCCACATCTGGACGAGATAGATGTAGCATCTTATTTTCCACTTTAGGAAACACAAGATCGAGATTGCAACCATAAGGTTTGGCATGTACCGCCCAAGTTCATCAAAAGTATGTATTCTTCTCATTTTTGCCTTGTTATGTTTAGTATCATTTAGCACGCATACGGAGGCAAATGAGTTAAATTTAACTTTAGAAACAATTCCATCACATTAAAATGATATGTGAGGATGAAAAATAACTGAAAGATAGTAATAGTGACATAGTGCCAGATTGATCGAAAAGTGAAAACATTATCTTAAGAAATTGTAAAATAACATTATATTACAAGTGAAATGGTTTCATGTGAGTATTGTGAGAGCATGGTCTAACAGAATGGTAGTATTATTTTTCATCTTACTTATGTGATACTCCCTCCGTTTCAAAATACATACAGTACTAGCTTTGTATCAGGTTCATTGAACATTCTCTAAACAAGCATATGTTCAGATTCATAGAAAATTTTATGAATCTGGACATCTAGAAACATAGCCAAAACTGCATATATTTTGAAACGGAGGGAGTAGTATATTTGTATCTTTGACAAGGCACACTCTAGACATTTCAAATTAAGTATATAATGGAAAACTAACAACAAGAACTGAACATCTATTATGCATGATCAATGTATATTTTGTTTTCTAGTTGACGGTCTATTTTCTTCAGTTTCATAGTTGTAGTTTGTAGGATACAACAAGGGTTTTGACGTTTTGCTTTCAAATGAGCCCTAATACTCTTCCCTACACATTTCGGTTATGCTACCATTTTAACACCGAAACACGTGTGGTGGGACGATAGCAACAGTGGTACTTGGAGAGGATTTTGTGCTGATCAGCGCTTGGGTCCCTCCTAACTTAGTTGCTCTCATGGTCCTTCGTATCTCAACATTTTAATTATGATCAAGAGTTTATTACCACATCATTTTTTTTGCGAGAAATATTACCACATCAATTTGGCACTTTTGGCTGTTAAAAATGAGCAAAACATGCGGGGTCTCACTGGGGCGAAGCTAGGTGCTAGTATTGGGTCCAAATGCATCCACAATATTTTTGAATTTACTTGTAATTGGTTTATTTTTACCATGTAAACACCCACTACATTCAATGTTAAGCACCCTTAGGCAACTAAATGAGTCATTCTTGCACCCCAACAACTTTTGTAATAGATTCGCCACTCCTGCACTTGCGATATGTAGCAAAGAAAGGTGCCTCGTCAGTGAATGAGCTTGAGGTGTTTTTTTTTAGTGTGTGTGAGGGGTAGGGCTGTCAAAAATATTCGAGGCTCGCGAGCTGTTCGAATTCGGTTTTGTTAAATACTCGACTCGAGCTCGATTCGATAAGAAATCAAGCCGAGTTCGAGCTCGGCCTCAAGCTCGCGAGCTTTTAACGAGCGAACTCAAGTAGCTCGATTAAGCTCGGCAAGCCTCTGCCCCCGCTATTTTTTTCCAGCAGGCTTTGCTCTTTCCTCTTGGACACTGGAGTCCCTAGTTCTTTCGGCCCAAGGCCCATGAAGGAAAACGAACAAACAATAAGCCCACATACCATCACGTTACTTCTATCCCTAATCCCCAACGAGGTCTCTATCTTCCCTACCGGGACATCCAGATGGGAGACGGCCAAATCTTGCGCCGCCATGCCTGATCAAATCTCTGACTCGTCCCTCGACTTAGATCTCCTCCTCCTCCAGCACTGTGATAAGCTTCAAGCCTCCAACACATCCAATACTCGTCTCATTTCTTTTCTCTGTTCTTTCTTCTCGATTAATCAATTGCCTGTATGAAGTCTCCTCTTCTCCAACCTTCGAGCAGTTCCGATGGTCATCCATATGCTGGTATCGAGCTTTTTCGAGCCAAGCTCGAGCTCGCTCGAGTTTGGATCGAGCCGAACTCGAACTTCATTGAAAGCTTGACCACCAACCTGGGCTCGCTCGGGCTCGGCTCGAGAATGTGACGAGCTCGAGCCTAGGAACCTCCGGCTCGCTCGAGCTCGGCTCGTTGACAGCCCTAGTGAGAGGGGGGCTTGAGGGCACCCATGAAAACATATCATATGGTTAAGCATTTTAATTTTTCATGTTTCATGAGCGGCTCGTTATTTTGGATTGACAAATAGTTATATCTGATTGACAAAATGCTTCCACAAGCTAAGTTGGAGCAAATATTTTTTTAATGATTTTGAATATTGGAGTATAAGTGAATTGCTCATCTTTTCCTATCAGCTTAAGTTGATGGGTGAGTTGGTTGGTGCATGCAACTCAATATGGTATTAGAGCCAGATAACTCAATATTTATTTAGTTTCAATATTGAGTTGCATGCACGTGAGGGGGAGTGTTGGAGTATAAGTGAATTGCCCACCTTTTTTTATCAGCTTAGGTTTTTGAGTGAATTGGTTGGTGCATGCAACTCAATATTGAAACTAAATAAATAGTTCTAATATGGTAGAAAACATTGAAGAACATCGATAATAATGAAAGCAAAATAACACTCAGATTTTCTATGTTTAAATAGGTAATAAAACGCAAAGATTAGAAAAGAAAACTAGGGTTAGGATAAAGTGCTCTATATGCAGTAGTTATTGTTTCCTCGGAGGATAGTCACATCGAGCAACGGCCGTTAAATTGATGGCGAATTGTACGGAAATTTACAAAATTAGTTCGTTTCGTCCGTCGACTCCATCTCCAACGGCCAAGTGAAATCTATGAAATCCTGCTCGAGTGTGAGCTAGTGAGGTGAGCTCTTTTATTTTTGCACATCTCATAGTGAGAACTAGCCTCACTTGAACTCATAATGCTCAGCTAGTTGACGGCCGTTGCAGCACAGTACGAATGGTCTGGACTCATACCCCGGCCCTACTTTACAGCGGAACAAGGCCCTGAGCGCTCTTATCCGGCTCCCGGTCCAGGTCGAGAAGCCACATCTCACCCCCATGGCGCTCCTCGTCTCCCCTGCCGCCTCCTTCCTCGCCTCCCCGTCCCGGGTTCTCTCCACAGCTCCCACTGTCTCCTACAGCGGTAAGCTCCGTTACGCCTCCTCCCTCACCTGCGTCTTATCCGGGTCCATTTTGGTTGGGTTTGATTCTGGGAGGTCTGGAATCGGTAGTGTTCGCCGTTGGAGCTGCAGGCGGCGTTTCTGTGGTGCTCTTGGGCTCTTGACTCCGAGAAATTGGCTATTATGGGACTCCAAACAAGTGGGTTTCTCTATAATAGGATTTCTAACGTTGGTTTCTCCCAAATAGGACTCCAAACAAGTGCACTAAGTTATAAATTGGCTATTATAGGACTCGCGCGGCTCATGCAGGCAGAGTCCTATTATAGCCAATTTATAGCTTAGTGCACTTGTTTGGAGTCATATTTGGGAGAAACCAACGTTAGGAATCCTATTATAGAGAAACTTACTTGTTTGGAGTCCTATAATAGCCAATTTCTCCTTGACTCCTTGGGAAATTTCTTCGAACACTTAATGTGCAGCACCTTCTCGGGAGCTTCAGTACAAATATGTTGCTAGTTTATCAATTGGGTCTTCAAAACATTATCATGGCCGCCAAATTTGCTTCTTCCCCACTTTATGGTAACAATATGAGTGTGAGCCAGTCATTCAGTCTTATTACAGAATTTATAATACACTAAGCAGTAAATCACGTTATGCTGGGTAGTTGCTAACTAGCTATAGGTGAGTATATGTCCACACCTTCCTCTCTGTCTGGTTCATCTAGTTATATTATCAATTGCGCTGAATTGTTGTATTGCATTGCATAAACTGTGCTTCTTGAACCAATGGAGCCACCAGACATATGTGAGCTCAAGGTTGTCTTATGTGAAATACTGTATACTAGATCCTATTAAGGGGTCTGCCTTTTGTTTTTATTGTTGTTGCAGCCCCAAGGCAGCAATGCAAGATTCTCGCCTCCCTGCCGAGCCCTCTGAATATGACTGCCACACGTGTTTCTTTCACCAAGAAGAGGCCAGTTCTTGTCCATGCTGCCGCGGAGGGAAGTGCAGCTGAGGCAGAGCAACCGGAAGAGGCAAAACCAGCTGCTAAGATTGAGCAAATGCCGCTCGAGTCAAAGCTGAAGATGATCGAAGAGCAGAGAGCGCGGATGAAGCTGGCCAAGAAGTTGAGGCAGCGGCGCAAGCGGCTCGTCCGCAAGAGGCATCTGAGGAAGAAGGGCAGGTGGCCTCCGTCCAAGATGAAGAAGCTCAAGAACGTCTGACCGGCATTGACATCGGACGACTTACTTCTGTTACCCTGTCTATTGTGTTCCTCTACTACTTCCTTTGCTGAATTTGTACAATGGTCCTTGCTTCCAATTTTGTTGTTTGGAACCTGAAAAACAATTTCTGTTAAATATGATTCGTTTTGAAACCCGCAACTTTATCTATCTCTGTTTCTTGATATGGCCTCCTTGTTATATAATATAAGATATCTGGTTCTGCGTTATATTGCAATGATAATTATAGTGATAATTTCACCCCCAGTTTTGCTTGCAAACTCAAAATCTAAACAGTTCCATTTTTATGATTTCTGATTGTATGATGATGTTTTCTCTATCAACAATTTACTGCACTAATTGTTCCTTGCCTTTTTTAGCATCTTATAATTAACCTGAAAAGTAAATGCTAGTTTCCCCTCTTTTTATCATAACTGAGTGGTAATTTCTTGGTTATGTAGTCCTTTCTAGTACAGGTAAGCATGTCTTCCTTCCCCCTTTTGTTCCAATTGTGCCAAAATATATTTCTAGGAGGTGCCGACAGAATACAGTCCTTTCTAGCATAAGGAACCATGTCTTCCTTCATATGTTGCTTCCAATTGAGACAAATGCTTTTTTTTGGAGAAGGTAGTCAGCTGTTGTCATTCTACTATGCTGGTTGGACCAAATATTAAGTGAACACAACATAATTTTTCATTCTGTCCCCGATGCCACTTGACATAGTCAACTGATGCATATTTTGTTTGCTATGAGATGGTGTCCAAGGTATCATTGTGGTGTGAGTTATTTCACTGTTATGTTCAGAGAAGCTGCTGAAATTGATTAGTAGTAAGTTTTGTACATGTTGGGTGTATATGTGTATTTTTTTATTTCCTGATAAACTTTTAGGTAATTCCCTTCAACTTAGTACTACTAAATGTGTCCTAATAATGCTTGATTCCAATATTTTTTCTGAAACATCACTTGTCTAAAGTTAATATGCTAGTGTTGATGCATCTGTGTCTCCATGCTTCCATAGAATGGAACACACAGAAAAATTTCCCAAAGCATTATGCGGAGCAACGGAGTATAATTGTACAGGCCTTTGACTATGTCATATTCAGTGATCAGTAATGCTGCACATTCAATCGTTCCAGAACATATACTTTGAAGGGACCTCCTTTACACAAAGAATGCCTCTGAACTCAGCGACGACAAGAGCACTTAACTTCAAAGTTCCCCTCATTAAATAGAATATTGTACACAACATCCTTTCTCCTTTTACCAATTTTCATGTTCACAGTCACTTATGTACTTCTATAGCTCCTTTTATTTTTACGAAATAGATTTTTTTTGGCAAAAGTAGAATAGCAGTGCATCTTATGTTTCCACTCTTCTTGGAACTTAGAATTTGTATAAGCTGAATGGAATTGCTCCTTAATGTCATAATGAGTCATACAAGGTATGCTCTAAAAACAAAGTAATACAAGGTATGGTCCAATTGAAAGATGGAAAAGTAGCAATAATGCTCTTGGAGATGAAGTTGCAAAGGAGATTTGTTGCTACAATATGAGAATGCTCATCAAATAAACCGGAGGCGGTAGTTTTTAGGGCTTCTCATTAAGAAATACAACCAACCATTTTCCATGATACTTCTTTGGCCTCTTTAGCAAGCTGAAAAAACACATCTAATGCTAATTTTATCATCTCTCCTCTCCTCTCTTTCAAGCTTGATTCTTGAGAGCGAGCAAATGCCAGTCCTTAGTATTTGAGTTCATTGTGAAAGCTTGAATTCATATGAAAGCTTGAAATTTGTTCATGTTATCGTAGATTGTGCGAGCGGAAAATCAGTTGGCCTTTCTGGAAACAATTAAACGTTCCACGTCGACTTTCCGCATCATCACGGTCACGGATCATCCGGCCGTCTGCTAGCTTTCGGTTTCCACCATCCGATTAGCGATATCATGGCTAGATCTTGACGCGTGGCCCCTGCGTGTCCGTTATTCCTTCGGCCTCCCCACATCCACCGGAAAGTGAAAAGTCAAAATCCTCCCACACTCCTCTGGACGCCACCGCCGGCCGGAACGCATCCATGGACGCCGCCGCCTCAGCGGAGGACCGGAGCCCGGCGTGGTGGGGCCGCCGCGCGTGGGCCCTCCTCTCCGCCGTCCGCGCGCGGGCGCCGCTGGTGCAGTGCATCACCAACCTCGTCTCCATGGACATCGCCGCCAACGCGCTCCTCGCGGCGGGCGCCTCCCCGGCCATGGTCCACTCCATCCGCGAGATCCCCGACTTCACCCCGCGCTGCGACGCCGTGTACGTCAACGTCGGCACGCTCGCCGAGGACTGGCTCCCCTCCATGCGCGCCGCCGCCTCCGCGGGCCGCCCCTGGGTGCTCGACCCCGTCGCCGCCGCGGCCTCCGGGTTCCGGATGGAGGCGTGCCTGTCGCTGCTCGAGCTCCGTCCTGCCGTCGTCAGGGGGAACGGATCCGAGATCCTCGCGCTCGCCGACCGCTCGGCCGAGGCCTCATCCAGATTCAAGGTACCACGCTACTGTTCTTTCTTTCGTATATCTAATCCAATACAAAGGAGTATCAAAAGGGAAAACAAAATCTTAACTCAATTAGATGATTAATCGTTCAACTGATTTCCATTTTATTGTCCAGAACTAATTTTATGGCGAACAATCAGCTGTAATGAGAGAAACAGAAGAAATGTATCGTTCTGGAGACATTTTTACGCCATGCATAAACCTTCGCTGCTTCTCTCCTTCCCACTTGACTGATTTGTTCTAGGTGCTCGTGGCTCTAGTCATTGTTTCTTATATAACCATAGTGAACTTCACGTATGTGATTGTTATTTGAAGGGGCCTGTGATTGATAAACATATATGCACTTGTGCAGTCTGCCGAACGTCATGATTAATTTCATAGTATTACCATCTTCTTATATCTTAGTCTGTAGTTCTGTACCCCTGCTAGGATTCATGAATATTGCGCAGATTAGGAACGGACGAACATTCATTATTAGCATTTGATTTTGTTGTCATTGTAATCAATTTCTGATCAATTGCAGGGTGCAGACAGTTCACACGACTCCACTGACGCCCTTGAAGCCGCGAAAGCATTGGCACTGACCAGCGGTGCCGTCGTTGCCGTATCCGGAGCTGTCGATTTCATCACCGACGGGAAGCAAGTTGTTGGCGCAAGCAACGGTGTGCCGATGATGCAGAAAATCACCGCAACGGGGTGCGCTGTGACTGCCCTCATCGCGGCCTTTGTGGCAGTGGAACCATCAGATTGCCTCGTTGCTGCGGCGTGCGCTCTTGCCATCTTCGGCCTTGCCGGAGAGATTGGGATGGAATCGTCCAAGGGCCCTGCCTCTCTCAGGATGCACCTCATTGATGCTCTCTACTGCCTCGATGAGCAAACTGTGACTTCTCGGGTCAACATCTCCATGCGACCATGATGCATGGGCAACATGCAGGTACCATGGCTACCAATTTTCAGGCGTATATACAGAGTTTCGAATAATGCACAACACAAGTTGACATAAGTTCCGGTCTTTAATAAAAGAGACCATGAGGAAGTAGATTCACGTACTATTCCGTACAAATTGTGATGCTGAAATTTTGCATATGATCTGTCATCTTTACAGTTAGGAAAGATGACTGAATTATATAGGTCACGATCTTGTGACTGAATTATAGAATACGTTCTTCTAGTCCGGAACTGTTGAATAAAGTACAAGTTGAGATGGCCGAGTTGGTCTAAGGCGCCAGGTTAAGGGTCTGGTCCGAAAGGGCGTGGGTTCAAATCCCACTCTCAACAAATATTTTTTTTCCCCTATACAGAACCCAATCACCACGCTCGGACTAAAACGGCTTCAGGTTCCAAAAAAAAAAAAAATTAATTAAAAGAAGGTAAGAAAACAGAAAGAAGCATAGCAGGCACCTGTTGAGATAACCAAGTCAATCTTTCTTTCCCCTACAGAACCCAATCACCGCGCTCGGACTAAAACGAAGGGGAAGAACTGAAGAAGGTTCCCAAAAAAAAAAAAAATTAAAAGAAGGTAAGAAAACAGAAAGACGCATAGCAGGCACCTGTTGAGATAACCAAGTAAATCTTAAACGAAAGTAAGAAAACTGTTGAGATAACCAAGTCAATCTTTCGTCCCTCGATTTGAACATCCTCCCGCAGTTGTAGCGTCGGTTTGGTGTGAATGCTGCGACTGGAGAGAAAACCAGCGAGTAGCTCATGTGGATGATAGCCTTTTGTGCCAAGTGTGTCGAGGTAGCCAAAAAGCGCGAGCATTTAGCCGTGGTCGAGGAGGTAGTGCTTGAGGTAGCCGTGGTCGATGAAGCCGAAGTGGAGGTTGCCGATGTCACGAAAGCCGCACATGAAGCCGCTGGCGCAGGGTGGCGCCAATGTGAGGATGCGCGAGGAAGCGCCAGGAAGAGACGGCGACGCAACCGAGGCACTGTGAGGAGAAAGGTCGATGCCTTGTTGAAACCGCCATAGGCAAGGCGTGCGCCGGGCTTGCCAGGCCTGGGAATGTGTCGGGGACGAAGGCATACACTGGTGTTGCCAAAACAGGGCGCACGAAGGGAGAGACCATCAGGATCATACACCAGTGTCGGAGGGGACCATCAAAGAATGCCTTCACGATGGTCGCTGCGCGTAGAGAGACGAGGAGGAGAGTGCCGGCGCATCTCGCTGTTGTTGGAGTAGATGAAGTAGTCGAGGAAGAGAAGACGACTGACGAAGACTGAAGACGTGGCTAAACCGGCGGCCAGAAGTGGCAATGCGGGTAGCTTGAAGATGCGCGGCGGCGATGCTCGAAGTAGGCGAAGAACTCGACGGCGTGACGAAGACCATGCGCGTTAACGATCTGGGGGTTGTTGGTGCGCGAGGATGGCGATGAAGATGCAACGAGTGCCCCAGTAGACGGAGTCACGCCTTGGAGGGCGCTTCTCAAATCAGTGGCGACCACGGGCAGTAGCGCTGCGGCACGAGGAGGCGACGCAGCGGCAGCCCAAAGCTTTGAGGCGTAGGTCGTGGCCTCGACGATGCCGCACGCGTGGTCGTTTGATCAGACCGATGGTGCGTGTGGGAACACGACGATGCTGCACGGAGTGAACGTGGTGGCAGCAGTGTTGAGGACGTCTCGAAGAAGGCGGCAATGATGAACCGGCATGGAGACGTGCAATCAAGGTAGCCGGATAGTGACGTATGAAGGCGTTCCTTGAGCTTCAGTTGTCCCGCTGTTGGAGACGAAATGTAGGCCGATGTTGTCGATGATGCCGATGTCGGAGAAGAGGTGCGCAAGCTCGACGACGATGGCCGACGCAAAATCCCCCATCACAGATCGGGAAGAAAAAAAAAACAGCAGCAGATGAAGTCTTTGTGTGACGCAAGCTATTCCTCTTACATGGTATCACGAGAGGGTTACGATCATGTGACCTAACCCTAGCCGCCCATTGCTTCCGCACCGCGCGCACCCACAATATGTAGCTTACCAAATATACTCTAACATCCCCGCAGTCACAACGGGTGCATCGCAGACGGTGAGACTGGAGAATAAGCCGAAGGTAGAAGCCGACGGACTGACATCCTCCCGCAGTTGTAGTGTCGGTGTGGTGCTAATGCAGCGACTGGAGAGAAAACCGACGAGTAGCTCATACGGATGATAGCCCTTTGCGCCAAGTGTGTCGAGGTAGCCAAAAGCGTGAGCATTTTGCCATGGTCGAGGAGGTCGTGCTTGAGGTAGCTGTGGTCAACAAAGTCGAAGTGGAGGTTGCTGATGTCGTGAAAGCCGCACATGAAGCCATGGGCGCAGGGAGGCGCCAATGTGAGGGTGCGCGAGGAAGCGCCAGGAAGAAGACGGCGACACAATCGAGGCACCGTGAGGAGGATAGGTCGATGCCAAAGTCGATGCTGTTGAAACTGCCATAGGTGAGGCATGCGCTAGGTTTGCTAGGCCTGGGAACGCGTCAGTGACGAAGGCACGCACCGGTGTTGCCAAAACAAGGCGTAATGGAGTGACCATCATGATCTTCACGAGTGTTGGAGGGGACCGACAGAGAAGGCCTTCATGATGGTCGCGACGAGTAGAGTGGCGAGGGAGGAGAGTGCCAGCGCAGCTCGCTGTTGTCGGAGTAGATGAAGTAGTCGAGGAAGAGATATGACGACTCTGGCGATGTGGTCGTGGTGGACGAAGAATGAAGACGTGGCTAAACCGGTGGCCAGAAGTGGCAACGCGGGTAGCTTGAAGATGCAAGGAGGCGGTGCTCGAAGTAGACGAAGGGGTGAAACACAACGACGCTCGTGCAGTGCATAACACACCACTGTCTCCATGGACATCGTCGCCAACACGCTCCTCGTGGCGGGCGCCTCCCCGACCACGGTCCACTCCATCCGCGAGATCCCCGACTTCACCCCGCGTTGCGACGCCGTGTACGTCAACGTCGGCACGCTCGCCGAGGATTGGTTCCCCTTCATGCACGCCGCCGCCTCTGCGGGCCACCCCTGGGTGCTCGACCACGTAGTCGCCGCCGCCTTAGAGTTCCGGATGGAGGCGTGCGTCTCGCTGCTCGAGCTCCGTCCTGCTCGCTCATGCAGGTTCAAGGTACCACACTACTAGTGCAAATCTGACTATTCTTTCTTTGATTTATCCGATCCAATCCAAGCAAGGTGTATCAAAAGAAAAAAAAAACTAACTCGATTAGTTGATTAGTTGTTCAACTGATTTCTATTTTATTGTCTAGAACTAATTTTATGGCGAATAATCAGCTGCAATGACAGTAGCAGAAGAATTGTATCGTTCTGGAGACATTTTTGACGTTAAAACCATGCATAAACCTTCGCTACTTCTCTCCTTTCCACTTGACTGATTTGATCTAGGTGCTCGTGGCTCTACTGCTCTAGGCATTGTTTCCTATATAACCATAGTGATTGTTTCCTGTGATTGATAAATAGTATGTATGCACTTGTGCAGTCTGCCGAACGTCATGACTAATTTCGTAGTATTACTATCTTCCTCAATCTTATAGTCTGTACCCCTGCTAGGATTCATGGATATTTTGTCTGGTGCAGATTAGGAATGGACGAACGTTCACCATTAGCATTTAATTTTGTTGTCATTGGAATCAATTTCTGATCAATTGCAGGGCGCAGACAGTTCACACGACTCCGCTGACGCTCTTGAAGCCGCGAAAGCATTGGGTGCCGTCGTTGCCGTATCCGGAGCTGTCGATTTCATCACCGACGGGAAGCAAGTCGTCAGCCCAAGCAACGGTGTGCCGATGATGCAGAAAATCACCGCGACGTGCCATCTTTGGCCTTGCCGGAGAGATTGGGATGGAATCGGCCAAGGGCCCTGCCTCTCTCAGGATGCACCTCATTGATGCTCTCTACTGCCTCGATGAGCAAACCGTGACTTCTCGGGTCAACATCTCGATGCGACCATGATGCACGGGCAACATGCAGGTACCATGGCTACCAATTTTCAGGCGTATATACAGAGTTTTGAATAATGCACAACACAAGTTGCAATAAGTTCCGGTCTTTAATAAAAGAGACCATGAGGAAGTAGATTCACGTACTATTCCGTACAAATTGTGATGCTGAAATTTTGCATATGATCTGTCATCTTTACAGTTAGGAAAGATGACTGAATAGTTCACAATCTTGTGACCGAATTATAGAATACGTTCTTCTAGTCCGGAACTGTTGAATAAAGTACAAGTTGAGATGGCCGAGTTGGTCTAAGGCGCCAGGTTAAGGGTCTGGTCCGAAAGGGCGTGGGTTCGAATCCCACTCTCAACAAATAATTTTTTATTGGTCCGAATTTTTTCCCCATATTCAAATCCCAATCACCGCGCCCGGCCTAACACATGGACAGCCTCTGCATGGCCATCAATGTTTTCAAAACCGTGATAAACCGGACTAGGAACCGAAAAAATGGGACAAACCGGTCTAGTTAACCCTGTCCACCTGTTTTTGTTTTTGAAATTCGAAATCTTTAGAAAATTTGAAAAAAAAGTAAATGAACTAGATGAAATTTTGAGCCCAATGGTGGAAGAACTCTGAAAATTCCAACGTTTGGCTGCTCAAAAAAATTCCCGCAAGTAGCCGCCGGAAAAAAGGGGGAAAAAGAAAATGCACCTTATCCTCTTGTTACCGACCATCCACATCGGAGTCCTGTCGTCCACATCGAGCTTGGTTGCGAGTCCTGTCATCCACATCGCTGCCACCATCCTTCTCGGCCGCGCGATGAGGCTCCTCACCCGTCAGCTGTCGTGCGCCGCCCGAATTCGAAGCCGCAGTCCCACGCCAAGCTCCGGCTAACCGGCCCCCAAGATCGGCTAACTGCTTCCGCGGTCGGCAAACCGAGGGAGAGCGAGGTTTCTGGGACTTCGGCGGCGGTGCCTAGAGCGGGCAGAGCGCCCGCCCCTTAGGGTTCCCCCAAATCGCGCGATCGGAGACGCCCCTCCACTGTTAGTTGCTCCGATCGCTTCTCTACGTCTTTCTTGCCGCAGTCCGCTCAGAATCCAGCCGCCATGTTTTGTTTGTTGACACTTGATGCGTAGCAATCTGATGATATATATCCATTCCTTTTTCAAGAGGATCGCCGGTTCTTGAAAGATTTAGCGTTGTTTCCAGAGAATCGCTTAAAAGAGCTACGAGCAAAAAGTTGTGATACTTTGAAATTTTTTGTGCTAAAACAGAAATAGGACTTTAGGGACTAAAATATAAATAAAGCAAAGGGTAGGGGTTCAACTGTAAGAAGTCTGGGCTAAAACATAATTTAAGATAAATTCAGCGGTGTTTATATAAAATTTTGGACAAAGGTATGGTTTAAATTTGTAAAACAGACAACGGCTGAGAGACCGTATTAAATTTGTAAACTGTTTGAGGACTAAAACGTAAAAGGTGCATTTCTGATTTTTTTAGAGGAATTATTTCGAAACGGTAGGTCTAACGATTACGTGGACCGCGCGAGATGTGCGGTTCACCGGTCCACCATGCACCGGCTGGTCAGAGATGGGCGGCGGCTCGCCGGAGCTCGGCCAGAAAGGTGATGCGGTTGCCGGAAGCTCACCATGACACGCGCAGGGGGGCGAGGGATCGGAGGCGCGCCCACCTTGGGATCGTGCTGAGGCGGCGACGGCCGGACGTGGACTCGCGACGATGAGGAGCTGCTTCAAAGCGGCGAAGCTCGTCGGGAAGTGATGAGGGAGGGGAACGTTCGGGCGTCTTCCTTGCGCAAGTCCTCGAGTTCCTTGGCGGCTCCAATGGCGACGGCGGCGGCGGCGAAGATAGGGCCTAGGGTTTGAGGCAACGCAGGAGACGGCTGAACTGGCGAAAGGGGACGCGGGCGCGTTGCGTTCCGTTTTATAGGGCCCTAGGGTGGGCTTGGGCGCGCACGCCGAGGGAGGAAGGAGGTGGCGGTGCGTACGGTCGCGGCGGCTCGCTGTAGGGTTGGGGGCACTGGTTTGCTGGCTCGGGCCGACGCGGATGTGGGTCGGGTTGGGCCGCTGCGGGCGGAGCTGGGCCGCAAGGAAGAAAAGGCCAGCCCGGGTGGGAAGAAAAGAAAAGGGAAAAAGAAAAGAAAGACTGGGCCGAAAGGATGGGCTGCGGGGAAAGAAAGAAATGAGAAAAAGGAAAGGGGAGATGGGGTGGGAAGAGAAGGATTCGGCCCACGTGGCTTAAAAAGGATTTTTTTTCCCTATTTTTTTACTAATTTTGCAAAGCTAAGCTAAATCGAATTCTACACGATTTTAAATTCATTTTTGCACCCAATAAAATCCTGAATGAATTTCTAATCAGCATGAATGCAACAAACACCTTATCAAATACTATATTGATTTAATAATTTTAGAGAATAATTTCCTTTGCCTAAATAAATCTGAATACACTCAAATCTTAAAAGCAAAATTTTAAACTATTCCAAAAAGTTTTAAAATTTAGTAAAATTTGTTCACAAACCAAAATTTGAAATTTTGATGTGACATCCGATTTTCCCAAACCGTCGTTGAACAGCCCTAGCTGTGACTGCCCTCATCGCGGCCTTTGTCGCAATGGAACCATCAGATTGCCTAGTTGCTGCGGCGTGCGCTCTTGCCATCTTTGGCCCTGCCTCTCTCAGGATACTGCCTAGATGAGCAAACCGTGACTTCAGGGCCGGCCCTGGGCAGTGCGAATGGTGCGGCCGCACCGGGCCTCCAAAAACCAGGGGCCTCCGATCTGGCTATATAGTGTACATCTTAGTCAAGGCCTGGTGCTAAAACCCAAAAAAAAGGGCCCTTATCTGCTACCCCGTTCACAAATCCAGGTACAGCCGAGCTAAAACAAAAAAGGCCGAAGCCTACTATCTATCAGACCACCAACAATCCCCATCCATCACACGCTTGCAGTTTAGCTCAAAAAAAAAAAAAATCACACGTTTGCAGTTCGCACTTCTCGTGTAGAATGCGACTCGTGGTCATTCGATCGCCTGACGACGGCTTGCCTTCTAGACATGCATCCTCCCCTATGCGGTTGCGGTGTTGAGCTTGCCTGCTGCTCCTGCTGCCGCCGATCGCATCCCCGCCAATTCACCATGGCATCGCGCTTTCGGCCAGTCAAGGACCAAGGTTGATCACCGCCACCGATCGCCTGATCTAGTTCTCGCTTCTTACCCTTCATCTCTCAAGGTTGGAAATCTAAAACAGCAATCCCTAAATTCTAATTGAATGTTCTTGCTTGTTCAATTTGATTGGATTTTTATATCACTAAATAAAAACAAGTTTCATTCCCTGATGGTTTATTTTCGATTTGTAGGATGAGAAGTGGACAGGTATCATAATGTTTCCATTGCTTATTGGTTCCAAAAATGTTTCCATTGCTTATAGAGTGTTGTTTACTTTGTGCCCGTGACTATTGCATTAGCTGAAAGAAGTTTTTTCAAAGTTGAAATTATTCATTGAAGAACTATTTGAGGTTACTAGTTTCTCAAGAAAGATTAAATGATTTAGCAACCTTGTGCATTGAGAAGATGCTGTTGGATGAGATTGATATTGACTCTATTATCAGTGATTTTGCATCTAGAAGTGTTAGAAGAAATTGCTTCAAGTGATCTATATATAGTGGCTTTTGTAGTAGTTTATGTTCATATTACTCATTAATGTGTCACTAACGTTAGTGTTAAGGAATTTTTGTGACGAGTAAATTAAAATAGTTGCAATTGTATATTGTCTTATTTATATTTACGGTCAATGGGGCCTCTATTCTTTTATCTCGCACCGGGCCACCGAAATCTCAGGGCCGGCCCTGCATGACTTCTCGGGTCAACATCTCCAAGCGACCATGATGCACGGGCCACAGGTGCAGGCACCATGGCTACCAATTTTCAGGTGTATATACAGAGTTTTG
Organism: Eragrostis nindensis; assembly: GCA_012490785.1. NCBI lineage: Eukaryota > Viridiplantae > Streptophyta > Magnoliopsida > Poales > Poaceae > Eragrostis > Eragrostis nindensis. The sequence continues at coordinate 120,679 of JAAXCT010001398.1, forward strand.
AATATTGCACAGCTTAAATTGACAAACGTTTCAGTTTTTAATAAAAGAGATAGTGAGTAAATAGATCCATGTACTATACTGTACGAATTGTGAATTTGTGATGCTGAAGTTTTGCACATGATCTGTCATCTTTACAGTTATGAAAGATGACTGAATTACAGGTTATACGGTCTTGTGACTGAATTATGGAATACGTTCTTGTACTTTGGAACTGTTGACGTCAGCATAAGTTGAGATGGCCGAGTTGGTCTAAGGCGCCAGATTAAGGGTCTGGTCCGAAAGGGCGTGGGTTCAAATCCCACTCTCAACAACTATTTTTTTTCTTTTTTTTCTTGGTTCGAAAAAAAAAATTTCGCCGTGCGCTCGGCACGGCCTCTGCATGGCTTCATCAATGTTTTCATAACCGTGGAAAACTGGAACAGGAAACGAAAAAAAAGAGACAAACCGGTTCGGTTTACCCGGTCAACCGGTTTTCGCTTTTGAAAATTTGAAAGGATTTGAAAAAAATGGTGTCGGCGTTCAGTAACCGGCCGACGAGTAAATTTATGCGCGGCACGACGGCGATCAGTATGTTTGCAAATGACAAGGTGGTTATACTGGTTCAGGCCAAAAAATGCCCTACGTCTAGTTCGTGGTCTTTCTCGTGTTGCTCGTAGTGGGGGTTTACAAGCTACGGGCAAGAGAGGGATTCGCTCCCCAGTCTCTGCCTTAGCGTTTGCGTGAGTGTTTGAGAGTGAGAAAGTTCTCTCTGTGGGTGAAAAGGTGGGTCTCCCCTTTCCCCCGGGCCCAATCCTTCTTTTTATATGCCAAGAGAAGATGGTTACAGATGGAGGAAAGAAGAAAAAGAAAAGAATGTAAAGGTAAAAGGAAGGCGGTGGAGAGGTAGTCGGGCCGTCCTCGCTGGACTCGATGGCCTCCGCCGCAATCTTCTCGCCTGATCGTGGGATGAAGTCACCCGGGTCTTGTCCGGGCGCTGTGGGTCGCCCATTATCTGATCGACACTGTTGGTTGCTGTAGATGGCGCTGTGGACCGCTGTTGAGGTAGGCAACGGTCTCTCCGTGCACTGTTGGTGACTGTGCGGTGTACTTGGTGCACGCATCCGCCGTTCCACGCCCGGTCTTGACGTGACGCCCCCTATTCCGTCGTATGTCAGGCACAGCGTACTTTCCCGCCGTCCAGGAACTGACACAGAGTGAATCCTTATCTTGGACCGGCAGGTCGTACGCCCGAGGAGGACTGGGGTGTTCAGACTGCTCCCGTGCTCGTTTCTCGGCCGCCGTGGTCGGGTTTGCTTCGGGTCGGGGTCCTCCGCCGATCCCGACCACTATCGGGGCGAGCGGTCAACGGACGACGGCTGGCCGGACTTTGATCGGAGTTGCGTCGCTCGACCCTCGTGGCGCCCGACTCCCGTCGGGGGAGTCGGGTGGACGTTCCGTCCGAGTCGGGCTCCTTCAATGCGGGCCGGCCGTGGCCCGCGCGGGGCTGCGACTTCGTGGCTTCGTACGGTCGGGCCCTCAATGGTGGGCTGTGTGGAGCGGGGGTTCTTTTTTGGCTAAGGACGGTAGTTGTGCCTTTCGCCTGACTAGGCCCCTTCGTGGGCCCAGCTCTCCGCTGCTCTTCCCGCGTAGAAATTTTGAGTCCGTGCTCGGTATTTGTACCAAGGGTATACACAGTATCGGGTACCTAGAAAATGGGTACCCGACAAATGGGGAATAAAAGAAATGTGAAAATGCACCTCATCCTCTTGTTCCGACCATCCACATCGGAGTCCCGTCATCCACATCGCCGCCACTATCCTTCTTGGCCGCGCGACGAGGCTCCGCCGCCGTGCGTCGCCAGAATTCGAAGCCAACGTCCGACGCTGAGCTCCGGCTAACCGGCCCCCAAGACCGGTTAACAGCCTCGCGCCGGCGGCAAATCGAGGGAGAGCGAGGTTTCTGGGACGTCCGTGGCGGTGCCTAGAGCGCCCGCCCGTTAGGGTTGCCCCCAAATTGCGCAATCGGAGACACCCCTCCAGTGTGAGTTGTTTCGATCCCTCCTTCTCTACGTCTTTCTCGCCGCGATTTTGGTACAATCCGCTCGAAATCTAGCCGCCCTTTTTTGTTTGTTGACACTTGATGCGTAGCAATCCGATGATATCCATTCCTTTTTCCAGAGGTTTGCCGGTTCTTGGAATATTTAGCGTTGTTTCTTGGTGATTCCTGGTTGGTTTCGTCGTTGATTCCGTGCGAGCTCCCCGGTTGCTTTGCGGAGGGTGGTGGCCGGTTTATGCTTTTTTCGACCGGTTAGCCCGTTTTTTCTTCCAGTTTATCGGACAAACCTTTTTCTTCCAGTTTATCGGACAAACCGATCAGTTGTTGCCTATTCTTGAACCGTTTTTGAATTTAAAATTCGTCGTTTGAATTTTGATTCGGTTTCTAACCGTTTTTTTTATTTTCGATAAAATCGGTGAAACTGGTGCGGGCGGGTTTCCGCGGTCACATCGGATTTCAAACCTTAGGCTGCATCCATCCTCTAAAACGAAGGGAAGAAGGTAAAAAAAAAAGAATAAAACGAGGGTACGAAAACAGAAAGAAGCATAGCAGGCACCTGTTTTAACCAAGTCAATCTTTCGTCCCTCGATTCGAACTGCAGTTTGATTTTCATCAGTTCTGAATGATGCCATGAACTATCGTCCTTCGTCTCGCCTAATGATGTCGCACACTCGCACTAGTCCTGGCCGACTGAACTGCAGCGTCTTGGCAGGGCTCGCCAGAGCATGATGTCCTGCCGACCTGAACTGGAAGTAGGCCCGCGATTCCTGCATTCATCGCCGTCTTTCAGCCCGGTTTTCCATTGGTGGGGAAAATGGAGCTCGGAGTTGGGATCCGAGCAAAATCCATGGAACATCGTTGGTTTGCCGCGGATTTACTCAGGACGACATCAACCTCCTTTGCTGCAGATCCATTTGAAACAGAGTCGTGTTCCAACTGGGCGAATTGAACTGGCACTTCAATGGCATCATATTTGCGAGTTAAACGTACAAGACCTTTTGGAAAAAAAATGGAGTTTATCTTAAACAGAAACTCCATGTGACATCACAAGTTCATGCAATGGTTAATCATGATTCACATACATGCTGTCAGCTACATACCACTACTACGCACAGCCGACGAGTAGCATCGAACGACGATGGCATGCTACTTATCTTCCAAATCAAGCAAGCATGCGTCAAAAGCGCGCATCAAGCTCTCTCTATATCCCTGTCTAATTATGTTTTCCAGTTGGCACCAAGAAACTGTGTAGACTGTAGTTTTCCTAACCTTTTGAATCGCCTTATTTAGCTAGCTTTGCCTTTATTACTGTCGTCTGTTCCTTTCTTGCCAAACTAGCTAGCCAAGCTAGTAGTAGGATGAGTTCTTGTGGATGTCGAGGATGGCGAGCATGAGGAGGACGAGGTTGGCGAATGCGGCGAGGAGGGAGACGATGACGGCGGCCATGGCGCGCTCGCAGAAGCGGCCGTAGACGTTGCAGACCTTGGCCCAGCGCACGTGGGAGTTGCCGCGCTCCCCGAGGATGCCGAACTCCGCCGCGGCGCCCACCGCCGAGAAGAGCAGCGCCAGCGCCACAAGGTCGCCCACCATCACGGCCACCGCCGCGCCGCGACGCCGGCACGCCGCCAGCGCCAGCGCCGAGAAGGCGCACACCATCGCGTTCGCCACCACGAAGTACCTGCAGCACGTGGAAGACAAAGTTCAGTAAACAAGGGCTACCGTACTAAGCTAAGCATAAGCACATACTTCCTCCGTTTTTTTTACTTGTCACTGCTTTTTACTATAGTAATTTTGACCGTCTGTTTTTTTTCTACAAAATATATGCATACATTTGAATCTTTTATATCATTAGATGTATCATACAACATACTTTATTAGCGTTACATCTTTTTGCACATTTTTGTAATTTTTTCAGAAAAAAACACGCGGTCAAAATTACTACAGTAAAATCCAGTGACAAGTAAAAAAAAAGGGAGGAAGTACATGGATGATCTATTGATGTGTCTCTCGTAAAATGTTTTACAGAGATTTCAGAATGAGGTTAATTTAAAAATAAAATGCACACAAAGCTCAACAAAAAAAAAGCATACGCACTGACACGAGGCATCTAGATACTAGCGCAGGTACGTACAGCTGCGCAACGTTCCTAGTTCTCCATCAGTTTCAGGCTTCTTTTTCTCGTTGCCCTGAACAATTTGTTTCCTACAATCTCTCGAATGAACGATGTTCATGACAGCCCAGCAAAAAGCATTGACTGATCAATTCGAGAGGTGCAGCTCCTACGCACGCAACCGAACGAATTGATCTTAACGATTGGCCACAAGGCATCATGACGAATGGACTTGTGACGGAGACGAGCTGAGACGCACACCTCTCTCTCACCGCTCTGATGGAGAAGAATTATCGATTTGCCGATGAATAATTGAAGAGATATACAATCGCAAAAATAGAAAAGAATGATTGAGGAGATAATGGTATCGGTTCGGATGCACCTGCCACAAATCTCTCTATCCGAATCGGCTATCGCTGCTTTCTCTAAAGGCCAAATCAGTGATCGCTCGATCGGAGATGAGTATGCGGCCGGGGCCCTCCACGTTTGAGCTAGAGATCCTCATATCTTTTACGCAATAATAGTACGGACAAGCCACGTGGAGGACCCGAGATGCCATGCATGCATATGATTCCGCGAAAATGCACCCAAATTTATATGAGGGGACTCCATATTAACCAATTGATTTCTCTTCCATGTTAAATGCCTTGCTACAAGTCTCGCAAAAAAAAATGCCTTGCTACAAGCAAAGTATAGTGAAACCTACCAGTACCATTCTCATCAACCAGCAAGCGACCGAATTCACTCTTTCCCAGCGACAATTTTTCCAGTTTGTTGCGGCATCCTTGTCCATAGTATTACAAAGTATATTCCAAAGCTTCTTTTTAGGTAGGAAAACGAGAGGATCTTGATTTGGTCGCTCTTGTTCTACGTGCGTGGAACCAAAGGAGAGGTCGATGGGGAAGTAGATGGTGCTCGACGATTCTTGCGTGCGGATCGGTGGTCCTCTGGATCGAAAGCAATTTGTTTGTTTGTCTCTCCATATGGTTAGAGGCAGCTACGTGCAGATCATGTTATTCAGATGCACGGACGCTGCTAGCTGGAAATGGGAAGAACATGCACGGAACCGTGACGCACTGACTACTCTCTCTAGGATGTACTAGCAAGTGACTGGAGTTTGGTGTGGCAGCATGTGTGACATGTGTCGAGGGTGATGGAATTAACTATAGTACTAAAAAACTGTGTTCCAACTTTCTGGCTAGAGTTTTATAATACTGACAAGACATAAGGTTATATATATCGTTTTATTTGTCCTACATAACGAACAATTGTGGCTCTTCTCTGACATACTAAGGCGTTGCATATCATGGCCGAAATTAAACAGCTAAGAAAATTAGAGAACGAAAAGACCTATTGGATTGAGGACGAGGACATGGCCAAGCAGTGTGTGATTACTACTACCTCCGTCCTTAAATATAAGGCGTTGTTGACTTTCAGACATCACGTTTGATCACTCGTCTTATTTGAAAAATTTATGAAATAATATTTATTTTATTATGATTTGTTTCATCAATAGATATATTTTAAATATAACATAATTATTTTTATATTTTCATAAATTTTTTGAATAAGACGAATGGTCAAACGTGATGTTTGAAAAAGTCAAACGCCCTATATTTAGGGACGGAGGGAGTATTAGTTAGTTAGCAGAGGTAGTGGCTGCGAGGAGCGAGATAGGACAGGAGAAGGATGAGGAAGTAGCAGTGGAACAGTGGAAACGGAAACGGAGACCGAGAGAGGGAAGAGAGGCTTACACGAAGGCTGAGGAGTAGGACCACTTGGCGGTGACGGGCACCTGCAGCGGCGGCAGCGTGTCGGTGATGGTCACCTGGATGGTCCTGGTCTGCCGGTCCACGCCCATCACCACGGCCGCCACCAGCGTCGCCGCAAGCACGAACGCCCGCAGCGCCATGCCGCACGCGTCGCCCACCGGCGTCCTCCTCCCGCTCCCAACGCCGCCGGACATGTAGCCGGCGCGGCGGCCGCTGCTGCCGTCGACGGAGCCGCCGTAGAAGCCGGGCTTCACGCGCGAAGTCTCCATGATGGTTTCCTCCTGGGTAGGCGGGCGGGGCTGGGCGCGTGCGCGTGAGTTTGGGCTGGAATTTGTAGTAGTTGTTGAGAGAGGAAGAGGAGCGAGGAAGAAGGCGCGCGGCGCGAGAGCGAGAGCAGAGCGGTGCTGCTGGGTACGGTTGGCCGCACCGCACCGTACGTGGGGGGTACTTATGGCGCGCGGGACGAGGTGGCCGGGGGCCACCACGATCGATGTGTATGGTTACGGTCAGAGAAGTGAGATGCCTACTGGTTGGTTCCTTTTGGAATCTGGAACCCGTGACCGATCGATAGGCCAGAAGCTAGATTTGCTGCTTCACACTACTGCAACAGCAGTGATCAGTCGGAACCGATTCGTGCCAGAGCGCTTCGTCCCGCTTTCAGAGTCGGTTGGGCCACGCTTTCATCACTGACGACGGAAGCCTGATCTCGTACAGACAGAAGTAGTAATTTGGTAGTAGGGACAAAAGTGGGTTACTCCATTGCGCCAACGATCACTTACAGCACGTACCTTTTTCAGTTGACTGATCAAAGCCAGGTCGATTTGCTTCCATCAAAATCATCCTCAGTCGGCATCCTATATCTGCGTCCAACGATCCATGACGCCTCCTTTTCTCCTTCGTCCCTCAGCCTCCGCCCGCCCAACCGCCCCCCTCGTAATTCGTCTACGATGGCTACACGCCTTACCAAGACAAAGCAAGAAGAAAGAAATTGCAAGAGAGGACGCCTTGAATGGAATGTCATTCTTAAAGTGAAAAAACTGCCGTGGCAGAATTCCTACAAAATGTACGTACGTAGGAGACTTCCGTATATATCTTTCCATACATCACGCGGCCGGTCCTAGTACAGTTTAAGGCCACACGTAGGACTTTCTTCAAATTAAATTTCCCTTTTCCCTCCAGTTTGTTCCAAAAGGGGCAATTAAATTGTTGCACTCGATCGGCGCGAGTTCGTGACGGTCAGACAATGCTGACGCGGGCGACCGAGGTCTTCACACACACACCTTACTTTATGTTTTCACGTACACGTATCACGTTAGCCGAACTATATGCATGTGTCATAGACTAATAGTTTGTGCTAGTCCAGTCTTCACCAAAAAAAATTCCCTCGCTCCTCCGTGCGCCAAAGCATAGGTTAAGCACTCGCGCCGATTCTCACCTGCCTGCTGGGTCCCTGTGTATAGGTACGAAAGGGGGTTCGGAGGTTTTCTTAATCTGTGTGAGAAGATCATTTTTCTTAAAAAATGTCGGGGGGCCGTCGTACCCCCCGCAGGTCGAGTTTTTTTTTTTTTAAGTTTGTGCTAGTCGAGTCGGCACGTACTACGTGCGTTAATTAGCTGGGAACATCACGGTTTGTTGGCCGCTGGGTCGTCGATCGCTGGACGTGTAAATGCGCATTGGCGCGTCGTCAACGACGGACGATGAAGGCGGCAGCTGCCCGTACGTGCTCATGCATTGCCCAGGACAACGCAGGCCGCTTCCTCCCACCTCTCGGGGTACCAGCCTACCAGGTTTCCCACGGGTGTTGACGACACGCACGCGTGGAAATCGTGGCGTGCACGTACATTCGTCAGTCTCGCGGTTCGTTAACCAATAAATACCATCCCTTCCATCCATCGAACATTTCGATCGATCGGGCATGCGTTTGCTAGTAATGTTCACGGTGGCAGATGCGCACACTTCTATCACGTCGTACGTGTTTTGCACGTTTAATTGTTTTGTGTGGGTGGTTTCTTGTGGATAGAGAGATATGAAAAGTTCAGTACGTACCAGCGAACTTGTAGTTGCCCACTGCCACTATGCGAAGTATACCTAATTAAGGCAGGCCAAACAGTCAGTGCTCACGTGCTATACGAGATCTACATTTGGGCATGCGGACAGAGCCGGGAATTAGGTGGGCAAACGCGGAAGCGTGGGCGTGGCTGAGCCAAATGATCGACGCCCGCCCGCCGGGAGGTTGGCAGTTCGCCCTGCCATTTCTGCTGTACAACCAAAGCTACCCCCCAGCCACGACCAAACTGCATCAATAATCAATGCTGGTCGTATTGCGCTGCGGTTTCATGGTGGCCCATCATTCCCATCGTCTCCCTCTCGCTAGTCGCTACACGCACCTCCCTGGTATTTCCGGCACGTGTGCACGCGGTTGCCACCTTGGTCTGAACTGGACGCGACGTTCGTTCACCACTGCTGCCTCAGCTTCGCCGTTCACACAACTGATAGTACTATTTTTTTTTTTTTTTGAGCAAGGGAAGAGCCTATCCTTTATTCATTGTTATAAGAATTACAAATGCCATACGGCGGCTCCATCAGCCATACATGTCTTCCCCTAGCCAGATACACTGCACTCCTCGCTAGAACATGAGCATCCACGTTTGACGCCCTGTTTTCATGAACAAAGTGAACATCGCTAAAAGCCGCAGCTCTGGCTCGAATTTCCCGGACTACATGTCCGTAAGGTCCCAGTCCTAGCTCTTTCAGGCTTCTAATCACATTAGCACAATCACTAGCTAACCTGAACTGCCGCACATTCAGATCACTGGCGAGGGCCATACCTTCCCTGCATGCCACGGCCTCCATTGTCTCAGGATCATTGATTCCTTCCGTCACAATAGCAGAGGCTCCCAGGAAATTGCCCTCGGCATCCCGCATGATCGCAGCCGCCGCAGCCATATTCGAATTCTTGGAGAGCGCGGCATCGACATTGATCTTCATTAAGCCCGCTGGTGGAGGGATCCAGCGAGGAGGAGGTGGTCTCTGCACCTGTACATCCGAAGACTTGGCCGGTTTTATCATCTGTAAGTCTGACAGAAACCTCGACACAAAACAATGTGTCGACAAAGGGCTTTGAAAAATCTCCTCATGGATTGCCTTCCGTCGTGCATACCAGATCGCCCATAGGACAACTGCTACCCTTGTAAGTTCCTCCTGCGAAAGAGTACTCATCATCGAAACCAGCCAGCTCCTAGCATCTTGTTCATTATTCAAGCACATATGTTCTGTGACTGTCTCAGATTCTAAAGCCCAAACACAGCGAGCCATGTGACATTCGATCAGTGCATGTCTCCACGAGTCAACCTCACCGCAAAGGGCGCAGGTGTTTGTATCAGCCATATGCCTGTGATTTAAGACATCCCTGGAGGGTAGGGAGCTCCTTGCAAGCCTCCATAGGAAGAGACGAATTTTCGATGGGACCTTGATTCCCCAGATCATAGACCATTCCTTCTCCTCTTCCCTTGTATTGGACCTCCCGGTTCTATTCTCCATCGACCGCTTGTTGATTAACATCCTGTAAGCAGACCGGACGGAGAACACACCGGACTTTTCATGATGCCAGGCCCACATATCGCTTTGCCTCCTCGTACTCAGGGGTATATTCCTGATCACTTCAATATCTGCTGGTGTAAACCATTGTTGGAGCTTGACATCATCCCACGTCGCACTTGACGAGTCAATAATTTCGCTAACCATGAGAGGTGGGTGTTCCTGGTTGCTCATCACCGGTCTCCTAAGGCCGCTAACCGGAAGCCAATCCATCGTCCAGATGTTCGTACTCTGTCCATCACCGATTCTTCTGATCAGTCCCTGGCGCAGCACTTCTCTACCATCATAGATAGAGCGCCATACTCGTGAGGGGCAAGAACCAAGGCGTGCATCCAGGAACTCATCCTCAGGATAGTACACCGCCTTGAGAATCCTGGCGCTCAACGTCGTCGGGTCCAGCAGTAGCCTCCAAGCCTGCTTGGCTAGGAGCGCTAGGTTGAATAACTCCAAGTCTCTAAAACCCACTCCACCCATGCATTTCGGCTGGACCATATCATCCCAAGCAACCCAGCAGGTCTTCCTTTTACCATTCTCACAACCCCACCAGAAGCTGCGGAGAATTCCATCAATATGTTTGCAAAGACCACGTGGTAATCTAAAACAAGACATCGTGTAGGTAGGGATAGCTTGAGCCACTGACTTGATCAGAACTTCCTTGCCTCCAGCAGATAAGCATTGCTCTAGCCAACCCTGAACCTTGGTCCAGACCCGATCCTTTAGGTATTTAAACGTACCGATGGTAGCAACACCAACAGTTGTAGGCATACCTAAGTACTTCTCACTCAAGGCCTCATCCTGCACCTCAAGAATCTCCTTGATCTCATCTCGAAGACTTTGGCGGCAGCCCTTTGCAAAAAAGATAGATGATTTCTCATTATTAATACGCTGCCCTGAAGCCCTGCAGTATAGCTGAAGCAGTTCTTTCACCTCCACAGCACACTCCCTACTAGCTTTGAAAAGCAACAGGCTATCATCTGCAAAGAGTAGATGGCTCACCGTCGGGGCTGACGGAGCAATCTTAATACCTTTGAGTGCCGATGATTGAGTTCTAGATTTTAAGAGGCACGAGAGGCCCTCTGCTGCTAACAAAAACAAGTAAGGAGAGATAGGGTCACCCTGGCGGATGCCCCGTGTTGGTGTGAATTGCTCCAATGCTTCACCATTCAAAAGCACCGAAAAGGACACCGATGTTACCAATCTCATCAGCATATCTACCCACTGTCGATGGAAGCCCAAACGTAACATGATCGCACGCAAGTAGCTCCACTCAACACGGTCATAGGCTTTCTTCATATCTAACTTCAAAGCACAGCATCTCATCTCCTTGGCACGTTTCTTCTTCATAAAATGTAAACATTCATATGCCGTGATGATATTGTCCGTGATCAACCTCCCTGGGACAAAAGCTGATTGTTCCTCAGATATAATCTCAGGTAGCAGAACTTTGAGCCTATTTGCTGCCACTTTTGATGCAATCTTATAAATAACATTGCATAAGCTAATAGGCCGAAATTGGCCCAACTCCTCAGGATTAGGCACCTTTGGGATGAGTACGATAAGAGTATCATTAATTACCTTCACTTCATCCTCACCCCGTAGTATCCTGAGTACAACAGAAGTCACTTCGGCTCCACAAAGGTCCCAATGACGCTGGAAAAAATGTGCGGGAAAACCATCCGGTCCAGGCGCCTTGGTAGGAAACATTTGAAACAAAGCTTCTTTTACCTCTACTTCTGTAAACGGTTCCAGTAGCTTTTCATTCATACTCGGCGTGACTTTAACAGGCACCGTATTCAGCACCTCCTCCATGTCCTCGGTGCCTTCCGAAGTATAGAGTGCTTTGTAAAACGCCGTGGTCATCTCACCCATCTCCTGCTCATTAGCAGTAGTTTGGCCATCTGGTTTCCTGAGTTTTGAAATTCTGTTGCGCTTCCTTCGACGGCTTGCTCGAATTTGGAAAAAACGTGTGTTTTTATCTCCCTCCGATAGCCAAAGAATTCTGGATCGCTGGCGCCATAAAATTTCCTCCCTATGATTCAGTTCCACAATCCTTTCTGCTATTTTAAGTTCTCTATGAGACGGTCCTACCCGAAGCGGGTCCGCTTTTAGAGTCTCCAATTCTTCCATCAGTGATTTAAGCTCCTTGCGAACATTGCCAAAGGTTGACCTGTCCCAACGTACTAGATGACCGCCAACCCTGTTCAGCTTTTCATGCATGTCCGCAGCAGTACATGCAGCATGCTCCTCATTCCACTTCTCAGCCAGAGATGTTTTGAATTGCTCGTGTTCCTCCCACATCACCTCATAAGTGAAACGTTTATTTGATCGCCGGTTGTTTGCTGCCTCTGTCCACTGCAAAGCGATAGGGCAATGGTCCGATGCGGCCGCTGTCAGGTGCCGTAATTCAGCCATCGGAAACCTCTCACACCATGCCGCAGTGGCCACAGCTCTATCTAGTCGAACGCGGCAGTAAGAGCCACCCGTAACCTTCTTCTCATAGGTCCAATCTCTACCCTCGTATCCCAAGTCAGCTAGCTCACACACATCCAGGGTTTCCCTGAAAGCAGCTATCTGGGCATAACTTCTCTCCTGCACGCCCTGGTGTTCGGCGCGGTGCAGTACTTCATTGAAGTCCCCTATACACAACCAAGGTAAAGGAGACGATGACTTGATGAATTTCAATAAATCCCATGTCTTGTGTCTTTCGCTTGTCTGAGCCTCCCCGTACACGCATGTTAACCTCCACGGATCAACATTCTCCTCCTTTACAATTACATCAATATGATACTGCGAGTACGGTAAAATAGTCATGCTTATATTATTATTCCAGAAAATTCCTAGGCCTCCACTACGGCCCTGACTACTAACAGCAAATGCTTGATCAAAACCCAGCGTCTTTTTCAAGTTCTCCACCCGTGATTTATGCACTTGAGTTTCTTGAACGCACAACACAGATGGGGCAACCTTCTTCGCTAGCTCGCGAAGCTCCTTCACTGTCGCGGCGTTGCCAAGTCCGCGACAGTTCCAACTGAGACAACTCATTGCGACTGGCGGTACTCCTCGAGGGAGCCCGCCCCATTCTTACACGGAGAGTTGTCTTTGCTCGACTTTTCAGCATTCTTCTTTGCCTTCTTGATTTCCCTGGGCGATATATACGGCGGAGGGGGTGGAGGCACCTTCTCCGTGTCATGCACCTCGCTTGTGAACAGCTTCTTCTGCACTGCCAGTTGACCCTCCTCACGCCTTCCTTCCTCCGGCACCCCTTTTAATGGGCTGCTTGCTGTATCTTTAAGTTCATCACCCCCCGCAGCTTCCATCCCAGCTTCTGTCGAATTTCGTTTGCGGGAGCTAGAGGTCTCTTTGCCAACCTCCTTCTCCCGCCAGATCGGGCCACGGTAGCCACCACGGCCCCCAGTTCTTCCTCGGGAAGGCCGGAATGGCGCTTTCCCTCGACTACTAGCTCCCTGCTCCCTTCCTCCAGGAATTTCCTTTGGCACACCCGTAGGAGCACGGTAACGTGGTGTACCTGGACGCCACGTTTCTTCATCAGCGATCATCCAGTCCCCATAAACAAGCTCCTCCTCTGTGTACTCCCCTGAACCACACTCAAGATGGCCATGGCCCATGAGTCCACAGTGCGCACAGAAACGTGGCATCTTCTCGTACTTCACACGGATCATGATGTCCTCACTACCCTCGGGTGATAAAGTGACAAAACGTGCTAGCGGCACCGAGGCAGTAAGTAGCACCTTTGCTCTATGAAAGTCACCATTAGTTGACGGAACAGCTCTCAAGTCAGCCGTGATAACCTCCCCAACTCTACCCGCCAATTGCTTGATAATGCCCTCCGTGCGATAGAGATGAGGGATCCTGTGAATCTGGATCCATGCTTGGGATGACATTAGGAACAGCAGTAGATCCATCAAAGGGCTCAATCATGAGCGCGCAGCTTCTGAAGATCCAAGGACCCTCCTCCATGATGCGCTTCCAGTCCCCCAAGCAATGAGCTTGTAAAACGAACAGATTCTTCCCTATGGGGCGGAAAGAAACTTCACGTGCTGGATTCCATGCTGAAAGCATAGTGTTGTACAACGAATTAGGGCTGAAATCCTTCATCGTCAAAAGCTTGGCCACAGCCATCCACTTGACTTCCGGCAGATTGGACCTATCCACCTTCGCGAGAACCACTCCTTCCTTCTCCGCCTCGTTGAGGTGCAGCTTCCTCAGCAAGGCCTCGACCTCCTCATCGCTCTTCTTCTCTTTCCCCTTCGCCATCGATGTCGCCATCCTCGACGAACCGCCGCACAGCCCCGAGAAAACCCTAATCCGCACGAACCGCCAAGGCCGGGTGGATGACTATGTCAACCCCTTCATCAGCCCGAACAGCGGCGGGAAGGAGAGATCCCAGAGGGTAGCAGGTTGTCGATCAAAACCTCCGGTATCGGCGATCGCCGCCAGAGTCGCCAAACCCTAGGTCAGAACCCTAGGTCCTTCTTTGAAATTGTCTGATGTCGTCAACTGTCAGGAGTGCCTGATACAACTGATAGTACTAGAACAGCTCTAGCTCATAGCTACCTCGATCCAGAGCAGGAACATGGCTCAGGAGACCAAACATGGACCAATCAGAGTTCGCAAAAAAAAAAAGGACCTGTCAGATCCATGAAAGATCCAGAGCATTGTCTTGGGCTGAACATATGAAGCTACTGGCCCTCGTTCGACTCAATAGAGCTCGGGATGTGAGCCCGAATTCAGCCAAACGATCAGAGAGGCTGGCCCAACGCGTGAAAAGGCAAGCCTTAGCTTGTCACTTTTTTCCTTCCATTTTTTCCCCCTGTTCTCTTCTGATTATCTAACTAGTCAAACCTTCCCCTCAAAAAAAAAAAAAATCTAACTAGTCAAACCTTATTTGTCGTTCAACAACACGAGCTTCTGGCCTCCCCTGCTTTGTATCGTTCGCGTCAAGTGAAATGAGAGAAGATAGAGTTCCGGTAGACTGGTCCAAGGGCTCGGCTTAACTTCAAAAAAAAAAAAAAAAAACCTTGAAATCGAAGCAATTTCAAACTATGAACGAAATCGAGTGGTAAGCTATGCAATTTACATCATGCCAAAGCAATGACGTCAAGCATCAGAATGAGAGACGAAGAACAAAGGCCGTTTCACGTGCGGCAAAGCATGGAAACCTTGGGCACTTCCACGGGAAAACATGGAGACGAGGTTGAGGCAGAGGTGCGCCCACAGGTTGGCCACGTCTGGGAGAGCATGGAGAGGTGAACGGCAACGAGCATAAGCGGGGTGAGCAGCAGGTACATGCCATAGGAGATGAGGTAACGGTAGCCCACCTTCCGCCCATTGCATACTAACTTTGTAATATCCACACTAATGGAGATTGGAGAGCCGGTACATGGTCCCAACCGATATGCATTTCAGATGCGTTTTACTGTTGTTAAACAATAAATGCTTGCATGGGCAAGTCACCCGATTAGCTGATTTGTTACGGGATTTTCAAAGGCCATCAACCAAGCCCGTCGAACGGGATTGCGCACGAATCGCCGCACCTGATGCTATCTGACGGTGACCCATCGGGTGGACACGGGCTGCTGTGCTTAGAGAATCCGGACTCAATTTCTAAGCCTTAGACCGAACATGATGGCTCTGTTTTCTCGTCAGATATTAAGTTAATAGATTTTACACATTCAGTAACAAACCTAATGGGTGAGATAAAAAGAACAACGAAAGCACATATTTGATAGCCTATCTGCTTTCATCTTTCAGATTTAAACATATGGAATATGAAATAAAATGGGCTCTGTTTTCGTCCAAAAAATAAAATAAAATGGGCTCTTGGACAGTAAGAACACCATATGGCCTAATCGATCTAGCGACCACCGGTCGCACCTTGTAGGAGACTTGTCTCGGATCCGCTATCATAGAGGGGTGGATGGCTGGATTCGTCATCGCAGAGGAGGGGGGTTGTCGGTTCTGCCATAGCAGAGGAGGGGGTCTCCGGATACGCCAGGGCATTCTGCACCTTAACCCATCAGCCTGGCAAAGGAGGAGGCAGGGTGAACATGGCCAGCCATCGGTTGGGCGCTCACAACGGCCCCATAGACCAAAGACGCGTACATAGGAAACCATGACGTGCTCGCTCGGCAAGGTGATCACGACGTGAAAAAACCAACACGACGCAAGCACATCGATCAAAACGCTGGCTGAAGGGAAAATCCTTCCGCATTCAGCTCTTTACTATACTATATCACAAAGCCACAATTCAATGGTGTAGAAATTACAGTGGATGACAACTGTAACTTTGGTATCCATTAATGGTAGCATGGTAGAGCAAAAGAAAATATTACTCTGGAATAGCATCAACACAACAACATTCAAACAAGTGTGCAATTTTGGGTAGATATAGATTACTACTCGATTTCATCAGGCTAATTACACTTGCATTGACCAGTACCCGGTACAACAACCTGAAATTTAATCTGAAAAATAGATACGTCAGTAAAAAATGACATAATATAGTTGGAGAAAAAGGGGTACTATAGTTCCAACCAGCCCAGTAGACTGTGTTACGACCCTTGTTGATCTACGGCTGCCAGACTCCTGAAAATCAAATTCGTGATGCCTGAGTCGCTAATCACGCCGATGTAACCTGAGTCGTACCAAATGGGTCGGCTCTATCGTGGTGCTCGAGAGAAAATTAGGAGTCTCAATCTTTCTAAGTTAAATTAATTCTAACTAGAATGTGACGAGTGATGGATTGGGGGCAACTGCCCCTAAGCAACAAATTTCCATCAGCGGCCATAGTGCTGCCACGCCGTCTCGCCGTGGATCAGCTCATGCACGCCGTGTGAGATGTGCCCTGAATGTAGGGATGTGATTAGTAGTTAAGCCACGGACAGCTTTGCTAGGTCGTGTCCCGTGCGGAGGTTACTGAAGCCCATGATAGTGCGTGGCTATTTAGAACTGATAGAGTATATTTGGTATAGGTTTGATTATGTATCTACGATTGTTTTTAGTCTTTTACTCTCGTATATACCGATCAAGAGGCTCAATGAAATACAATCCACGTATTATAAACAATCTATCTCTCTTACAAAAGCATCTATAATAGTTATGAAAAAATGTAGTGCAACGGTAGCACATTCTCACCGTCCGGGCACACAGCCCGTTGCTAATAATGCACTATTGTGGGCTCATTTCCCGCAGGTATAGACATCACTCTCAAATTGCAAATGATCTAAAGCATCACGTCGCAAACCAGAAAATAAAAATTGTTGAAGAAGATAGGTTTTGCCACTATCAGAAACGTTTTAGAGACTTCTAAATGAAAGTCTAGGAATGCAGGGGCACTGGGCACGTTTGGATGTCTTGACAGGGCTTGCCTTGCCTGGATAGGCAAGAAAATAGGTGTTTGGATTGTTGACTAGCTTTCCTCGTAAGTGCTGGCAAGATTTTCTTTGCTAACCCAGGCTAGCCGATTTGGCTCTCCGGGGCTGGCAAGGCAAGGCTGGCCTAGAAAAGCAAGGAGAGGCAAAGCTTGCAAAGGAACCTACTGTTTCCAGCACAAGATTCCTTAACATTAAATTGTTAACAAGTTTGGATTTTGCTTTACAGTAAATCACAAAAAGATAGTACTCCTTTTGTCCTTAAATATAAGAGATTTTAAGTTTGGTGAAAGTCAAATTTTGTTACCTTTGATCAACTTTATCTATAAAAATAAAATATTTTGAGTAAAAAGCATTACTTATTTTGATAGTGATTTTTAAGGTGAATCTAATGATATTATAATTTAGACTTTGTAACTGTTTGTTAATATTTATTATGAACAACTAAAGTTAGAAACATTTGACTTTGATCAAACCCAAAATCTCTTATATTTAGATATAGAGAGAGCACGTCAAAGAGAATGGCCCTCCTGTACTTGCACAAGAGGTTCTAGAACAAGAGCAACCTCAGCCGAAGTCACGCGAGTCTGGGAGCTTTGTGCAGAGGCGGACGTCGAGACCACCCGAAACCAATCACGCGACGTTGCCGGGGGACCGCACGCCGGAAAGCTCCGCAAGACCCCAAACGATTTTGGTCTTTCGTAAAAAAGAAACTTCGATCCTTTTTTGTCGTTGTTTCATACAGTACAAGTTTTCTTCAATTTCGCAAAAAGAAAATATATATTGGTTTCTTCGAGGAGCAGACGAGCTTGGGCAAGGGGGATAGACGGAAATGAATGGGACCTAACCTTATCCCCTCCCCTTATCCCCTCCCCCCGCTACAGTAGAGACCGGGCGATTCCAAGGCGATCCCCGCCCCGGCGTCGATCTCTCGCTTCCCCCTCCTCCCCGGCGGCCTCGTCGGCGCCGGTGAGGGCGGGGAAGCAGGATCTTGCTGCGGGCGGGCTAGTTTCTAGCTGTAGTGTTGGTAGGTTAGGGTACCTAGGGTTAGGGTTAGGTTTCGGCTCCGTCGCCGGTGCGGTGATGGCGTCCGATCTTTTCTCCCTTGGCGTTTCTGGTGAAGATGTCGGCGTCGTCGGCGGCATGTTTACTGGTAAGGCCTTGTGGAGCTTTTGTGCCTTCCTTTCTTTTGCGGAAAGAGGGATGGGCTTCTTCTTCCCCTCGCCGATTGAGTCGACGATGGTGGATTTCTGTTTCCCCTCGCTGCTGTTGCTAGCGACGGTGGAAGTTGGTCCCGGGTGGTCGTCGTTGTGGTCCAGCGGCGACCTCTTCGGTCTTTTGCTCCTCTCTGTTAGTGTTTGCTTGGTGGTGGCGGTTTGGTGCTCTTCGTTCCTTCCAGTGTCCATGCGATGGCCGGGTGGGTGCTATCCCCGGTGCTATCTTCGTACAAATCTATTCGGCTGTGTCGAAAATGTTTCGTGCTCGCGGACTTGGAGGAAGGAGGAGGCCGGATGCGCACCTCGGCGGTCGCCGGCGGAGAGAAGGATGCTCGGGACAGTTCTGGAAGAAGAGGGAGTTGTGTGTAATTTTCTTTTCTTCGAGGACTGTTCTGTAAAAAGTTCTCAGGGGTGTCCCTGTAAAAAGTGTGGGCTGTACTGTTCCATGTTTTAATATAATGCCCCTCTTTTCGCAAAAAAAAAAAAAGACGAGCTTGGGCAAACAGTATTAGGTTGCCACTTGCTAGTACGTTTTGTGGTCACTCGCACGCCACATGCTGCGACGCCTTTTCTGCCTTTTCTCATTTGTTTTTCATATCCTGCGCGATCTCGGCCCGCTGCAGCTGTCGATTCGATTTGGCACCAGTAGGCTTGTCAGGATGCGCCCGGCGCCACATGTGCACATGTGCCCGCACTTGCTTGAAAAGGACCAGCTGAGGAGCTGAGTTTGTTGACGAGTGCTCCGCAGGTGCACACGCTCACTTTGGAAATGACGGGATCGCGAGCGTGTTGTGTGGTTTACGGTCGCGATGGGCCACATGTGACCGGTCCATGACGACTCAAGCTTCCGTGGAACTCTGGCATCCAAGGTCTATTCGAAGCTAAACATTTACCAGCTGTTTCAAAACAGGAAGACTCACCTCTATGACTTTGAATTGTTTAGAGCCCGGAGCAATCGAGAATGGTCGCCACATCTTTGTTCGTTTGAGGTGAGGACAGAAGAGGCAGTGCAAAAATGTGAACCAAACAAAATGGAGCCCTAAAAAAAAAACTGGAGGGAGTAGACGTGCACATATATAAATTCACACACGGCTACAAATAACTACTACTTTACCAACATTCGAAAAAAACAACCCTACTAGTTTAATTTACCAAATCATGTCATCGCCAACACTGATCAGCCAGCAATTTAAAAATTCAACGCCCGTCCTCGCTGGGAGCGCGGCCACCACCTCGCTTGTCTCTGTCCACTGCTGTCTCTCGCTCCACGCTCGCTGGCTTACGTATACTCTCCCCAGTTTCACACGAAGTTCACACAATTGTTAGTGACAGTAACCAGGCAGCTAATTCATTCGCAGAGTCACACGTCAGAGTCCTAATTATCCTCGCATACAATAGGGGTAGCAGTCTGTCACAATTCATACCACAGAGACTATAGTTCGGAGAAAAGTGGCCGGTGTTCTCCATCTCAAGCATCACATGCTTCCAATTTGGCCCCATATACCTAGGAAAAACTTGCAAAGTCTTTGTGTCAGTTGGTGCAGTGCAACTACAAATGACTTTGCACCTTGACCCCAGGCTCAATGAGTCGAAATATAAGTCGTCTATAAAAATGTAGAAAGTATTTTTCTGAAAGAAAAAGCTGGAGAAACTAGGCTCCTTTTTTCACCACAACCAACCACAGTTGAAACAAAAGGGAAAAGAAAATGGAAAAACTAACGGCTACGTTACACGTAGTACAATCTTCTCTCGTGGCCACCACACCACCTCCGTTGTCTCGCGCGCTGGGCTGGCTTACGTGCCCGCGGGTCGGCCACCCCAATCAATCATCCTCTCGCTGCTGCTGGGCACTCTGCCCCCAACCCCCATCCCCTGCTTCTTCAACTCCTCCTCTGCTTCTCCAACCATCAGTCTTCGCCCGTCGTCTTTCCCGCGCACGCAGGCAAGGCAGCCAGCCATGCCCGTCGCCGCGCTCCACTCCCTCCCGGCCGTCCTCGGCGCCGGCAGCCGCCGCGGAGCGAAGCGGCGGGCGGCGCGGTTCGGCCTCCGCGCCAGCTCCGTGGAGACGGCGGCCGTGGCGGCGAGTAATGGCGCGGCAGTAAAGGTGGTCGAGAGGCCGAACAAGACGAGGGAGGATGACGTTAAAGAAGATGCGGTGGTGGGGAAAGAGGAGGAGCAGCCTCGCGGGCTCCAGGCGCTCTACGACGACGGCTTCGGCGGCGCCACCGTCAAGGACTACTTCGCGGCGGCGCGGGCCGTGTCGCGGGACGACGGCGGGCCGCCGCGCTGGTTCTCCCCCGTCGAGTGCGGCCGCCCCGCGGTGGACCACGCGCCGCTGCTGCTCTTCTTGCCAGGTGCGCTCAGCTCAGCTGCCCCCACTTTAATACCTTAATAACTGCTTCAAAAGTTGCTGTGATACTGCTGTAGTACTTGTGGAGCCTGAAACTTTGGCGTTCAGTAATTGCCTGATGATTATACTTTTTCGTAATGAAAAGTTGCCATAATACCTCTCTTTCTCTCATTCTAAAAGGGAAAAAAAAAACTGTGCTTGAACTGCTTTCCTTGTTGACATACTAGCACAGAAGCGACTCCCAAAAGGGCATTCCTCTCTGTTTGTGTTCCGATTGATGCTAAGTTGCTGACCTTGAATTGACAACACGGCAGGAACGGATGGCGTTGGAATGGGGCTCATTCTGCACCACAAGTCGTTGGGCAAGTGAGTCCTCTTCTTTTCCCAATATATCTCAAGCTTTGCACAAACAGCTATTGCCTGTTTCGAACGAATCTATTTGTACTCTTCTATCCTCCTTGCTCTGCACAACTCTCTCTGTTTCATCGCCGCCAAGTGCAATGAAAGTACTGTGACGTTAGTAATCGCTTTCTTTTTTCTTACTGTTATTTCAAGTAACTTTGTTTATACAAGCACGTGGTGTCGATATCAAAGGCAGTCAGGTATCACATTTTTTTTCCTGGTCTCAAGAAGGAAAGACCACTTTCAACTGTACTTAGTCCAGCTGAGGTGCAATTGGCTTTGCTCCGTGCAGTCATTGTCTACCACATCATGAAAAAGGGCAGACAAAGTCTAGTCTACTACTATCTAGTCCACTAGTGATTGATCCCCTACCTGTTGATGCATTCCTTGGCATCTTTTCTATCGTCAAACTGTCGATGTTACAAGGGTGGGCTGCTTTCTTTTGGTTTTTGTTTTGGCTTGCGTTTATCAAAGTACATGTAAGTAGCAACTCATGAATACATAGCAGATTAAGTATCACAAATAAGAGGTTTCATGTCAATCTGATATAGGGTTTCGCTCTTATTACAACTTAAGCAACTAGTTCCATTACAAGGACTGTTCTGGCATTCAGCGGATGCCATGAAGTTCAAGAGTTTATGAGCATAACTATTGTCACTTCCATCTTGTTTAGATGTCAATCTGGCAGTCAGGAAACTTGTTAACATACATATCTATGTGCTAAATCCATTTGTTTCTTTACCAATGCCAGAGTATTCGAGGTTCGATGTTTGCATATACCGGTCAATGATCGCACACCATTTGAAGGTACAAAGCTGATCTTATTCGCACCACTATTTTGTAACTATATAATTGTTTGACGACAATTCTAAGCAACATTCATAATATATCTACAATTTAAGATATTCTTTTTTGCATCAGTAGTTGATCATTCTACTAGGTGTTATAAAAACCAAAATCCTGGTGACATTTAGTGATTCTGGAGATAAGTATATGTTTTTGGATTCCTGTACCTTACAGTTCTGACAGTAGAAGTTATCAATATTGGGATGATGAAATGTGTTTGATCGTTAAATAGGTTGGGGGTTGAGTGTTCAAAACTTTGTTTTACTAATAGATCAGAAAATGCATTCATGCAGGACTAATACAAATTGTTGAAAAATGTATCAAACATGAGCACGATGTATCACCAAACAGACCAATATATCTTCTCGGAGATTCTTTTGGCGGATGCTTGGCACTGTCAGTAGCAGCTCGTAACCCACAAATTGATTTGGTTCTCCTACTTGTAAACCCAGGCAGGTGATTCTTCAATTTCAGATATAGTTAAAAAAAAGATCATTTTCCTAAGATTCCTTTTTCCTGATTGTTGTCAAATAACCTGTTGATTATTTTTCAGCAACATCATTTGCAAAGACTTCATTGCAGCCAATACTGCCCCTTTTGGAAGCAATACCAAGCGAATTTCATTTTACAGTTCCATATCTCCTCAGTTTTGTTATGGGTATACATCCTCTTTACTGTTACCTTGTTAGTCGGTTAACTGTACTGTAGAATTGTTATTCTGTATTTTGGCTGATTATTGGTGTCCTAAGAATTTTCTTTCTATCACCCAAAGTACTATTCTTGCAGCTACTTTGTATCAATTTAAGCGGTGTGGGGGTGGGAGTTCAAGAAATTTTGTAGTGACAGCACAACAAGAAAATTTTTTATCATAATCATCTTTTGTTGTAATGTTCTAGCGAAAAATAACATCAAAATTTCCTAGAAAGTTCAATGACTTCATTTAAAATGAATCCTTAAACATTTTCCCGTTATACTTTTTTTCCCCTTCTTTCCAAATTTATATTATTTTGGCATTTATCTTGATTGGTATGTATTTTCAATTGTTTTTGGTGATGGCTGAAACTCTCAAATGGATGTCATTTGAGACTTTGAGTAGTAGCAAAAATAGAGAATGCATGTTTTATTGATGGTTGAATAAATATTAGAGCTGTAAGCAATGGAAAACGAATGGCATTCTGTACGTATTCTAACGATTTGTTTTACAGGTGACCCCCTGAAGATGGCTTCAGTTAGCATTGAAAACAACCTATCTCCTCTTGAAAGCCTCCAGAAATTGTCAGATAGCCTCACTTCAATGCTACCTTTGCTTTCAGTATGTTATCTATTCCCACTTCCATTTTTCTTTTCTAGATATTGAAATCTCACTCGTAATTTTTGCGCATAATAATTCATACTCCGCGCTGATATGTCTGTTCTTTTACTAAAGAAAGAAGAGTTCAAGGTTCTTTTATTATTACACCAATCCTGACTCTATATATTTCTTCTAGTTCACTATCCTGCACACGTGCTTTCTTCATCTCCATTCATGATGAAATCAGCTACCAGTACTTAATTTCTTAAGGAAATATTTCGTATTATTCTTTTAGAATTCATGCTCGTCGTGTCTCAGGAACTGGCAGATATCATACCAAGGGATACTCTTTTGTGGAAGCTCAAGCTTCTTAAGACTGGAGCGGCATATGCAAATTCTCGTCTTCATGCTGTGCAGGCTGAAGTTTTACTTCTTGCAAGGTCATTGCTAAAATATTTCTGCAATACCTTGTAATTTTGTTATCTTTGATGTCTTTTAATCTCAATATGTTTGGTCTCATATTGTAAATATCTCTATATTCAGTGGTAATGACAATCTTCTGCCAAGCGGAGAAGAAGCTGATCGACTATACAAGACACTGAAAAACTGCAGAGTTCGGTACTTCAAGGACAATGGCCACACGCTACTCTTGGTACAGAGCATACACTTGCAATGCTTCCTGCTATAATATTTTATACCACTGTGTAAATTCTTTAGTTTTCCATTCTGAAAGCCACGTTCTACATGAGCAGGAGGATGGTATGAATCTATTGTCTGTAATAAAAGGAGTGAATATGTATCGCCGTGGCCGACAACGGGATTTCGTAACCGATTACCTCCCCCCATCATTAAGTGAGTTCAAGAAGACATTTGATGAGGATCACAAGTATGTATTAAAACTCTGCAAGTTTCATTCCACTTTTGAATGCTATTTTCGCAAAACTAAGTGGCAAAGTGAATACCTGCAGACTGTTTCACCTTGCACTGGGCTCAGTCATGATGTCTACTCTGAAGAATGGAAAAATTGTCCGTGGCCTTGGTGGTGTTCCTGACCAAGGTCCTGTCTTGTTTGTGGGTTATCATGCTCTCATGGGGATTGAGTTGAGTCCATTGTATGAAGAGTTCTTGAGGGAGAAGAAAACAATTGTTCGTGGCATGGCTCACCCAGTTTTGTTTGGAGCAAACTTTGAGTCTTCACGCCAGGAGTTATCTCGGTTTGATACAGTTTCCATGTATGGTGGATTACCAGTCACTCCAATCAATATGTATAGGTTGTTCGAGAGCAATCAATTTGTTCTACTTTATCCTGGTGGTGTTCGAGAAGCTCTGCACAGGAAGGTCTGTATTTTTTCCTTGATTAGCTCATTAATATTAAAGCGTAGCGTGCACCGTGCATAATAGCAACTGAATCCATGAACTATCTTAGAAACGTCTGAAGTTCCATTTTGTCCTTAATATACCCTCATGGTAAATGTGGTCGCGAATTAATCTATGGGTGAGGTGATCAGTTTGTTGTAGCGCCTGTCAAGGAATGGTAATTTGTTGTTTCTGTTGAGTTATGGGAGAGTGTGTCTGTTTGTCCGTATTGTTTGCTTTGTGCCCGGTCCATTTCCTCAGTTCTCCTGCGTGTTCGAGTTCTTTTATGAAAGTACATTTTCATTATCATGGCTCTCCCCATAGGAACAAAAATATTTTAATAGTAATATTTCAATCTGATGCTAAAACCGACTCAAAATGAGCTGGTGTCACTTCGGAAAAGAATAAATGACTTCCAATCTTTTGGATCATTTTTTGTTCCTTTTTTTCCTTACAGAAGTACTACTGGATTTTGCAGGGTGAAGAATACAAGTTATTTTGGCCAGATCAACCAGAATTCGTAAGAATGGCTGCACGATTTGGCGTTACTATCATACCTTTTGGGTATGTTGGAGAAGATGACGTTCTAGAGGTAGATACTTTTGCTCCATAGGATAAATCTGAACATGGCCCTCTGGTCAAATTTCAGTGCTGAAATATAGTTAACTGTAGATACGCCACTGCTGCCAAATTTCATTTTAAAATGTTAATTTGACAAGTTTAAGAAATCATGATTGAGTCTTAATAACTCTTCAGTTCATCTCAAACGACAAATCTACACTAGAAGCTAGCTCTAGATGATAACTTTACATTGTCTTCAAAAGTTATCTATCCATCAGTGAAAATGGAAATATTGCCAGCAAAGTTCATCGGCACAAGTTCCTTGCTTCACTTAGTATTCCTTTGTCTGCAATATGTACGAAGACTACAGGTCATATGCGGTTAATGCATGTCTGTATGTAGTTTACTATGGCATTTGATGATACTAAATTAAGCTACTCTGTGCACTGTCTCTGCAGTTGGTTCTGGATTATAATGATCAGAAGAACATTCCATTCCTCCGGGAGTGGATAGAATCAATCAACAAAGAAACCCAAAGACAAAGAATGAGGTCAGAGTTCAAGCTATTTTTTTCTGAACATCGATAGAAAACGATCATATCTGGCGTTGCATATTTATTTGTTCAGTTGAGTTCTTATTCACTTATGGCATGCACAACATTCGTTACAGGGACAGCGTCAAAGGAGAGGATGGGAATCAAGACATGTACTTGCCCGCTCTTGTCCCCAAGGTACCTGGCCGATTCTACTACTTATTTGGCAAACCGATCGAAACAAAAGGGATGAGCGATGTCGTCAGAGATAGAAAGAGCGCAAACGAAATGTACTTGCATATCAAATCAGAAGTTGAGGGCATAATGTCATATTTGAAGAGGAAGAGGGAGGAAGACCCTTACAGGAGTATAACACAGCGTGCGTTATACCAGGCAACATGGGGAGTTTCTGCAGAAGTTCCTACTTTTGAACCATGATTAGCTGCACATATGATTGTGTGATAGTGTGGTTTGTGGTTGGATATTTGAAATCTGACATCAAAGAAAGATGGAAGAAGAATAGTTATCATCCGTCTTTGATAGGGCAGGACATCTGCAGTTCGATGCAACTCTTTAATCAGTTACAATTTATTGAGGAGGAAATCTTCCCCCTTATACTAATTTAGTGATGTACAGTAGATTATACAAAGTATACAGTACAATAATGCAGCTGTAAATGTTTCTGATTTTTTACTGGCATGTGCAACTTTTGGACCGTGATTAGCACAGATAAGATATTAATGTTTGGAATTTTTGTATATATATGAGAAGCTCCCAAAATTATGTGACAGACCATTTCATGTTTTTCAAATTGAAAAGCTTTACTCAAAACTGGCTGAATACGCTCTCTACTGGCAAGGACACTCCAGCATTGAATGTTCTTTTTCGTTCTTCTTTTAAGAGGAAAACAGAGGATTAAAAAGAATAGCAACTTCAGTCAAATTGTCTCTTTTTGCATCCTTTTGGGTTCGGAAACTCAGCAAAATATTGGAACCTAGAAGAGTTGCAAAGATGAACTTATTGAAACGAAATATGAGCTGGGCAATGAAGCAAAAGTTAACCGCAGTTTATCTCCACACCTTCTAAAGGCCTACTTACAAGACAGCATAGTTTCTCTACCTTGACCAGCCAAGCGGTGGCATACTGGCATCTCCTTCCATTGCCCATCTGCTTCCAGAAGTAGACGTCATAATCGTCTCAATCTGCAGGAGAAGAGCAAACGGTGACTGTTAGTTCCGGTCCGGCATTTTGTCTTTTTTCTTTTTTGCCATAAGATCCGGCATTTCGTCGAACACGTGGTTGCCCATCCGCGTGGTACTGATTATTAGTGAACTTCGGTACCAACTAGGCAAGTAGCGCGGCCTACTAGCCTCGAAGCTAAAAAGAATCGGAAATTGCAAAAACAAGTTAATGCGTAATCTCCAGAATAATCTCCCTTAGAATACGTCGGGTTCGGAAATGGCGATCAGGGGCTCAGGGCTGGAGGGCGAGAGGGAGAAGGTGCAGATCAGCGCCTGTCGCCTTTGACTCTTTCGCACGGAATCATTTCTTCAGCCCCCTTCAAATCTGTGAAATATCTCGTTTCTTTTAGAGCCCAATTGTAAAAGCCAAATTCTTAGTGTGGTAAAAATAATCATTTTAATATCACGCTGCCAAGCATGATTATTCATCTTTTTAGCAGATTGACTTGAGAACTATTTGACTTAATTTTCGCATTTAGAAGAGTTTTGGAATACATAGATTTATTTTCTTTCCGATATGTTGTTTAGCAGCCTTAAATCACCAACCATTTCACTTAAGGGCTCGTTTGGATCCCTGAAATTATTAGAAGAGATCCAAAATATGTGGTGTGGCCTGAATAGTTCCTATCCCATATCTATTTTCATATTTAAAAATGAATATGGATATAAATATAAATATCCTCAAATATGAACACAAATGATAATTTGTTCGAACATGAACAATTGAATATCTACTAAATTCTAACAGATGTGGATATTGTTCCAAATTTCTATGTGTGAAGACAATTAAATGCATTTTGTTATAAAGTTTTTGTTAATAATTTTATTTTAGACTTTTAATTAGAATTAAGCTTATCATCCAATATTTTAGGTATTAATAAAGACATACAACCATGTAATTGTGGACACAAATAGAAGTATGAATATTCAGATATCGTATAGATAAACCTCTATCATTTCTATATTTTCTTAACTAAAATTCTTGTAAATACGAATAGTTGCAAATTTTTATACAAAAACTGATGCCATTTTTTTTTTGCCAAATGTGAATATTGGACAATATGAATGTTGGAACCTTACGCCAAGGGTTGGAAACAACTATTCCTTTCCTTGGGGCAGCCAAACGGGCCGGACCATGGAAAGCAATTGAATTCGATCTGATTCTGTAGACCCATATGGGCCCCAATAGATCTTATTAATTGCAAAAGACCGCCCCAATGCAATTCTGCCCGGAGCGCGGAAGTATTTAGATGAGACTTACCCGTCACATTATCATGAAAGTATTAAGATGAGACTTATTCATCATTCTGTCATGAAAAATGTTTAAGTAAAAAAATCGTTGCAGCAATGTTTAAGCTTTAATTAGCTCTTTCTTTTGGTGGAATCTCAAAAAGTATGAAGATTAGACTCCTAAAAGTTTGTAACTTGACAAGGACTACATCAGGTACTTCAAATTAATTAAAATGGGTTGTCTCATCTAAATGGTGATGCATGTGTGCATCAGTATGGTTTTGCGAATAAAGTACACTAGAAATCATGCGCGGCATTGCCGCGCTTCTCACATGTATTGGATGATCCGTTGTTGTTATATGTTAGATGCCACCGTTTTTAATTTTTGTTTGGATTAGATATATAAAAAAAGAAAAAGATGACCAATTTCTAAGAGATTTCGTTTGGCCTATAAACCAACTTATATCATTCATGATTGTTGCAAATGGTCAAAAGGAGCAATGGTAGTCAGAGGATGGGAGCCCTATTATTGATAGGTCTCTTTGGATCAAATCCTAGAAGAAAGAAAAACGAATATCTCAATCTTCCTACTGTCATCTATTGTCATCTGCATACACGATTAGGCTTTCTTCAACGTAGAAACCTTTTTTGTTGTCTTTCCCACAATCTATTGAAACCCTGTCAGCACAAGCAGTGCTTCGTATATACCTTCAATCTTTGCCATCAGCAGCTACTATGTCGACGATGCCGTCATGCAGCAGAAAAGACCGCATCCAGGACTACAATGTCGACGGTGTCGTCGCGTGCTTCACTGGGATAGAGAAGAACCAAAGCCAGAAGCTGACGTGTTATATGCATGGCTCCATTAAACTTGTTGTATTTTGTCGTGCTCCATCACGTATAGGGTGAGATATATGCAGTTCAATTGGACTACAAGGCTCCCTGTCCATGAGCCGCTCTAGCACCGTGATCCAGAACGCGCCCTTCCCCTGCGTCAACGTCCGTGTCAGCACATACATAGACCATATATGCGAGTGAGAAGCATAGGCAGAGTAAGAGCTCCAGTACGTGATCGGATCAGCAGGACTACAAAGGATTGGGATGGAATGGAGAATGTACTATCAGCATCACGACTCGCATGAGACCCCATTTTCCTGACGGTCTGGGAGAAATTACATATGCTGGAGTGGAGAGGGGCAGGTGTTACGGCAGTGGGACCGGATTAGATGTTTCTGGAGAGATTCTTGTACTCTTTTTTTTTTAGCCTCCCCACAGTTCTACGGTCCAGATTCATTTCTTTAGTAAATATGACGGTGGATAAGTATAATGCTGATGTGGCCCAATGCTTTCTCAGAGATAGGTGGGGTTGATATTTGCATGTGACACATGGTAGAAATGTCGAACTCCAAATGACGTGTATAGTTTAAGCAATTTTTCCCAGGCATAATTTGACCATCAAAATGTTAAAATATTCTTGATTTACACGTGACCAAATCACACAAATATGAACCACTGGAGTGCAAGTCCACAACACTCCATATAGTCCAAACTCACACCCTTTGTGCCTCATTCGGTTCCAGTTGCTTCGTTGCACACCTTGACGCGTCCCAAACGCATGACTGTCTTTGCGGCCTCTCCAAGACCATACCTGAAACTCTCCGAAAAGCTTTCGATCTCACTAACTAGCAATGGCGACTCTCTCCCTCTCTACACACTCACAGGCCACCGCACTATGGCGACCATGGCGCCGGCACGGCTCGTTTGAGAGGATCAGCTACCTGTTCAATCATGCCGGGAGGTTGAAGGCGAGCTACCGTGGGCTTGAAGCACTGTATGACGATGGGTACCAGAAGGTTAAGGATCTGGATTATTACTACCGGGCAATCGGAGAGCTAGTGGAGCATGATAGTGGACCACCGCGCTGGTTTTGCCCAGTGGACGCGCATCCACCGATCGAGGATGCTCCAATAATGCTGTATTTGCCAGGTCAATATAGTGCAAAAATGTTGCGTGATCAAGGACGTTGCATCAATTCTTCAATTTTGTAGTATGTCATATGTTGATTACTGCTACACAGCCTAATTTGAGATGTTTATTTTGGTGTTATGAACTTTCAGGAGTAGATGGGATGGGATGGGGCTCTTCATGCATCACCAGGCACTTGGAAGGTATGATACAAATAGAACAATGTACAAAAACATGGTTCACACTTCCACTAGGCTCAAATTCTGACCGCATCTGCTTTTACAAAAAGACATCAGTTATCTTAGTAAGAAAACTGTTTAAGCAATTCAGAATTAAGAGGGTTCTGTTTGTTGATGTTTGGGTAGGATATGTTTGTTAATGTTTTCTCCTTCAGATTAGAACAAGGACACAACCAGCTCCACAAATCTGAATCTAATTATTCATGCCCTAAATAATAACGTCAGATACTAATTTTTTATTCCCTTTGCAGGATTTTTGAACTTAGATGCATGCATGTTCCTTTTCACGACCGTACGCCATTTGAAGGTATTTATATTTGTATGTGTATTAATTTAAAGGATTTTCTCTCTGAAGCACATATGTTATGATCTGTTTGCAATCTATGTAATGATTCATATTGAAGAATAATCTTGTCAGGATTAATTGTGTGGTTTAGCGCTTTTCTTTTTCAGAACTTCTTACAATGGTAGAAGATGTTGTGACAAAAGAGCATGCCACTTCCCCTAACAAGCCCATCTATCTATTGGGGAATTCTTTCGGAGGATGCTTAGCACTTGCAGTAGCTGCTCGTAATCCACACGTTGATTTGATACTTGTACTGGTTAATCCAGGTATGCAAGATATTTTTTACACCAATTAACCTTACGAATTAATATTTAATTAGACATACATAATTTCCTTGATTTTTAATTGGAACAGCAACATCATATGAGAATTCAGACATACAGCAGCTTCTATCGTTTGTCAGCCTGTTTTCAGATGAGGCTTCCATGGCCATTACAGCCCTATTGAACTATAACATTGGTAAGTACCTTGTATTTTGCAGCTGAAGAAAAAATTGAAAAAAAGTGATATTGTAGAAAAATCTACCATGCATGGTGATACATTTAGTTGACTCGAAATTACAGGATATGTAGGGTTGTTAGTTGTTAATTTATATATGCATCACTTTCATTGTGTGCTTCCTCCTAACTGGTCATCTTTCGGCCCATATTTTGATCCTTCTGTTTTCCTGACTGTGGTAACAGACAATGAAGTGGAGATGGCTGTAAGTAGCATGATAAATGGGAAGCACCCTTTAGCAGCACTGAACAGATTGACAAGGAACATGTCATCTTTCCTGAAGCATTCGGTATTTACCGTAACTTCACATCCTGTAAATATGAGTCCTGTTGCTCTTCTCTGGCTAGGATCTCACTTATATGGCCTTTTTTTTTCTTTTCTTAAGCCTCAGGGTGTGTTATTTACGGAGTAAATATAGAGGGAGCAGTAATGTAATGGTAGAAATGAATCAGTTGTTCTGATCATTGTCCTCATGTTAGTCTTTTGTTGTAATAAAAAAGTGCTAAATGTGAGCCTTCGATTGCAGAACATAATGGACAAAATACCAAAGGATACGTTGCAATGGAAAATGAAGCTGATCAAACGTGCTGCTTCTTATGCTAATTATCGACTACAATCAGTTCAGGCTGAAGTGCTGCTGCTAGTCAGGTAACTAATCTGATACGTCAAGCAATTCAGTTACCTCCCTTCCAAATTCATCTTGATAAATTCCATTACATGATGGAGCAATAATTTCGAATTTGGTATGCTTTCTCCTCTCAGCTGTGCTGACAGGTTACTTCCAAGCAAAGCTGAAGCTAACAGGCTACAGAAGTTGTTACCACAATGCAAAGTCTACTTCTTTGAGAAACATGGGCACAGCTTACTGCTGGTGAGGTTTATACCGGATTAGAATAAATTAATTCAACTGAAAAAGAAGAGAAACAGTATATTCTTCCTCAGCGGAGTGGCTGATGTAGTTCAGCACGTATTTCAGGAGTACGGTGTCCATGTTTCATCCATCATCAAGTGCACTGATCTCTACCGGCATTCGAGACGATACCACCGGGTTTTCGACTTCATCCCTCCATCCGTAACTGAGCTAAAGGAAGTAGACAAAGCTAGCTGGTAATTAACCAGAATCAGCACCTGTCACGTGCATCCCATAAGCAATTCTAATATAGATGTCCAAATGAAACTGACGACACGATTTTTTTCATGGGGAAAAAAAATGCAGTGATCTCAGGTTCAGGACCTGCCCGGTGATGTACTCCACGATGGAGGACGGCACGGTGGTCCGGGGCCTCGCCGGCGTCCCCCAGGACGGCCCGGTCCTGCTCGTCGGCAACCACATGCTGCTGGGCATCGAGCTCATCTCGCTGGCCGCGGAGTTTTTGCGGCACAAGGGCATCGTCGTCCGCGGCATCGCGCACCCGCTGCTGTTCCCCAACAAGATGAGGGCGTGGTCGCAGGGCCACGACTTCTTCGACTTCCTCAACCTCTGGGGAGGCGTGCCGCTCAAGTACAAGTACATCTACGAGCTGCTCGCCGCCGGCGAGTTCGTGCTCCTGTACCCCGGCGGCCACCGGGAGGCGCTCCACTGCAAGGTTAGCAGATACAGTAACTGTTTCGCGTTCCTGATGCATATCTTCTTCTCTATTTGGACGATGCAGCTTCTTCTCCATGCTTTTAATCATGACAGCAATTTGCAGGGTGAGGCGCACAGGTTGTTCTGGCCAGCCCAGACCGAATTTGTCAGGATGGCGGCACAGTTTAACGCCACAATTGTGCCTTTTGGAGTCGTTGGAGAGGACGATCTTCTGGAAGTAAGCAATATGTCTTTGCTGTGTTCTCCTCCGTTCGACACGAAGCCACATCTCTGAGCTTCTTTAATTTGTTCTGCAGCTGATTTAGATAAAATTTGCATTTATAAAAATTTTATTGCCATCAGATCCTTTGTACGTTCGATGATATCAGGAATGCACCCTTCGGCAAGGAAATGATACAAGCATATAGCAACCATTTAAAGCTAAGGTACACACACACACATAAATCAGAAAACTGCTATCCCCTCCCATGACTTTTGAGATCAGACAGCTCCTCACACTGAGATCACTCCTGAAACTTCCTCAACTGTTGCTCTTGCAGAGAGGTTGACCATGAGGTGTTCTTTCCGGGATTATACCTGAAAATGCCGGGCAGGTTTTACTACCGCTTTGGAAAGCCGATTCCAACGAGGGGACGGCAGGACGTCTTGACTGACAAGCAAACCGCGAATGATCTCTACCTGCACGTAAAATCAGAGGTTGAGAATATAATCTCTTACCTGCTGGAGAAGAGGGTGGAGGACAAATCCAGGAGCCTTATCCCAAGGATTATGTACCAGGCTGCTCGAGGGCCCAACTGTGAAGTGCCATCTTTTGATCCCTGAATATGTAGTTTCGAGAGGATATAAATTGCTAGTAAGGTTGTTTCTTCCGTGTCATAGAAATTCATTTTAACAAAAGTAACGATGAGAAACATATATTTGCATGTACGAAGTACATTATTTTTAGAATCCATAGTCACATCTTTTATGGCAGTACCACGAAGCTTGGGCCGATTTTCAGCAGAGGCCAACAAGCCAATTTGAAGGAAACATGCCGAATTCCTACTCTGCAACCGCTGTTCTTCTCTACTGCAATTTCAGATCCAGAGAGGCCGCCGGCTCACGTTGGCCACAACTATGCTCCGTCCCTAGTACTACCGTGCAACTGAAGAACATGACCAATGATAAAAGGTAAACTCGATTGATTGAAATGGTTTGACTTGCGTAACTAGATTCGGTATGCGAGACTAGAGACACGTTCTCAATCTATGCAAACGGATGAACCCTATGAGCAGCTGAAACACACATGACATGATATATTTCATTAATAATTAATAATCTACTAGAAATCAGGTGTTACGAATAATACAGTCACAGTCTCGCACCGGATAGTCTGCCCAGAAGACCTCCGGAGTGAAAGACGAGTTAGTTGATCCTGGTTGCTTTTCCAAGTCAAGTAAACTATTGACGTGTGCTACCGTGTAGAATACAACCCTGACCCTCGGACCAGCTGCAGCCAAGCAAAAAAAAAAAAATATCTGATTTGTTCTTCTTGCATTACTGTAGAAATAGTATACGCGGACGGGACTTGGTCCTTGTAGAAGGAAAATAGCATGTAATGACTAATTGATGCCGTACGCTCTGGATGTTCCGCATATAAGACGGGCAAGCGTGTTATGTCTCATCGTTCCATCGTGCTCTGAGTTACTGTAGCCGCCATTGTTTGCCTAAACACTCGTCGAGCCTCATCGCTGCAACTGGCTGTTTTCTTCGGTCTGCTCCTGGTAACAACCCAGTTCCCACATCGTTTCTATGCGCAGTCGTCAACAAATGGCACCATGCAACGGCCGTCGCCATGCGATCGGCAGCATGCGGCGGCACTCTTCCAGCTGAAGCGGTCCTTCTCGTTCACCGCCTCCAGCTGCCAGAGCTACCCAGCCGTGACGACATTGTCGTCATGGAAGCCGGGCAGCGACTGCTGCTGGTGGGAGGGCTTCAGTTGCGACAGCGTTACGGGGAGAGTTACTGCACTCGACCTCTCAGATCGGGGCATCCAAATCAGCGGAGGCCTTCATCCTGCTCTGTTCAGCCTCACCTCTCTCGAGACGCTATACTTGAACGGCAACAACTTTTGCCAGTTCCACCTTCCAGAGTCTGGTTTCGACCGGTTGACACAGCTTCAAGTCCTTAGCTTGAGCAGATGTAACCTCACAGGTAAGTCCATGCAGTTCCCTGTATTTTGTAGCTTGATGAACAGTTTTCGATTAAACTATGGATATTGCTATAGCGGAACTTGGGGGTTACGTGCAAATACTTTGAGATGGATACAACAAATCTAAAAGGGCCCGTCTTTGTGAATATTGTCAGGTTATGTTCATTTATTAGGTGAGATACTTTTCCGAGAGAAGTTTTAAATGATCTGTTTGATTGGGCGGATATCACAAGTAAAAGAGCATAGAGTAGCTAAACTGTAGAAGAGCAAGGATTTATAACAGTTGTCTGTATAATCCTTTTTCGTATCTTGTGGAACTAAGGAAACACAAATTGCCTGATCAAGACCAACAAACTTTTTGCAGGGCCTATTACTGTAATCAAGACAGAAGTATATTCCCTAACCTCTTATCGATAGACCTAAGCAATAATTCACTCTCTGGCGCAGTACTCGTGACCATATTTGTCGATGATATGAGACCCGGGTATACTCAAGATACAACAAGGCCGAGTGATCCAGTAATGGGGAATCGGATTGGCCCAAGAAGGCCTGGGTGGCCCGACGGACTTAAAGTCAGTCGGCCCACTTGGCCAGGAGATAAACGTCAATCAACTTGTACTACAACGCTGTTTACTATGTAACCGACTAGGTTTAGATCCATGTAACCCTGCATCCCTGACTATAAGGCGGGCAGGAGTCCTACAGAAAACTCTCTCGCAATACATCACACCAGCACAGGATGTAGGGTATTACGCCTTTGGCGGCCTGGACCTGTATAAACCCTCGTCTCCTGTGTTACCATCGTGTTCTTGATTCTCGTACACCCATAAAATAACTATCGAGGCCCCAAAACCTCGACAGTGGCGCGCCATATAGGGGAAGTACGAGAGTCCACCACGTCGAACTCGATGGCCGACAAATCTATCAGCAACTTCATCGCCGGCGACCGGATCACTTTGGAGAGCCTACACTTCATCGCCGACCGCC
Organism: Eragrostis nindensis; assembly: GCA_012490785.1. Classification (NCBI taxonomy): domain Eukaryota; kingdom Viridiplantae; phylum Streptophyta; class Magnoliopsida; order Poales; family Poaceae; genus Eragrostis; species Eragrostis nindensis. The sequence continues at coordinate 156,423 of JAAXCT010001398.1, forward strand.
GCGGGGAGGTCCATCCCGTCAACTCGGCGGCACCTCGGCGGTCGACTCCGTCAACTCGGAAAGATCCAGATCCAGCTAGCCTGGGCTCCGGATCAAGCCACGGCGCCCTCCCTGCAAGGAACTACGCGGACTACTCGCTAGCCGAGTTGCGCGCCTGCATGGAGGCGGTCAAGATCGGATCTGCTCCACCGAGCCCTGCTCGAGGTCCCGTTCGATCTCCGTTCGGGCTTACCAACCAGGCCATGATCTTTCAAGATCTGAGTCCTGAGATCTTTGGATCCTTAGCAGATCCATCACCTGAACAGATCGGATCTTTTGAGACCGACTCGTTCGGAGACTACCCCGATGAATCCGTGCTACACACGCTTCCTTGGGAGAGCACGTCTTTGAGCGGTACACCACCGTTCGAGTGCTTCATGGCGCAGATCAATGCGCACACTGATGCAACTGCTGCGGCAGCTGTGGCGGCCGCCGGCAATCAAGCTAACAACGGCGTCACCGGTGTGGAAGAAGAACCCCCGGCCGCTGAAACCTCTGCGCAGCGCAACATCAGGTTGCGCGGTAGGCAGGTCCACGACGACTTCATGCAAGAATACAACGGGCATCAAGTCTTTGCAACTCCGCAGGATAATGCGGTCGGCACCACTACACTTCTCGACCAGATCGCCCGGCAAATCGCCACAAACCCGGATCCCACCCTCACCCCGATGGTGGAGAAGGCTAAAGCTATGACGGCTGCAGCTGCCCGGCAAGCCGCCGCCGCAGCCAACGTCGCCCCGGCCAGAGAAGACTCTGGAGGGCGAGTCGCGTCGTCCCCGAGCGTCGATAAAACCGCTTCTCTCTCAGAGGACTGGTCATAGATTCCAGAAGAGGAGCGACGGCGCCTAGCTCATGAAAGACGCCCGGAGGCGCGCCGCAGCGCCCTGGATCGGCTCGGCCGACCTGAAGACCATCGCAACAGAGATCGGCAACGGTCACCCGGCAAATGGCCCATCTTGGAGCGCCTGACTTATCCCAGAGGCGACCCCCGCCACGTGCCTGCCGGGGACCAGGAAGAGGAGCGCAACCCCAGGCGCCACAACGAACGCCGCGGTGCTGAACCAGAAGCTCCAGAAGCTCCTCGTGGGCGGAACGACCAGCGTCATAGAGACGACCGAGACCGCCGGCGCCCCAGAGGCGACCGAGATCATCACCGCCAAGACGACCGTCACCACCGTGGTGGTCGTGACGATCGGGACCACCGAGCTCGCCACGATGACCAAGACCGGCGGGTCATCGCGACGATCGCTCTCCTACCTACTACTCGGACGACTATGAGGAACCGGAGATCCATCTGAGGCGCACCACCCGGGCTCGGGGGTTGCGCTGCCTCGCCGGCGACCTGCGTCTCAACGGCTCCTGGCCGTCAGGCTTCAAGCCGAGTGCCACTTCCATTGAGAAGTACAACGGCACCACCGACCCCGAAGAGTGGTTAGGCAGGTACGCCACTCAGATCTACGCGGCCAGGGGCGACGACAGTGTTCTCGCCAACTATCTCCCGGTAGTCCTCGCTCCACCAATCAGGAGGTGGCTAATCAACCTGCCGGTGATCAGCTTCCATTCTTGGGACGACCTCTGTGAAGAGATGATCGCCCACTTCAAACCCACGGCTGACCGCTTGCCGACCGAGTATGATCTGTACCGGGTGCAACAGCGAGAAGGGGAAAACCTGCGGACTACATTCAACGCTTCACCCGCAAGAAGAACGAAATCCCCAACATCTCCGACCACGACGTCATTAAGGCGTTCAAGCAAGGCTGCTCCAGGAGGGAGCTCGTTGAAAAGCTGGGCCGCAAGCGCCCAAAGAGTGCGGGCCACATGCTGATGATCGCCAACACGTTCGCGGGAGGTGAAGATTACTGGTCCGAATACGCCAGAGAAGGCTTCCACCGCCGAGAGGAGCGCCGCCAGAAAAGACAAGACGACCCCGAGCCATCCCGACCTCGCGATCGCAAGCGAAAGGGAGACAACCTAGTGGCGGCTGTGGACAGGAACCGGCAAAGACGTCCCCCGAGGACTGATGATTTTGAAGACCTCCTGGATAAACCCTGCCACTTTCATCCCAACGTCTCGCGCCCACACAAGTTGCGGGACTGCTACAAGCACAAGGCTCTCATCGAGTACAGCCAAGGAAAGAAGCCCGAGGGGCAACAGAATCCCAAGAGGGACGAAGACAAAGACGACCAGGGCTCGTATCGGCACCCACTCAAATTGCTGAGCATCTTCGGCGGCCCTACAGCGTATGAATCCAGGAGAAAACAGATGTTACATCTCCGGGAAGTCAACAGCACCACAGTACCTCAAATGGTCCGAAGTAAGCATCACCTTCGACCGCAAAGATCACCCCGATCACATACCCCAACCTGGGAGGTATCCTTTGATACTAGCGCCGATCGTCGGCAGCACTCGGCTCTCCAAGGTGATGGTCGATGGAGGCAGCGCCCTCGACATCCTTTTCATCAAGACTCTGGACGACATGGGCATCCCACGTTCGGAGATCCAGACAAGCTATGCGCCGTTTCACGGCATCATACCGGGCCAATCTTCCCTGCCACTCGGCCAGATCACCCTGCCTGTCATATTCGGCGGGCCCGAGAACTTCCGTAAGGAGTTTATCACCTTCCAGGTAGCTGACTTTGAGTCAGCTTACCACGCCATCATCGGCCGACCTGCTATGGCAAAGTTCATGGCAGTGCTCCACTACACGTATCTGGTCCTCAAGATGCCAGCACCCAAGGGAGTCATATCCCTCCGTGGAGACGTTAAGCAGTGCTTTGCATTAGAGTCCGAGTGCCTCGAGCTGGCCGCATCCGTTGAAGCTAAGCTGGGGGCTGCCCAGATCAAAGCAGCAGCCGAGTCCCTGGAAGACCCAGGTTCTGTCCCGGCGAAGAAGCCGGCCAAGTCGGCCATACAGGCAGGACCGGAGACCAAGAAGGTGGGCATCAGCGATGAAGACTCCACCAAGACGGCGGTCATCGGGGCAGCACTGGACCCCAAATAGGAATTCGCGCTCACCAACTTCCTCAAGGACAACCGCGACATATTCGCTTGGAAACCGTCTGACATGCCAGGTGTCCCAAGGAGGTTGGTTGAGCACTCTCTCCACGTCGACCCCAACGCCAAGCCCATTCGTCAACGCCTTCGCCGCTTCACCCCTGATAAAAAGGAGGCCATCAGGACTGATCTAGCCAAGTTGCTAGCTGCCAGCTTTATCAAAGAAGTCTTCCACCCAGAGTGGTTGGCTAACCCAGTTCTTGTAAAAAAGAAATCTGGAGAGTGGCGTATGTGCGTAGATTATACAGATCTGAATAGGTTTCGTCCTAAGGACCCGTTCGGCTTCCTCGCATCGATCAAGTTGTAGACTCTACTGCTGGTTGCAAGTTATTAAGTTTCCTTGACTGTTACTCCGGCTATCACCAGATTCCACTCAACGTGGATGATTGCATTAAGACTTCGTTTATTACTCCCTTCGGGGCTTATTGCTATCTAACTATGCCTTTTGGCCTCAAGAACGCAGCAGCAACTTACCAGCGGTGTATACAGGGTTGCCTCCAGGATCAGCTCCGCCGACGCAAAGTCGAGGCCTACATCGATGATGTGGTTATCAAGACTCGGGAAGGGGATGATCTCATCGCCGACCTAAAGGACGTCTTTGACGCTCTACGAGAATACGATATGAAGCTGAATCCTGAGAAGTGTGTATTCGGCGTGCCTTCGGGCAAATTGCTGGGATATATACTCACTCACCGGGGTATTGAAGCAAACCCCGAGAAGGTGGAGACAATTCTGAGGATGCCGACTCCTCAGAATATCAAGGACGTGCAGAAACTCTCCGGGTGCATGGCGGCACTCAGCCGTTTCATCTCGCGACTCGGCGAACGCGGCCTCCCCTTTTTCAAGCTCCTGAAGAAACACGACAAGTTCGTCTGGAACGATGAGGCCAAGCAAGCTTTTGAAGATCTCAAGCTATACTTAAGTACACCACCGACCCTGGTCCCTCCAGGAGACAATGAGCCTTTGTTGCTGTATGTTGGCGTCACCACTCATGTGGTAAGCGCGGCCATGTCCAGAAGGTACAATGCCCCGCTTACTTCGTCAGCGAAGTTTTGTCGGCATCTAAGGTCAAATACTTCCATATCTAGAAAATCATCTATACTCTACTTATGGCATCACGCAAGTTGATCCACTACTTCCAGTCTCACGCGATCATCATGGTCACCTCTTATGGGATTGGAGAAGTGCTCTTCAACAGACAGTCTACAGGCAAGATCTCAAAGTGGGCCATTGAGCTGAGCACTTATGATCTATCTTTCAAACCCCAGACGGCGACTCTTGCCGACTTCGTCGCTGAGTATACGGAGACTCAAATACCGGCCAAGCCCGAGACGTCCGAGTCCTGGACGTTGTTCTTTGACGGCTCCCTACAACTCACGGGTGCGGGGGCCGGCATCCTACTCGTGTCCTCTCAAGGTGACGAGCTTTCCTACGTTCTCCAACTCCACTTCAAGACATCAAACAATGCAGCAGAGTATGAAGCATTGCTTCATGGTTTGAAGATCGCCGAGTCCATGGGCATTCGCCAGCTGACTGCCAAAGGTGACTCCATGCTGATAGTGAAGCAAGTCAATAAGGAATGGGACTGCCTTGACGATACTATGAGGGCCTATCTCCAAGAAATTCGCAAGATGGAATCCTGCTTTGACGGCCTTGAAGTAGTCAACATCCGGAGAGAGTTTAATCACAAAGCCGACTCGTTAGCCAATAAAGGCTCGAGTTGAGACCCAGTTGCTCCAGGGGTTTTTCTACAATTAGTACATCAGCCTTCGGTCACGAAGGAGAAAGCCGAGTTAGCCACTCGCCCGCCAACAGACACGGGTGGTCCTGACGAACAGCTTGAGGGTGGTGACCCCAGCTGAAGAAGACGACAGGATGGCACCGTTCACCGAGTGGTTAATTCATGGAAGACTGCCTACGGACACAGCACAAGCCGAGCAGATTCTCAGGAAGAGCAAGCTCTATTTCGTCGTGAAGAACACATTGTACCGCAAAAGTGCCAAAGACATATATATGAAGTGCGTTCCCATCTCCAAGGGCAAAGAACTACTGCAGGACATTCACTCGGGAGTCTGCGGCAATCACGCAGCCGCCAGGACATTGGTTGCTAAGGCTTATCGGCAAGGTTTCTTCTGGCCCACGGCCAGTCGGGACGCGAAGCACATTGTTAGGACTTGCGAAGGATGTCAGTTTTTCGCTCGACAAGCTCATGTACCAGCTCAGGAACTGCAGACAATTCTCCTATCATGGCCATTTGCGGTCTGGGGGCTAGACATGGTTGGCCCTTTTCAGAAGGCTAAGGGGGGTTACACACATCTGTTAGTCATGGTCGACAAGTATACCAAGTGGATCGAAGCTACTCCGATCAAGGATCAGACGGCGAGCAAGGCAATCGAGTTCGTGCGCAGCGTCATCTTCAGGTTCGGTGTCCCTAACCGTATCATAAAGGATAATGGGCCCAATTTCAAAGCTGCCGAGTTCCAAGAGTTCTGCGACGATGTCGGAATCAAGGCATGCTACGCCTCACGCTCCCACCTCGAGTCCAACGGGCAGGTAGAGCGGGCCAATGGCATGATTCTTCAAGGTATCAGACCGCGCGCCTTTGACTGACTGAAGAAGTACGCGTCCAAATGGATTGATGAGTTGCCATCCGTGTTATGGGCACTACGCACCACCCCGAGTTCGACTACTGGCCATACACCTTTCTTCATGGTTTATAGTGCAGAGGCGGTTCTGCCGACTGAGTTGGATCATGGCGCTCCTAGGGTCGAGTTCTTCGATGAGGCTAGAGCAGAAGACCAGCAGTCATTAGCAACTGACATGCTGGAGGAGGAACGGGATCGCTCCTTCCTCAAGTCGGCCAAGTATCAACAAGCAATGAGGCGATATCACCAGAAACACGTTCATCAACATTCATTCCGAGTTGGTGATCTCGTCCTCAAGAAGATATTATCCACCGAGGGTCGCCATAAGTTGTCCCCAATTTGGGAGGGGCCTTATATTGTAGCTGAAGTCACTCGGTCGGGTGCTTATCGCCTAACGACCGAAGATGGTACCCCGCTGCAGGGTTCCTGGAACATCAATCAGCTACGTCGCTTTTTTGCTTGAGTTATTTTGTACACATTATCTGCCTAATTATAATCATCTTTGCTTCGTCATATTTGTGTTATTTCTCCTTTGCCTCGTATGTAATGTTTTGAGTCTCTCTTTATAAGCTAGCAAGTCAGTGAATTTTTCCCTGTCACACCAACTCACATCAGGCTCATGCTCACACCCTAACACCGACGGGTTAACGCCATCCGTTGCTAACACCCTAGGTTAACGGGTCCGGCTGAGTCACAACCGAGTTCGCTGTCCGTGGAATTCATTTGTACTTAACGCTTCGGGAAAGGCAACATTGAACTACACATACGAGACATCATAAACTAATTACTTATCACATAAAAGCAACCTGTTGCAACATTATATATACACCCTGCTGTCTTTACAAAGTTTTTGCAGACTCGGCATTTTCACCGAGCTCATGGGTCCACGGACACTTCGGAGATCATCGAGATCGCCGTGGCCTTTGTCTCCTCTATGAGTCGAAGAGCAGCCGGGCGGTCTCCGACGAAGCCTGTCTTCAGCCGCTCCTCGTCGTTCCGCGGATAGTGGGACTTCACTTTGGCCAGCACCAAACCAGCACACATGTGAGCGACGAACTCGCAGTGTGCCTTCATCTCCGTCGGAAGCTTCTCCAGCAACTCGGCCAAAGGGCGATCTCCCCTAAGCTCAGCGGTCGGGTAGACGTACTGCGCTGCCTCATGCCCGCTCAGCTCGAGCTCCGCATACTCATTTCGAAGTTTGCCCAGCTCCTCTGCAAAACAAGAAGCATGTTAGCTATCTTCAACTACAAGGACGACAGGATACACACAACTTACGCTTGTGTTCTGTGATGAGTAAGGTCCGCTGAACAGTCATCTGTGAGAGCTCTTCTTCTTTCGCAGCGAGCTGTTTCTGCAGGGCTTCAGCAAGATCTTGACTTTCTTTCAATCGACGCTTCGACCCAGCATACTTCTTCTTCAGTTTGTCGAGCTCATCTATTGAAGCTTGCCACTCGGCCCGTTTGTCTCGCAGAGTTTGCACTGCTATCTTTTCAGCATCGATAGCCTTGTTCAGCTCCTCAAAATAGGTCTTTTCTTTCTCCTTCTGAGACTCTATTTGAGTTTGAGCTTGGCTAAGCAGATTCTGCACCTCAACCAGTTCGGTCTCCTTCGCCTTGAAAGCTTTGTTCAGTTTGCTGACCTGGTTGTTTAGTGCTTCGGCTCTGGACTTCGCACGCTCCAAGTCTTCTGAAGTTGAAGGAACTGCATATTTATCAGATTACCGACTGACACAGTCGAGGCTTGGTAAAGCTTGACAATATACTTACCGGATTTCTCCGCTGAGTTCTTCTCCTATTGCAGCTGCTGGATGAGCTCGTCTTTAGCCTTGGCCTCGGCCAGCAAAGTCTTAATTTGCTCCTCCGTAGCTATTTGTTTCTCCAGCTGCGTCTTCATATCACGGATCATTTGATTTTTTATCTCCAAGTTCTTCTCCGTCACCTAAACAACAGTCATGTCAGTCTCCTTGTCAACAGATGAATAGCCTTCACGACGACAGCAACGGGTGGTAATTCACTTACATTGAACACGCTATGGAGGGAAGTATGATGATGATGGAAGCTAGACACATTATTGAACTCTGCCTCTGCCCCCTTAAGCAGATGGTCATCTACCTGCCTCAACAGTCGGCAGAGTTCGGAATCTTCAACAGGCCGCTTTCCTTCAACTCGGGGCACAGTCTCATCCCTCGGCACTGCAGGAACTGGATCTCTCTCAACTTCGACCGAGGCTGTTTCTGTAGCAGCTGTCTCTTCGGCTCCATCAGTCGGCGGCAGGTTCAATGGAGTCTGAGGTCGGATGTCACCTTGTATGTTTTCTTCAGCTTCAGCGCGAATCTCCTCCTCGACCGTACGCTCCTCTATACGACCAGCTCCAGTTTCGTCATGGACTCCTTCAGTTTCCTCGCCACGGGCCTCCTTGGTCTTTACCCCAGCATCAGCCAGGTCGGGCATCTCGGCGCCTCTCTGTGAGCTCTCCCCTTCGGGTGTCTCATCAGCTCGGTTGGCTGCACCCTTCCCGTTAGGACCCAAGTCCTCGATGATCACTTCCCCGCGTGACAGCATCTGCTCAGCAGTCTCTCGGATGGGAGTCTCACCTCTTTGAGGACTTGGAGGAGCATCTTGCTGTGGCTCATCAGTCGGCACCTCGGTACTGGGGGCTCTACAGTTAATAAATCATCAGTGAGACTTGTCTTTGTGCTCATTGCCTGTTATAAAAACTGTGAGATTTACTTACAGCATAGAAATGGTGATGTTCATACGGTCTTCATATGATCTCTTGCTGGAGTTTTTCCACTTGGTGGGGGTGGAGAGGCAGTAGGGCTCAATCTAATGGTAGCCCTGCGTGATTCATACACGATCACTCCACCACCCGGGTTAGCGCTAGGTTCTCCCCGAGTGGTCGGCCTTCGCACTTCTCTCTTGGTCTTCTTCGGAGGAGGCGGTACCGGCCGAGACTCTGCAACTCGGCCTTCTCCAGCGTCTTGCTGAGGAGTCTCTTGGCTCTCTTCTTCGTCGTCGCTCGGCAAGGCTGTGTCAATGGCAGCATTCACGGAGTTGTTTTCTTCTTCGCTGGAGTCGATGTCCATGATGTCTCTTGTTGTTTTCTTCTTGGGAGAAGACACTTTGTACACCGGCTCGCTAGGACCATCGGATTGAGATTAATCTCCAAAGCCTGCAAGAAATTCATATCCAAGGTTACATTACAGTACGTGCAAAACAAACTACAGCAGTATTGACTCCAGACAAGAGTACTTACAGGTGGAGGGAGATTCTTGATGTGATACCCGGTGATTGCTGGTGGCTCCACTTCAGCTCCAACAGCGAAGAACTCCTTCACTCGGTTTTCAATGATGGTGACTGTGTCTCCAGGGATATTCTCATTGTTGGGATCATTTCGCCCGCGCCATTTCCAAGCTGGCTGAGCTCTATCTTTCAGTGGTTGAAATTCTCTACCACAAAAAGTCACGGCAATACTTGGACCCGTGAGCGCACCGTGTTCTTCATTCTCCTTCAAATCGTCGATCATAGCAAGCAGGTCTGTTACTTCGGACTTCTCAGCATCTGTTAGTGCCTTTTCCAAGTTTCTCTTTGCACAGGGGCCACACTTTTGAAAATTGGAAGACTCGGCGGATGGTTCTTCACATAAAACCAACCCGAGTGCCATCCTTTGAGTGTCGTCGGGAATAGCAAATCAAAGTAGCACTTCTTATTCCTCAACTGGAATCCAGCACCTCCAATAATCGTCGGGTTCACGTTTGACTTCATCTTCATTATGAGCAAGTGGCGGAACAAGTTGAAATGCGGGTGGATTCCAAGAAAACTTCACAGAGAGTGATGAAGATTGCAATATGCAAGATCGAATGCGGCGTCAAGTTGTGCAGTTCCACACCATAGAAGTTCAGGATGCTCCGGAAGAATGCGTGCGTTGGTAACCCTAACCCTCGGCGCACGAAGGGCTTCGAAAATGACAACCTCATCGGGGTAGGGAGTGGGGAATTGCTCACCCGCTGCGGGCCGCCACCCAATCACCTCCCGCTCAGGCAGCCATCCCTTGTCAGTCAGCGCTTGACACCTCTCCTCCGTCATGATGGACTCCGGCTAGCGGTTATCTTCATCGGCGGGCGGCGGCGAACTTGTCTTCAGTTTCCGCGAGACGGCCCTTTTCTTTCCAGCCATGGCTTCGATCTCTTCGACGGCGGCGCGTGCTCTTCGAAGGCGGCGCGATCTTCTCGACGGCTGCGCGATTGGCGGTTGGGAGTTCGCCGGATTGGATCTTGGTGGATTGAAAGGGGATTGGAATGTGGACTGTTGCAAGTGTGCTGAGGAAGATGATGAAGATGAAGCGGTGTAGCGACTTAAAGGAGCGGGAACATTTCGTCGAACGGTTCAGATCTGTTGACCTAATTTGGACGGTCCAGATTTTCTACCCGTTATAACATCTTTATGTTTTTCGGTATTTTCTCTCCAGCGACAACCAAATTCAGTCGGCCGGCTGTTATTTGAGGCCGTCATCACTCGGCTATTCTTCTGCTTACTTCAGGATGTCAAACAACACACATGAGTGATTTTTATTCTCCACATAATGATACATGACAAGCGGGTACAAGATTGCAGACTGCAAGACACTACATATAGTTGATACAAGGTACTTGATGGTTCTCTTCAAGATATTCATCTCTTACTCCTTCCTTGGCGGATCTTGACGAGTGCGGCTTCGGGTACGACTTGCAACTGGACGGTTGATGGGCTGCCATGGAGGCAGTCCATTAGGCAGGTAGCGACGGCGAGGATTACCAGTGGCTTCATCTCCAGATGAGACATCAATATACTCAGGTAGAGATGGACCGTATGGTCCTGGAGGAGGCAGCACAACATTGAGAGGAGGTATTATTGGAGCTTCAACGATGGCTAAGTTTTCAAGGTTTGGCATGGCTATGTTTGGGGGTTGTGTTTCAGCTGGGGGTTGATTGTTGGAGCTGGAGGCACCTTTCTTCTTTGAGCTGTTGGTGTTTTTCATCTTATGCTAGCTTCAATAGATACTTGGGGGCTGCGTTAGCAGCTTATTTATAGCAGAACTGGGACTGTTTTTGATAAGGATGCTGCGACAGCAAAGCAGAAGCGGACGATTCAAGTAGTGTTCTGAGCATTATTGGTTTTTACTGTGCTCCCGTGACTTGCTTTGGACAGCACACATGTGACCGGCATAGTAGATTTTGGCAGCATTTTGATGGCGTTCAGCACACTCAGCACATTGAGGATTTGGTGTATCTTCATTTCAGTTATTTTGGAGTCTATGAACAATTCCACAGCTTCTTCATAGACTCGGAGGCTAGCCCACGTCGTGCGGGATTCAGTCAAGCGAGCAAGCATCACTTCGCGGGATCTTAGTTTCACTCGGCAGATAGTGATCAGGTTTTTTGGATTCTACTTCAGGGATGTCTTCATGCGGTTTTATTCTTTGGCTTCTATTAGAGTCTATGAACAACTCTACGACTTCATAATAGACTCGGGGCTACATCCATAGGATGCACTAGACGTGCACCCTATGCTTCTTCACTCGGCCGATCAGTGGTGAAGCTCTTTGAGCTATAATTGACCAAGATCTTCACTCGGATATCGAAGGCCTATGGGAGGTTATTCCCAGAATTGAACTCGCTCTTTGAGTCGGTTTTCTGAACTACAGTGAGAGCGAGGCGGTCGCCAAAACCTACGAGCTGTCATCATCCTGGGCACAAGTTGCTGGATGGACTTAGATTCCGGCCGAGTGAAAGCTCGGTTCGAGACTCGCAACTCACTTCTGGTTTTTAACAGCTGTAGTGCACCAGTTGTAGGGAGTGCCCATAACTCCCATGGATTTCCTCTTACGGTTATAGATTTTTAGTCTATATGCCAGGCTCTTTTAGACCTTCTACCTAATCCTTCGAATTACACAGAAGCTCGGGAGCTGCACCTTACAGGTGTGTTTTAAAAAATCCTGCCAGTGGCATACTTTTTAAAGTCTTGGTCAACTCCGAGTTGAATGCCGACTAACAGGTAAGGACATGTTTTATGAGCCCAGCCTTTGTTCCCGACGTCAGTCGGCATTGGGTGTTCTTTCGTCTTCATGCCTAATTCAAGGCCTTGCTGATCTTGGTATTCCCAGGTTTCAGTTTCTTCATACGGCTTATTTTGGTAACTATTACTCTTTGGAGTTCTTTTTTATTGATCAGCTATGCTGAGAATTATTCTACATGGAGTCGAAACCAGTCGGAAGTCTTCAAGATCAATCAAAAAGAACTCGGGGCCCACTCGGCCAGGAGATAAACATCAATCAACTTGTACTACAAGGCTGTTTACTATGTAACCGACTAGGTTTAGATCCATGTAACCCTGCATCCCTGACTATATAAGACGGGCAGGAGTCCTACAGAAAACTCTCTCGCAATACATCACACCAGCACAGGACGTAGGGTATTACGCCTTTGGCGGCCTGAACCTGTATAAACCATCGTCTCCTGTGTTACCATCGTGTTCTTGATTCTCGTACACCCATAAAATAACTATCGAGGCCCTAAAACCTCGACAATATTTACCCAGCCAGCACTACAAAAATTATCCCTCCAGATGAATAACCTATCCAATCCAATTGGGGAGTTCCATAACCCATCGTCCACGTTAACTGACGTTGACTTGAGTAGCAACCAGCTGACTGGTGCCGTTCCAACTTCATTCCCACAGCTCACGGCTCTCCGCAACCTAGCCCTCGACTCAAACAATTTCACGGGTACGTTAGACCTAAACCCATACTTCAGACTAAGGAACCTCGTTACGTTAACAGCCTCATACAACAACTTGTTATCTGCTACAGCAGACGATCATGGATACAACGCTAGTAGTATCAATGGTAGTATTTCTGGGCTAGAGCTTAAATGTTGTAGCCTAACCAGGATTCCAAGTGCCCTCAGGTATCTCCCTCAGCTAATAAGCCTGGATCTTTCTTATAATCACATCGATGGCATGATACCAGACTGGATTTGGAGAAGCATAGATTTTATGCATCTATCCCCACAATAAATTTACCATGGTGGGGCAGATCTCTGCCAACTCTACCATAATGTTCCTCGATCTTAGCTTCAATAAACTCAGCGGGTCTCTCCCATATGGAGAGAGTGACAGGAATGATCCTCTGCAAACTCTTGACCTATCTGGCAACAACTTTAGTGGACTGATTCCACCCTATCTTCTTAAAGGCGGCAATGACCTAATGGTGCTAGAGCTGAGTGACAATCGCCTTACGGCACATGGCCTGATGGATGGACAAGTTTTGTCAACTGAAGCTTGTAGATTTGCATGGGAACCGGCTCAGTGGGCCTTTGCCAAGGTCGCTTGTCAATTGCAAAGGCTTGCAACTCCTTGATGTTGGCGCGAACAATTTGTGGATGTTTTTCCAGTCTGGCTTGGTAACCTACCGGTCCTTCAGTTACTTGTGCTGAGATCTAACAAATTTTATGACCCAGTGACCATCCCGCTTGGGAGAACCATTCAATAACCAGTTGCTTCAGAAGTCTCCAAATCATGGACCTTGCAGGAAACAACTTCAACGGAGTCATACCTTCAAAACTCTTCGACTTTCAAGTCCATGGAGTGGGGCCCATACCAAAAATTTGAAAAACGGGAAGACAATGCACTCTATGCTGAAACTCTTTGAGGTATCAGTTGGCAGTGGAGGTCGTCATGAAACAACAATACATGAAGATGCCTAAATCTTCAGCGATCTGGTGGTGATTGACCTGTCCAACAACAAATTCAGCGGCCCCATTCCCAAAACGGTCGCAACCTGAGGGCCTTGCTAGTGCTTAACATGTCGCAGAATGCCTTGTCCGGTGGAATCCCCGAGGAGCTTGGATGTCTGTTTCAGATCGAGTCGCTCGACCTCTCATGGAACCGTCTCACAGGGGAGATCCCCCAGCAGCTTTCTGCATTGACGGCTCTCGAGTGGCTCAACCTCTCCTACAACGACCTCAGTGGAAGCATACCCTCGGGAAGCCAGTTCTCGACGTTCACCAGCAGCTCAATCCAAGGCCGCAATACAGGGCTATACGGATGCCCGCTTCCTGTGCGGTGCAACCTGACGCACACGTCTTCCGGCTCTAGGTCTCCCCCACACCAGGTGCCTCAAGGAACATCATCTGACAACATGTTTGAAGTTGTTTTGTTGTGCCTCTTCGTTGGTTCAGGCTTTGGGGTGGGGTTCGCCCTAGCCATTGTATTGCAGGCAGTGTTCTGTCGCAGCCGCAAGAAAATGCCACGGCGAATCTAAGCGAGCTTCGTGATTACTTCTTGGGAAACAGGCTTTCATTCCAGTGCCGGATAGTGCACTAATCCGTGGAACGCTATTGCTGACCAATGTTGTATAGTGAATATGAAGCTAAATGGTTTATTTCAAGACATTATGTGTGGTGGAAATTTAGCTAATATCCTCCCCTTCGCCAGAGATCTTTGTAACACCAGGGCAAACATTTCATCATGTTCCTGCAAACTAATTAGTTGATTTTGTGCGTTATAGAGTTTAAATAACTGGATTTTCTCACAATTTTCATTTGACCTTTGCCGGAGATTTTATTTGCTCTGCCGTGCATGCAGATCCATGCGTATGTATAGAAAGATGACTAAATATGAATAGGGTTGAATTCTTCCCATCACTTATGGCTATTCCTAGTGATACTAGAACAAACTATTATGAAAAAAATTGGCACAGCACCGCTCTTAGTCGTTCAGATGGGGAAATAACACTGACATATTATTACCATGGTCTGTGTGGCTAGTGACTCTTTGCATCTTGGGCTCTTCCCTCAATGAGCCCATCCTCCACCCGACGAATCAGATATGATTAAAACAGTATAAGGATATATGGATTTCATAAATGTATGATATAGATGGAGGTGCAAGTAACGGCACCCCGCATCAAAATGTGACGAAATAAAACCAAAAAAAGATAAATGGATTGTAGGAGAATTAATGATCTTCGAAGTATTCTCTTTTTTTTTTTTGGCTAATCAGGTTTCATAGTCATCTCTAGCACAATATCTCACCAATTCTTTTTTATAGAAAAGGTAAATATTGAGGCAGAGGCAAGTAAAGGTAGAAGAGATGGAGGGACGCGCTATGAAAAGATCACCGATTGAGTGGGGCGTAGTCTTCAACATGTTCCTAAAAATTATTTTCTTTTATGTGTTATAAATTTCAGTGATCTGGATTTTCTCTTAAGTTTCATTCAACCTTGCCGGTGATTTGATTTGCTTTGCCGTCCATGCAGTTCCTGTGTACGTACAAAAGATTGGTGACCAAATGAACATTTTTTTTTTGTTTTTGAAAAAGAAGGGACTAATCACAAAACAAGAAAGACTCACACATAGGGATAGGACAACAAGAGCAAACAAGAGAAAATGAAAAACTGCCACCCAGTAAGGGCCAAGAATTCTACGTCTTCCTCTCTTGCCACCACTGCGATGGTGGACGGCAAGCTAGCTAGTCAACAACGCGGTGGTTATCAATGACATTTGTTGTAACCTATATTTTCAGATATTTCTGAAGATTTAATTCTGCACTTTCCGAAGACTTGTAATACACGAAAGATGACTTGTAGATAGACTCCGAAAATGTTACTATAGACCAGAAGTCTTGTAGAATAAGGTAAGGACTCTTAGAGGCGGTAACATGTCTACAAATATACATGACCCCCCGATGAGGAGGTATCGGATGCTATCTGCGACTCTAGCAGAGGCGCCGCCACATCTGTGACTTTCCTAGGTGAAGGACGATAAGATGGTGCCAACGTGGCAACTCTTTCTCGGTGGTGGAGGAGACCATCATACCCTCTTTTGTGGCTAGAGCAAGGGTAGAGTAGAGTTTGTTGGATGGTTGTTTAGCTGCAAGAGATTGTGTCTTCTGCCAATGAGACGGCTCTTTCTCGTGGTATGATTATTCAATTCTCTTTTTATTCCCGAAGCGGTCAGATCGAGGTAGTTTCTTTTGATGTTGATGGTTGTTTAGCTGTAGGAGGGTGTGTTTTTCTTTTTGGCTCCTTTATTCCTAGCCTGTGTGCAATTTGGAATGGAGTTTTATTTCTTTGTAATCTTTATGGCTATATGCATTGTTTTGATGCAGAGGCTGGAATATCAATATATTCCCACTTCTAAAAAAAGGGTATGGCACACTTCCATGTCTAAGAGTTTAGAACCACCGTTTCTAAAAAAAGAGTTTAGAACCAACATCTAACGACCTTTTGTGTGTTTTTCAGCTCTGGGACTGAACATTCTGAAGCGAAAGT
The DNA here is from genome assembly GCA_012490785.1 of Eragrostis nindensis. NCBI lineage: Eukaryota > Viridiplantae > Streptophyta > Magnoliopsida > Poales > Poaceae > Eragrostis > Eragrostis nindensis. The sequence continues at coordinate 172,469 of JAAXCT010001398.1, forward strand.
CCAGCAATATTTTTCATGCAGTCAAGATTATGAGTTAAATAATATATATTTCGGTTCGAACAACGCTAGACCTATATTTAATAACAGCTTGTTGTCGCTCCCCAGGATTTGTAAAGATTATTTTGGCACATGATTTCCTGCAAGGGCGGACACCTACTTAATGGTTGCTTGTTGAAAAGCTTTGCAAACATTATTGGACGGAGCAAATGTAGGAAGAAGCACGAAAGAGTTGGTTTTGAGTCGAAGTTAAAACTCGCCAATATGAAAATTTACAGTTCAAATAGTGCGTTTTCCAACTGGTTGCCGGCCGGCTTCCTGTCATCAGTTCACCTGCTCAGTCAACACAGAAAAGTCATGTATGTGGTCGTCGAGTAAGTCGTCGGTTGTAAGTCTTTAGAATGGCGCTTTGTTACCCTAACATCATCAATTAAAAATAAATAAATAAAAACAGTACGAGACATGGAAAAATGGGTAGGGGTTTGTGTCAGCATCCAGTAGTGACAATGACACAGATGAGATCGGCGAGGGACACGGATTGGTGACGTTGCGGGTCAACGAGGGGTTGCGGGTCAACGAGGGGTGTGGATGAAAAAGCATCTATGGCCGGTTGACGTGGTGTCCTGCGAATGGTGGCTGTCTACGTTGGTTGGGTTGGTAAACTATCGTTGATCGTAACCTCTGAGAACAAAGCCAGGAAGAAGCGTAGAAAGAGTAGGTTTCAGACGGTGTTAAAACAGAAATATCTCATTGATGAACAATTGACAGCAAAGAAAAGTGGTTGTAGACTCACTATCAAGGCGTCATACACCTTTTCATTGTAAATGCAAAGCAGTATACACGAGAATACTGGAGTGGACGTTGGTGAGTGGAAGTGCGCAATGGTTCTAAACTGACAGGCAGTGTATATAAGTGTCTCCAGGCACCGCTCGCAATGAGCAAGAATAATGACGAGCCTAGCAGCCAACGCCGGCGGTGGCAACCTTTACATCCAAATCCCTATTGCAGTTGCTGATCCAGCATGTGGTGAGCCAGGGCAGAGCGAGAGCACCGCGGCTCGCCGGAGAAGACTCTAAACCGGTTCGTGCGCTTTGTAGCCTTCGGGGAGTGGGCGGGTAACGCTTTCGGTGCCCTGGCCTTCGTCTGGGCAACAGTTGTCTTGCTTGGCGGTTTCTGCTCTTCGTTGAATACCGATGATTTCTTGTATGCCTCAGTCATGATCTTCATAGAAGCCTTCAGGTTAACATATTTCTTTAACTATTTCTTTCTGGTTAAGCTTTTATCGAAATAAATGCTTCATGTACTGAATCGATCCATATATTGTTGGAATGAAAATGCCATTGTTGCTGGTATGCTGCTGCATGTTTGCGAAGATGCTTCCCAACTAGCATCGCCCGAGCTAGTCGTGATGTGGTTCAATTTCTTTACGGAAAAAAGACTTAGAGTAAATTTTTAAAAAGCTACAGGTACATAATTTAGTAAACTATAACAACTACAGATCTAGTGAAGCCTTGTATCACTCTTGCATATCTTGACCCTAGCATGAGTAGTAGGTGATTTTGAAATATGTGTTATAAGTACTTTGGATTAATGGCCAACGTGGGTAATTAGAAATAGATATTAGAGGTACTTTGGGATATTTATATTATAATGAGAGAGATTGATAATTTAGAACAAAAATAGAGGCACTTTGTCTTATTTTCTATAACTAGTATGGCAGCCGCGCATTTGCGCGGCTAGACTTACTATACTATTTAAATATTTTTATATTATTGAGTTTAATATAGATTATTATTACTTATGTTATACTTTATATTCATAAAATCGTAGAAAATAGATTGGAGAATTTCTAACCTTCCCTCAATTTGAGTGAGATGAGTCATTATGTATTGTCTTATCTAACAATGTATTTCATTTTTTTAGAAGTAAGATCGGTTCAAACATGGCATGCTAAACAACTAACATATGTCTTGCTACAAACAAATCTTTAGAAGAAAATGTGTCATGCTAAAAATAAGATAATATGCCATGCTAGCTAGAATGTCATGATGTATTTTTATAACGGTGTATTTAGGAATCGGGATGAAGTGTTTACTGGATATTTATATTATTTGAAAATTGAGCTATTTTGGGCTCATAATGGTATGCTTGGTAAATTAAAAATAAGGATTAGGGATATTTTTAACTATTTTGTATAATTCAAATTTAGTTTTTTGGACTTGTAATGAGGTAATTTAGAAATAGGTGTGAAGGGTATTTTTGGTTATTTTTTATTATTCTGAATTTAGCTTTTTTTACTCATAATGGCATGGTGGGTAATTTGGAAATAGACATGTGAGGGGTATTTTTGGCTATTTTTTATTATTCCGAATTTAGCTATTTTATTTATATTTTTAGGGGGTTTTCTGACTAATTGTTTCATAATGGTAGTGGTGGGTAATTTTCTCTTCTTATTTTCTCGGATTAATGTGGGAATTTCTAGCATTTTAGAGCGAACGTGGTGGCTCCTTTTCGTCGTCAAATATATATATAATAGATAGATGGTAAATGTGGGTAATTTATGAAACATGTTAATACTACGACTATCATTATCAATGATGATTATGGTTTGTCAAATAGATGGACAAATACTTTGCTTCTTTATGATATTTCCAGTATACTCTACAAGGTGCCTTCAGTTAGTAAATATAAAATAAGCTGTGTATTTACAAAATGCAATCTATATTTGCCACTTATGTTGTTGTTTGTTGTTCAACTCATTAGCTATAACACTGTCTATTTAATTTGCTTATCAGAGTTTTCAGCCGCAACTATACATCAGACAATCAGTCGTTGTTTGGCACCACAAGGGCACTCAGATGGATGAGTTTGTCTTTCGCTCGCATGTTAATGCGTCCTCAGGAAGGGAATGAAGTGGTGTTGATCATGGGTTTGTGCATTAAAGTTGTTGAGAAAATGCCGCTGGGTATTTTTCTTAGGACGGCTTTACTAATGCTTTTGAGCAAGTGGCACCTTCCAGGGGCTGTTCTGCTGACGAGCGCTCAACGACGAGTCCGAATGTTGCAATTGTGGGCTGTCCTGGTTACCTACCTAATTGTTACTGCCGGTAACATAAGCAGAGATATATATTTTATGATAAATGAAGAGGGCGCAGGCAGGGCTCCATATGTAGTAGGCATATCACATGATAGTTTTCAGCCGCAACTTGACATTGGACAGCCAGGCAGGGCTGCATTGTGCTTTCTGATACACTAGCAGGCATCCTAGCACAGGTTGTCGCAGTGTTGCTGCTCAACCTGAGGCCTCAAAGAATTGCCAACCTAACAAGTGGGCCCCGTGGCCGCAAGCTAGTATATTTGGCCAAAGTGATCTCAGCTGTATGGTTGGCTTACAGTTGGGCGCTGCTGTTGCCCCTCAACCTGCCAGTATTCTTTTTTTTGCGAGGGAACCTTCCCGTATTCGCCGTCAGTAAATTCAGTTCATCATTCACCATAGTGGTGCTGTCATTTGGCAGCCTACAGACTCCGGCAACGGAAACAATTAGTCTCTTTGGCCGCTGGCTTCACATCACATTGCACATATTTTTCCTTTGGGATCTGTTTATCACAGTAAATTTTTGTTGTGGTGAAATATTATTGGCGGCGCTGCTGTTTGGAAACTTGCAGATCCCTGCGGCCGTCGCTCAAGTTGCGCTCTCGTTGGTGCGCCTTCGCGGGCTGCCAGCAGTGCACCATGACTACTACCAACAGCCGCAAGTCTATAACCAAAACCTGGTGCCATCGATAACAGTATTCTACATCCTGGCGCTCTGCCAGGGAGCTTTCTACATCATGGCTTGCATTCTCGGGGTTTTCTCTCACTTCCCCTGCAGGTCGCTTCTCCGCCGGTCAGGATTCACAGGTCAATGGGGACCCAAAGCTGTCCATCTATACTACCAGCGTATCTACACGGCACGCATGGAAACTGGCGTTCTTGCTACAGGTAGCACGATGACCCTCGACGCCTTCGCCATGGAGTCCCTGAGCTCCAGCTCACGTGAAGTGCAGCTTGTTGGGATCCGTGTTCTTGACAGCCTCTTACATGAAAGTAGGGATTCCAGCATAGGGATCATCCCAAGAGTTACCAGCTCCAGAAAAGCAATCTCCTCGTTGATCATCATGCTCGGCAGTGGCACCGATGTACAAGACAGAAGTATCAGGCTGTTCGCCGCTAGGGTTACAGCTAAGATCGCTGGTCACCTGAGAATTTCTGAGGTTCCAGCTAGCATGCTGAAGTCTGTGGCTTCACTTCTTCATGCCAAGAAGTTGTCGCTAACTGCTTCTTGTGATGGAGGGAATACTGCAGGTATCAGGCATGCAGATGGTCTATCCGTCGAAGGCAACAACGGAGGGCGCTCTTTGGTGTGCCAGTGTTGGCATCGAATGAAAGATGAGTGGTCCGTTCCGGAGGAGCCACCCTTGACACAACAAGACTCACTTCCTGTGCTCGGCATGGTAATTCTCGAGAGGCTTTGTCATGATCCTGACAACTGCGTAGAAATTGTCAAAGCTGCAATCCTTGTCCCCAAGATCATTGGGCTCATAAGATACACAACCGACGACGACAACGCAGTGCTATGTTCGACGCTACATTTGGTGGGGAGACTTGCAAGCACTGAAGGAAAATTGGTACAACTATTCGGCAGAGCTGTGGAGAACCCCTTTTTGCTTGACAACCTTGCAGGTATCTTGGAGAACAGTCGCAGCAGCCCTAAAGTGTGGACGCCGACGATGGTTATCATAGCTAAGATGGCTTCGTATGAGGGCGCAAGGCAAGACATTGGGAGCACCCGAGTGATTATTGGCAAGCTCATCCATGCATTTCTTGGTCGAGATGAACCAAATGATCAATCACTGAGAATGGCCGCAGGTGAAGCGCTCGCAAATCTTACTATGGAGAGCACTGATAATTGCTCAGTTATCCTGGAGGAGCCGGGATACGAACTTGTCAAGGATCTCAAAGACATGGTTTGTGAGGCTGAATACAGAATCTATTTATATGTGGCTGCAAGTCTGCTGCAGAACCTTTGTGCACACTCCAGAGACAAACTGATGAGCCATCCCGGTGCAAGCGAGCATTTGAAGTCTGCCTTGCCGGTGGTAATTAAGTCTCAACTGCTACCTAGTAGGAGTAAAACCATTTTACAGTTATCACTTGCTCACTATGTCTATATGGCAGTATAGTAATACGCATACATGGCTTTAGCTTACAATAGGGAAGCTACATATACATAAATGGTTGTTCATTATACACATATATCAAAGGTTAAGATGGATTACCTGATAATTTTATCACATCATGCAGGTGATGGAAAATATTGTTTCTGCGGAGGGCAAACAACTCGAGACCTTAATCGGACTCGCGTCACAAATCATCCCTGAATGCTTTGTCTCTGGGCTTGAGTCACAAACAAACGTAGCAGCACTTGTTAAAAAGCTGGTGGGTACACTCATCTCAAATAGGAAACCAAGTCCTGAATACCCAAGGATGAGGAGGGTTATTGTTGAGATGGTAATATCCTTGGTGAGATCCTATCCCGGGTACCAACACAGGCTCAGAGAAGAAGGGCTGATGGAAGCATTGTCTAAGGCAGCGAGGACACCATCCAAGGTGGAGAAGTTCAGGGTCTTCTCTGGCAACGAGGGAGTGGTCGCGAGCGCGGTATACCTCTACGTGACCTTGTGGAAAGGGCTAAAGGGCTAATTGCGTGACTCCAGCTCCATGCGCTCAGCCAGTCAACCATCCATGATATCATCGTTGTTCAATGCCTATTCAGACCGTGGCCATATTGTTCTGTACGTTGTATTGTCAGTTGTGATAATTAGAGAGACACATAAATAGATATAGTATTTTCTAAAAATACTTTTGCAAACATAATGGTCATCTAAACTGAATATTAAATTATTTTTATTAAATATGTACTTTAAAATATGAAATTTCATATCACTGTGAGTTTGTGTTAGATTATATTTCATGTTGGATGCGATCTCGATATGTCATATGACTTTGCAAATGGTTTAAGTCTATTAACATCTTTTAAATCCATGTTGTTGCATATTTTTTATATCTAATATATTAGTCATTTTACTTGGTCTTATTTGCCCCACATGAAGTTGCGTTAATGCTATTATCCATGACCTCCCATTAAGCCTGGCGTGATCGAAAACATTAAATTTAGCTCATGCTTCTACTTTATTGCGATGACGCTGATTAATGAGGAGCATTACCATTTTAATTTATATTTTACTATATTGTAGCATACATGTTACTAATTTCACTAGGTTTTTGAGAAAATGACTATGATAGGCCAAACAAACATGTGGCCTTTCTTAAGGTGTCCCAACAATTTAAAGTTATATTTACTTTCATATGATTTATATTTGAGTTTCACATATTTACATTTGTGTTTAGAATATCCTAAATAGTTTATAAAAATACTCTAAATACATATAAAACATTTTATAAACTATATTGATGTAGGCACTATTATTGATGTTAGAAAAACAGTCACCAACAAAGTTAATGATTTATATAAACAATACCATATCAACCACGTAAGTGTGCGGGCTATCATACTTGTTTGAATGAAATAATAGAGGTTTGGAGGTGACCCTTTTACAACCCCTAGGTGGGTGATCCAAGAAAAACAACATGCATGTCGGCTCGATCAGCAAGCAATTCAGCATCGATAGATCGTATCTCTGCTTGCAGGAACAACATATCTTGGAGCAGGCAGCCTGTTATGAATCAGAGGCGCTTACGAATAAAGTGTGTAAAAGTTTGTTAAAGTACCCCTCACATATATTTTAATTACCCCCCTTTGCCATTATAAAAGTTTGTTAAAGTACCCCTCACATATTTTCTAAATTACCCACCATGCCATTATGAGTCCAAAGTATAGCTAAATTCAGAATAATAAATATAGCCAAAAATACCTCTCAAAATTGTGTCTAAATTACTCACCATGCCCATTATGATGATTCGAAAAAAAGCTAATTTAGAATATAAAAATAGCCAAAAATATCCCTCATACATATTTCTAAATTACCCACCATGCCATTATGATCTAAAAAATATCAAAATTGGAAATAACATAAAATAGCCAAAATACCCTTAACTCCTATTTCCAATTTACACATCATACCACTAGCGTCCACAAATAGCTAAATCAATAATAAAATAGCAGAAAAAGAAAGAAACACCTGATTCCTATTTCTAAATACTCACTTCGCAAAATTTGGATGATAAAGGGGTCTATTTTATATTTCAAACACAAATGTAAATAAAACTTCAGTTAATGAAAAGATAACTGATTTAATACCGAGACAATGATTAACCACACAATTTGGTTGCAGTTTGGTTCGGCTAGACGGGTAACCACATTAATCGCACAACAGTGCATACTCCATTCTACTAGATAAATTAATGCACCAATTGCAAAAAAAAAAAAAGCCAATGCGTTGTCGATGGAGATGTAATAATATATGCACCCGTCATATGCATTAATTCCATGAGCAATCCAATATATATGTCCAATGAAACTGACGACAAGATGCTTTTCATGGGAAAAAAATGCAGTGATCTCAGGTTCAGGACCTGCCCGGTGATGTACTCCACGATAGAGCATGTGATTCTCGTCGGCAACCACATGCTCTCCTGGGCATCGAGCTGTTCCCGCTAGCGGCGGAGTTTTTGCGGCAAAAGGCATCGTCGCGGTGTTGAGTTGCATGTAACCAACCAACTTACTCACCAACTTAACTTGATAGAAAATATGGACAAATTCACTTATAGTTCAACACTCCTCACGTGGAGTCCTCCTTAGGCCGCAGACGTGGAAAATAGGAGCGGCGCAGCGGAATATACGGTCACTTGGACTTGAACTCAAGACCTCTGCCTTTTACTATGTTTAATTGCATGCACTAAACAACTCATCCATAAGTCTAAGCTGCTGAGAAAAGATGGACAATTCACTTATGATTCAACACGCGGCATTCGCGCACCCGCTGCTGTTCCCCAACAGATGAGGGCGTGGTCACAGGGCCACGACTTCTTCGACTTCGTCACCTCTGAGGAGGTGCCCCTCAAGTTCAAGTACATCTACGGGCTGCTCGCCGCCGGCGAGTGCGTGCTGCTGTACACCCGGCGGCCACCGGGAGGCGCTCCACTAAAGGTTAGCAGATAGTAACTGTTCGTGCTCCTGATGCCTATCTTCTTTATTGCAAGATGCGGCTTCTTCTCTCATGCTGATTAAATCTGAGAGCAATTTGCAGGGTGAAGCGCACAAGTTGTTCTGGCCAGCACAGACTGAATTTGTC
>JAAXCT010001399.1:0-180662 GCA_012490785.1 Eragrostis nindensis
ATAAATTGCTATAGCTCCCACCAAGTGACTCCAAAACAAAAAATCAATTCTACAACCTTTTGAACTAGAATTATATCTCGTATTTATAGTGTGTGTCTGTGTGTGCGCGCGCGCGCGTGTGTGTGGTGCATGCATGGCTGGGCACACACCATGACATTGAACATGCAGGATATAATTTCCAAATCTGTCCTCAAGGTGGAGCCCAGCAAAGAATAATACACGCATAGGGTGGAAATGTTTGAATATATGATTGTTCCTTCACAGGCCTAACCTCTTTTTCCGCCTTGCATGTATCTTGTAAAGTAGACTTCTTTGAAGAAAAGGGGGCTGCAAAATTCATAGATTCATCACTCATGTCTCATAGCACCAGATGACAGTTAGCAAGTATGCACCTAATAGGTGAACGATGTCAAAAGTAACTGTACGGTGATACTTACATTTTTAATGGCTCGTCGTTGAATGATATTGTACAACTCGATTGGCTTGCAATACAAGGCAAAACTTTCTTCCGCAGCAAGTTGCTCGTCTGGAGACAATCGAGCTCTCGAGTGCTGAAGACACATCTCGTCTGCAGAACTGGGATAACCAAACACACGTCCAATGTTCCTGCATAGAAGCACAACGGGCTCAATAAAATCCATCTCATTTCAATTTAAGACCAACGCACGCACATACACACAAATAACATAGCAATAGTGCAAACCAATAGAGCAGCTCAATTATATGCAAAACACATTGACTGGTTTCTCGAATCAACCAAAGTTTCATACACATAGATTTCCAATAAGCAGTCAATACCAGCTCCCAAATTTAGACAGCTACCCACAGGTGACAGGAGTTTCTATATTTTTGCCCAAACACAACACTCATAAATCAGCATGGAGATTAATAATGGTCGATTGTGCACCCTCACACTCATAAATGACCATGGAACTTAATAACCTTGTGCATGGGCAATAGACCTGAATTTGGAACTAATACAAAATTTGTTTTAGGAAACAAATTATCACATTGTCACATTACTACATTAGTAAACAACTCAATACACGTGCGATGAACTACACACTCCTACTGCCTTAAAGACCGCGCGACCAGCTAGTCAGCAGCAGCACGGGCAGATTTCACTAGGGTTATGGATGTCTATCTGAACTCCACCATTATGGTAACCAAACTACACCTGCGCCATCCTAATTAAAGGCAGCACTACGCAGCGCACAAAACTAAGTGAATCTGTAGGGGAAGGAAGAAGGATTAGGGCTTGATCGTGGCCAAAAACCATGTCCATCATTTAGAACGAAGGAATTCATCCAAGCCAGGTGCGCAGGAATACTAAACAAGGCGAGAAGGAAGTAGTCCTTGCCTGGACCGATCTCCACCCCTACGACACCGAGAGAGAGCGCTTCGGCCGGCGGGTGGGGGATACGGCAGAGGGAGGGACACCCGGCGCTGTGCACGGCGGCGACGCGTCGGAGGCCGCGCGTACGCGCACTATTCGAGGACGTGGAACCGGACAGTGTGACCCGAGCCGGCCTCCGCTCCGGTGGACGCCGGCGGCGGCGGCGGCTAAGGGGATCGGGACGCGGGCTGGGAGGATTTGGGGAGCGGCGCTGATTTCAGCGCTAGGTCGGCTCGACTGCGGCGAGCTGAGACTGACTCAACCGGGGTCACGTACAAAAATAGCTCCTAAAACATAAGAAAACATTTCACGGAATACCAAAAGGCTTACTCCCTCCGTCCCTATTTGTAGTCCGTTTTGGGATTCAAACAACAACGAAATACTCCCTCCGTCCCTTAATATAGGACGTTTTGGAGTTCGAAATTTTTTCCTAAATATAGGGCGTTTTACATATAAGACAAGCTTTGGGGTTGATGGAAGGGTTGGTGGATGGATGAATGAAAGTAAAAATGAAGCGTATGGTAGTCTTTTACCACATTGACTAATTTTATGTTTGAATGCTAGAAAGCCTTATATTTAGGACAGAGGGAGTAACAAAGGAAGCAAAAGACACTGATACCCTTCATCAAAGTCCAAAAAGGCGAGCAGAAATAGCAGTGAAGTGAATGCATTGAACGGGGAAAGAGAAAGAGGAGAAGTCGGCGAGGCAGCAATTGGCGATGCCACCCTCGCTCTCGCCGACGACCTCGCCGTGACGCCACCCGCCTCCGCCTTACTGCTGGGGTGCACAGTCCGCATAGCTGCCATCGATTTTGTTCGCGCCGCCGAGCTTGAGGGATGGGAAAGAGACGCAGGTAGGGTAGGGGGTGACAGCCCTAGCCTCCTCCTAGCTGCCGGGCGCGCAGATCTCGCAGCCCCTCGTCGCCTCCTCCCTGCCGCCGAGCCCCACGCTTCCTCTACTTCACAAGCCACGACTGGCGGCAAAATCTTTCTACCATGGCAACGCAATTTGGGAGGTGGAAGAAAGCTCGAACCGCCAGGGCCACCTTCCCTACCGCTGGAACAGCCGCCCCTTCCCTCCTCCCTGCCGCCGGAACAACCGCCCCTTCCCTCCTTCCTGCCGTCGGAACCGCTGTCCTTTGCCTCCTCAATGGCGCCTGCGGTGGCGCAGCCCCTGCTTCCTCCATACGGGCGAGATGCGGGAGGCGGAGGCGATGCGAGCGAGATGCGGAGGCAGAGGAGGCGAGATGCGACTGGTGGTGGGATGCGACTGGGTGGTTGGGAGATGAAGAGATAAGACGCGTGGACCCTACCTAGAACGGCCTACATTTAGGAAAAAGTTGGGAAGGTTAGAACGCCCTACATTTAGAGACGGAGGGAGTATCTATTTTTCGTAGTCGTACGCCTCGTGACCCAAAAATACGGCGCGAGGCGCCGCGACCAATCTCTTCCGCCGCAGCGCCCGGCCTCCTCCTTCCCGCGCCAGCCGCGTGCCGTCGACACGGAGCTCCTCCACTGCCACGCGTCCGCTCCCCCTCCACCCCGCGCCAGCCGCGCGCCGTCGCGCACGGAGCTCCTTCACCGTCGCGCGTCCGCTCCTCCTTCACCGCGCGTTCGCACCTCTTCCGCCGCGCGTCACCTGAACAGCGATTAGTCCACCACACTCATGCAGGGCCTGTGTGCAATGCGAGGGCTGTGCTGGGTGGGGGGGGGGGGGGGGGGGGGGGGGGGGGCGCCCTGATGCGACGCGAGCCAGGTGGCCGGGGAGGGAGGCTGCGGTAACGGTGGGATTTAGGGCCGTTCGGATCCCCCTTATTTCACCCTCTAAACTTCTACCCTCTAAAGTAAAAAAGAATCTTACTATTTAGGGGTACTAATAAAATTTAATTGCAAAACTTTTCTGTAGACGGGCGTTATTTTTCGAGACGAATCTAACGAGCCTAATTAATCAATGTTTTGACACAGTGATGCTACAGTAACCATCGTCTAATCGCGGCTTAATTACCCTCATTACGTTCGTCTCGCGAAATAGAGGGGGGGTCCTGGACTTAGTTTTGTGATTTGACTTTGTTAGTACACATAAATCGTGCCGGCATTATTGATGTGACTGCTACAGCACCTTCTAAAGTTTTTATAGCCTCATCCGAACGCAGCCTTAGGTATTAATCGGTCAGGTTGGAGATAGCCTGACGTAGGGGACGGGTCCTTCTAGTTCTGTAGTACTGCTGGTGCTGCTGCGTTCAGACTTTTTTTTTCAAAGCGCTGCTAATCCGTTGAACGGCCCAATTTCTCTTCTCTCTCCGCAGCCCACAGCAATCAGAACAGATGCGCGGGCCAGGCTTTTTCCTGAAATGAGCCAGGCTTTTTTGTTTGAACGTGAGGAGAATTCAGAGGTAAATCGAGGCGATCGCTTGATCCTGACGTCGTCGTCGACGTCAACCACCGAGACATCACGGGCCGTCCACAACTGATGCCCGTGACGTCGACGCGGCGAAACTCGCTTGTGCGAGTGAGAAACCAAGCGGGAGATGAACGCGATGCATCGATCACCCGCGTCGGGTGGCCGTGCATGCGCGCCCGAGCGGATCGGATTTCGATTTGACGAATCCAATCCACGGGCCGGCCGCCTCCTTCGTGGGGACCCCTGCCGAAAAAAGCAGAAAGCGAAAGAGCCGAAGCGCACACGACTCGCCGTCGCCCGTCCGCGGGGGTCAACGCTGTCGCTCCCGTCTACAGTGATCTGTGTGTACCAGCAGCCGTCTCGGCCCAACGCGTGGACGAGGACGTCGCACACTAGGCGCTGAGGAAGCTAGATGCCCTCGAGTACCCGCTATGGCTAGCGCGCTGTAGCTACAGGACGTGAGGGAGTGGCTACGGCCTACGGCGACCATGTCCATGAACAAGACAGCCACCGGAGAGATTTCCACCCACTACTAACTAATCCCGCGCATTAAGCACAGGCGTAACGCTTGCGTGCGTTAAGCGTAGCGGCGCCCCGGGTGGCGCCACGCCGGCGCCCGCCGTGGCGCGCGCGGGTCCGGGTGGCAGGGTGCGGCGGGAGCGTGCCGCGCGCGCGCGCCTCGCGCTGCCCACACGGCGCGCGCATTTGCCGGCCTGGCGCGATCGCGGCCATTACATATGCACGGAACGCCCCCGCGCCACCATTAGCGGCGTAGCTTAGCCACCAGCCGCCTATGGCTGATTGGCGGCTCTAAGTTTCGCTTTCGCTTTTTCCGGCACGCACTGCCACAGGGGCTGCATAAACAAAAGCGGAGTACTAGCCAAATCTATGCCTTGTGCTGGAACCGACTCCAATCGGTAATGACCCAAAGCATCACTTATACCAAAAATAGGTTTTAAAATATAAAAGAAACTACCTCCAACAGAAGGCTAAAAGACGTACCCATTTTTCGGAGCCGCTCCCTCCATGACCCAAAAATGTGGCGCCTCGCGCCGCGGCCAATCTCTTTCGCCGCCGCGCCCCTCCTCCTCCTCCCTACGCCAGCCGCCGCCGTCGGCGCCGATCTCCTCCACCGCGCGCGCGTCCACTACTCCTCCCGTCGCGCCCGTCCTCCTCCTACCCGCGCCGCCGGCGCGGAGCCCCTCCACCGTCGCGCGTCCGCTCCTCCTCCTCCGCCGCGCGTCACCTGGATCCAGCGATTCGTCACCGTCAGGGCCTGATGCGACGCGAGCAAGGCGGCTGCGAGGGGCGAGGCTTGGGCAGGCGCGGCGCGGGAGGTTCGGTGTCGGCGCCGCGCGCGAGGCTGCGGCAACGGTGGGATCTGGGTATTGGTCGGTCCGGTTGCGTCGAAGGAAGGACCCAAGACGTATTTGGTCTTTTGGGTCCTTTCTTTCGTTGGACACGGTCTTATAGTGCAAGGCGCAACTAGCAGCACTCCCCCGCCTGAGAATCAAGCCGTGCTCTCGGGCGACACATGTATGGATGTCGTGAGTCTTGCCATCTTGATGGTTCTGTTTCAGCCAGCTCCACCGCACCACCCCAAATTATTGACCAAGATCAAAAATTAATTTGTCGAAGTTACTGTCCATGTATGCGCTTGTACTCCAATATACTTACTCCTACTTGGTAGCAACATGCGAATGGCATCTCGGATGTAACAAAAAGAAGTGTACTTGGTTCAAAAGAAGAGGGGATCGAAATCAAACGCTAGCGGATAATTTGTCACTTTGAGCGAAAGAAAACCCGAGCTCTCTTGCCCTCCTCTAGTCGTCGATCCGCGACCCCAACCCAACTCTGCACTAACAAATCAGCTTCGAGCTCCCTCGCCTCCAACCCCACTCGACCACCACCTATGGCTCCGGTGGCCTGGCTGCACCACCTCATTGCTTCTCATTGCGGTCTGCCCACGTCTTTGGAACCCTTTTCTTACTCCGAAAGACCTACAATCCCCCAAATCACTTAAAGCTAACCTCATCATAGCCATGTTTTCACACTAGTCTGCACCGAATGATGGAACCATCAATAATTGAGACACTTGAAATTTAGGAGGCATGTGTTGGGACTTAGGGAGATTGGCACCCGAGAATTACCCTCGCTACTAGATAAATATTTAACAATATTACTCTCTCTCCCTCTCTCTCTCTTGTATCATGATGTTTTTTGATCGAATAGGTTGCCTAGGTCACTGAAGGCCGCATTCGATGTTTTCAAGAGCTTTGTGCTACCCCGACACTTTCGGACTATTGTTCGAGGTCAAGAAGGAACAAGTTCAAGAGAAGAGCTTCGAGGCAGGCATCGTTGGAGGTGGTCTGAGTGCGAAGGTCTTTTCCAAGATATCGACGGACACCTCTGTAAGTCAAATAACCGATTTGGACTGCGATGACACTTGTGTACGGAATATTCGTGTGGTATAGGAGGTATTGATGGTATTATGGTTAAGTTAACAGTTATTGGGCTCCCCTATAAACAGCTGTTCATTGTCAATATAACAGAGGAGAATTTTGGATGAAACTAACAAGTATTATCATTTTTAACGACCTTTATATGTTGGTAACCTCTGTCTCCTTCATTCTTGTCTCCACTGTCGGGTTTTAGCATACTCACTAGAACCAAAAAGAACCCAAATCAAACGATAGCAAATTGTTCGACACATTGCGTTAACGAAATCTGATACTATTCATGTATTCAAAACGGTTTATTTTATGTATCAAATCAAACTCGTTGCTGATCTCTTCTCCATATGGAAAGCTGACTGCTGACACCAGATATTCAAGCTCGAGGCATGCTCTGAATTTCATTTCAGCAGGAACTGCGAAATGCTGTTGGTTCCACGTGATCGACGCAGGATCCCCATCGTAAAGTGATTGGTACTGCCGTCCTGGGGCAGTCTGGCCTCTGCCGCGCTCGTCCTCTGTCCTGTCCTCCGACGGCCGACGGAGAGTCAGAGAACAGAACGGAGAAACCGGCACGCACGCCACCACCCATGTGACCAGAACCGGATGCCCCGCCCGCCTTCCCCGCGTCATCCACTTGTGCCCCGGCAGGATCCTTGCCCACGCCCCCGATGGATTACAGAATCCTAACTCTCGCGCAGTGGCGTGGATGACGAATCTGTGCATGCAAGCTGCGGGCTCGCGACTTGCATGAGGGCCATTTCTTTTCTTTTTCCAGCTCGCGACGGATGAGGAATATGGTTTCCGCATCTCAGCCAGACCAGAAATGGTGCTCTTTTTGTTTACTCATATACGGATGAGCAGCTCACTCGCTCGGTCGGCAGTGGACACCGTGACGGCACCAGATTCCCGCTGAAGGTCCAAGGTTTCGTCTCCGGTTTTCTTTTGGAGAGTTGATTGATGTTTGATGTCATCCTAGCTAGATGTTCGACAAATATTCTACACTGGCTAGCATGGTCGGAAAAATTAAGATATGGGAAGAGTTGGAAGTAACAGCTGCCGTGCTCGCGCACTACAAGACAGTACGTGGTACAAATGCTCTGCCTGGCTGAAACCACGCAAAATTTACTTGCGACGACAGGTCAGCTTGCACATTGTAGCGCGAGGATTGAAACGCGGTTATTGTAGCAGCCTGGCCGCTTTTTTCCAAAGCAATCACTACTAACCTGCGCGCGATTAGATTAGAATCATGTGTCCATGCGCGCCGCGCGCGTGCCCCCGCGCGCCGGGGGTTCAGCCGGCGCGTGCCTGGCCAGTGCCTAGGTGGCGGCTCCCCTCGCCGTCCGATCCCACCCACGAGCGGCCGCGATGCGCCTGGGCACTCATCCCCGTCGCTTTGCCGTGCCGTGGCGTGGTAGTACAGCTGGTACGAGGAGCAGCACGGAGCGGCCAAGTGCGAACGGGAACGGAATATAAATAGGGCGAGCAGGGGTCAAGCGCTCCCGTCCACAGCACAGGCAGTCAGGCAGGCAGAGCAGCGAAGCATCAGCTTCAGAGAGAGAGGGAGACGGCGAACGGGATGGCGGCGCCGGTGAAGCCGCCGGTGGCGGCGGCGGCGGAGGAGACGGAGGCGAAGGGCGAGCGGTGCGCCGTGGAGGAGGTGGCGCTGGTGGTGCCGGAGACGGACGACCCGACGGCGCCGGTGATGACATTCCGGGCGTGGACGCTGGGGCTGGGATCCTGCGTCGTCCTCATCTTCCTCAACACCTTCTTCACGTACCGCACGCAGCCGCTCACCATCTCGGGCATCCTCGCCCAGATCCTCGTGCTCCCGGCCGGGCGCTTCATGGCCGCCGTGCTGCCCGACCGCGAGGTCCGGCTCCTCGGCGGACGGCTCGGCAGCTTCAACCTCAACCCGGGGCCCTTCAACGTCAAGGAGCACGTCATCATCACCATCTTCGCCAACTGCGGCGTCTCCTACGGCGGCGGCGACGCCTACTCCATCGGCGCCATCACCGTCATGAAGGCGTACTACAAGCAGACGCTTAGCTTCGCCTGCGCCCTCCTCATCGTCCTCACCACACAGGTACGCACGCTTTTTTTTTTTTAATGGAACGCACGCTTCTTGTTGATAAGCTCCTCCATCTCCGTGTAAGATTTCACTTAGCTGCAGCAAAAGTATTTGCTTAGAAATGACCCGGAATATATAATAATCGATCACTCTTCGTTCATTTCTTCAGTTCCATTGTTTCTTTACCTACTATGTAAGCAGAAAAAAGGTCGAGTAATTCACTCAGTTTCAATTCCAAAAAGGGGTAGTCGCAAAAAAAAAATCCAAAAAGGGGTAATGTTTCACTTCATCTTTATCAAGCGAATGTAGCTGACATGTTTTGATAAGACATGTCAAAGGTGTGCCAACCAATCAATACGGTGATGTGTTCTAGTATCTTGCGTAGAAGTTACTTAATCACCGCCAATCATGGCCCGGGGAGAAAACGCAAAAGGGAGTCGCGAAAAAAAAAAATCTTATGCCCATAAGCGTCACCATGAGACCGCATGTTGCAGGAGGCCCTACCAATAATTTGCAAGTTTTTGTTCGTTTCGCCCACATGCGTCTTTGTAAATTCACAGTGGGGGAATTTTGGAATTCCTGCCTTGTTCTAGTTTTAAAATATGGATCTTTATCTAGTCAACATTTGCAGTAGTCTTATATTACATCATGGAGAATATCACCAAGATATTTAGTTGGCAACATATCTGTGCAAACCTTTCGTATGCAACTATGCAACCTCACCACAATCGTTGATCTCATCTGATGGCTAGATTAGGTGGGAAACTTTCACTTAAACCTCCAACCATGCTTTCAGTTTTGATTAGCAAAAGCTTGGTGGGAGGGTTTAAGTGAAAAGTTTCCCCCTTAATCTAGCCACAGATGGAGATCTAACGATTGTGTGGAGGTTTGCATAGTTGCATACGAAAGAGGTTTGCACAGGATATGTGCCTAGTTAGTTACTGATAGACTCTCCTTTTTGCTAATATAATCATCCACTTTGTCGCTTTCAGAAAAATAATAGTTGCTGATAGAATAAATCCAAAAGAAAAGAGTTTGTGGCATCATCTGAATAAAATGGAAGAAAGCACGAGGATGCCCATGTACCGCAGACTGCTTACGTTTTAGCTAATATACTACTGGAGTACATTCGAGGGTCTTAAATTATGTCATGGAGAATATCACCAAGATATTTAGTTACTGATAATCCTCTCCTAATGTATACAATCGTTCACTTTGTGGCTTTCAAAAATTTATGCTTCTGATAAACTAGTCTGTAAGAAAAGAGTTTATGCATCATCTGACTAAAATGGAAAGCACAAGTGTGGTGATGTTTTTAACTCGTGCAAACTGCAGATACTGGGGTACGGCTGGGCTGGGATGCTGAGGAGGTACCTGGTCGACCCTGCAGAAATGTGGTGGCCCTCCAATCTTGCCCAGGTCTCACTCTTCAGGTGATCATCAAGCTAATAAAGCTGTTAACTCACTCTGTTTTTGCGCTGGATAACCAACCCTGTGTCAGCAGTGTAAATGCTCCTAGGCGCTAATGATCATTAGGTGCATGTGCTCGCAGGGCGCTGCACGAGAAGGAGGAGGGCGAGAAGTCTCGGGGCCCGTCGCGGATGCGCTTCTTCCTCATCGTCTTCTTCGCGAGCTTCGCCTACTACGCGCTGCCGGGTTACCTGCTGCCGATCCTGACCTTCTTCTCGTGGGCGTGCTGGGTGTGGCCGCACAGCATCACGGCGCAGCAGGTCGGGTCCGGGTACCACGGGCTGGGGCTGGGCGCGTTCACGCTCGACTGGGCCGGCATCTCGGCGTACCACGGCAGCCCGCTGGTGGCGCCGTGGGCGTCCATCGCCAACACCGCCGTGGGCTTCGTCATGTTCATCTACATCATCGTGCCGCTCTGCTACTGGCGCTTCAACACGTTCGACGCGCGCAAGTTCCCCATCTTCTCCAACCAGCTCTTCACGGGGACCGGGCAGAAGTACGACACCACCAAGGTGCTCACCAAGGACTTCGACCTCAACGTCGCCGCGTACGAGAGCTACGGGAAGCTCTACCTCAGCCCGCTCTTCGCCATCTCCATCGGCTCCGGCTTCCTGCGGTTCACCGCCACCATCGTCCACGTCCTGCTCTTCCATGGCGCGTAAGTTAGCGTTCAGTTATTCTATTCCTTCGTGTCGTCGTGCATTGATGAGATTGTTGCTAATCTTGTGTTGAATGAATCGGTCTTGGACTCATCCATGGATTGTTGGTGCGTGTCTCGTTGGGCAGTGACATGTGGAAGCAGAGCAGGTCGGCCATGAACGCGGTGAAGCAGGACGTGCACGCGAAGCTGATGCAGAGGTACAAGCAGGTGCCGCAGTGGTGGTTCCTGGTGCTCCTGCTGGGCAGCGTGGTGGTGTCGCTGCTCATGGCGTTCGTCTGGAAGGAGGAGGTGCAGCTGCCGTGGTGGGGAATGCTCTTTGCCTTCGCGCTCGCGTTCATCGTCACTCTGCCCATCGGCGTCATCCAGGCCACCACCAACCAGGCACGCAGCTGATTGTGTTTCACCCGTTTAGCGAGCATCATATATGCCATCGTCAACATTGCATCTGATTAAATTTGCTGTTTCTGATGAAATTGTTGCAGCAACCTGGGTACGACATCATCGCGCAGTTCATGATCGGGTACGCGCTGCCCGGCAAGCCCATCGCCAACCTGCTCTTCAAGATTTACGGCCGGATCAGCACGGTGCACGCGCTGTCGTTCCTCGCCGACCTCAAGTTGGGGCACTACATGAAGATCCCTCCACGGTGCATGTACACCGCCCAGGTCAGTAGTGCAAATCTCAGCATCAGAGGCGCAGCCCATTTCGGTTGATCCCAACACGTGTTATGCTTGTGGTCTCAAAAAAAAAACACGTGTTATGCTTGCCCCGCAGCTGGTTGGGACGGTGGTCGCCGGCGTGGTGAACCTGGCGGTGGCGTGGTGGATGCTGGACAACATCGAGAACATCTGCGACGTGGACGCGCTGCACCCGGACAGCCCCTGGACGTGCCCCAAGTACCGCGTCACGTTCGACGCGTCGGTGATCTGGGGCCTGATCGGGCCCGAGCGCCTGTTCGGCACGCACGGGCTGTACCGCAACCTGGTGTGGCTGTTCCTGGTCGGCGCCGTGCTCCCGGTGCCCGTGTGGCTGCTGAGCCGCGCGTTCCCGGAGAAGAAGTGGATCGCGCTCATCAACGTGCCCGTCATCTCCTACGGGTTCGCCGGGATGCCGCCGGCCACGCCCACCAACATCGCCACGTGGCTCGTCACCGGCACCGTCTTCAACTACTTCGTCTTCAGGTACCGCAAGGGGTGGTGGGGCAAAGTACAACTACGTGCTCTCGGCGGCGCTCGACGCCGGCACGGCGTTCATGGGTGTGCTCATCTTCTTCGCGCTCCAGAACGCGCACCACGAGCTCAAGTGGTGGGGGACGGAGGTCGATCACTGCCCGCTCGCATCATGCCCGACCGCGCCCGGCATCGCCGTCAAGGGATGCCCGCTATTCTAATTAATTAAGCTGACCGTAGTAGTAAACGGGAATGAAACGTATGTATTGGGAACCATGCATGGAATCAGCCATGCGTCGATTAACCAATTCTGGTCTTGTCTGTCACTCATGAATGTAACAGTGTGTTTCGTTGCAAAGGAACTCCGTCGAAGAATGTCCTCATGACACCATTCATATCACTGTCAAATGGTACTTGTATGCTACCTCGTGTCATGGATAAAGTTTTGATGAATTTTGAAAACTTTGACTAGACGTATATTTCATAATAGAGTAACATGAAATCGGTACAGATAGATTTGTCTCGAGAGGAGATCTTTATAGTTATTCTCGTTAATTTCAAAAGACAGTGATCAATGCCATTCCTTAAAGATTGTGCCGTTTGTTCAAAGTACAACTCCACCCGGCCTGTTGAATTTTATTGACGTTAGGACATGATCGTCAAAAGAGATACAAATCGTAATTCTTCAATGAAGAAAGAAATAGCTTCCTCAAGTAGTTGACATTCTGTCAGCTATTGATCAGTATGAGCAAAAGACAAATGGAAAAAACATACGCCGTGAATAAAAGATGGTCGGTGCGACTGAGAGAAAGGCCTAAACCCACATTGAAGATTACATTATGTTTATGCATTATATATATATTTGGAAAAAAGGGGAACAACATATGCGTTCCACTGTTCCAGACATATTTGCAGTATCTCTCCTTCCGTCAGTAACTAAATAAGAAAACTGGATGGTTGCATGCTGATTATTAGCAAGCAATTACAGGGCACTTTTCAATAATGCCGTCGAAAGAACTCAATCACTGGATGTAGGTGACTTCTAGTACACATATTTATGTTTTTTTAATTTTTCTTTTGAATTATGTAATAAGCAGGCTATGTGTGGGAATGTAATTCCATTTTCTAAAAAGCATAAACATGATTTTTTTAATATTTAGAGATTTTTTTTAGCACAAAAATGTGACCCTGGCCCGACCAAAAACAGCCCAACGAGGCTGAGCGGGAAAACAGGCCCTAGTAGGGCAATATCCAGGCCCGAGGGAGTCTAGATCCGCTCGACCTCACCTTCGATCCCCGTGGATTCGACCCGTTGCTTGACCTCGCACCGTTGCTCGCCCGCTCGTCAGCACGCCGCTCCGTTCCCCGGGATCCGACCGCCTCCCACGACGCCGCCGCTTCTACCTCACCCTCTCGCCTCTCTCGCCTCTCTCACCCCGCCCGCCCAATCATCCGGCTCCGGCACGC
Organism: Eragrostis nindensis; assembly: GCA_012490785.1. NCBI lineage: Eukaryota > Viridiplantae > Streptophyta > Magnoliopsida > Poales > Poaceae > Eragrostis > Eragrostis nindensis. Next base: position 13,089 of record JAAXCT010001399.1, read on the forward strand.
ATCGGTCAGGAATGCTGCGGTCTCGTCCTTAATTCTGCGAACCTCAGGTACCAGTTACTAAGCTAGGGTTGTCTCTGTATCTGTTCCCTGTTCTCGTATTCTTCAAAAGCTATATTTAACTAGCTGAGCGCAGACGATGAACACAGACTCCATCTATCTAGCTGCATGTAGATAACTTTGGCCAATTTGACATTTAACTACTGCAGATTAGATGCCAGTTAATGGCTCCGAAGGTTGTAACTTGTAAACATGCCGAAAGTCGCTACCTTTTTCTTGTCCCGTGCAGTATTTAGTCACAGTTTGTAATTACTTGCCATTGGCGGACCTAGCCTATAGTTTTAGGTAGGGCAATTAAGTTTACATGTATCGTTTATTTTTATATGTATTATTTTTATTTCATGACACTCTACATACTTATATTTGGTAATACATGACAACTTTGATTTCTAATGTTTACATTTTGACTAATGAAATTTTATACATGTAATATGACTTTAACTTATGACACTTTGAACAACAAAAAACTACGCATATGGCTAGTCTGTTCGACCTAGTCGTCCTACCCGTGCAAGCCTTAGTCATTGAACATTAATTTTTTAATCGATTGAACTAGTTGGACGGCTAGTTCCTCAGCCGTATGTATTGCAGTTATTTTTGAACAAGTAATTATCAAGAAGGCAAATAATGAAATTATGAATAGCGTTGATTATATCGTTGGAAACCACATAAAATGTTAAACAAGAAGTAATTTATGACAAGTTATATATATATAACTATCCTAAAAGATATAAGATTGCTTTACATAAATATCCTGTCTATAAATATCTATAGTATTGTGAAAAATTTAAATTACTCTAAGCTATAAACGTTCTAGAATATTTTTCATTTGTGGTAATGTGCTTTGATGGTAAATCTATATATTAGGTAGAAGTAACACATATAAATATCAATCATAAATTATTCACACGAAACAAATGAAAAACCGCTGGTGGCATGGACCAAAGAAGAGACAACTTTAATATCATAATCTTATAAACAAATGGTGGTTGTAAAACTTCGCACACGTTATATATTAAGATGTGTTTAGTTGGAGGGTTCGGACGATACAAGACGAGTTCATCTCAGTTTTTTTTATGCCAATGTCACAGTCTCAATTTTTCAAGTGCTTGTAATTACAACTTTATATCATTTTTCTCTCATAAACACATCTCACATCCAAATTGTAAGTAAAATTAAACGTATGTAGACAAGCAACTAATTTTCTCACTTCAAGGTAACCCTATGCTAGAATCATGTCTACTATTTTGCTCCATGTTTACTGCACATCAAAACATCGCTTTGTCCTGCTCTATTTCGCGGCCGCACCACAACTGCCTAATTATGCGGCGCGATGTTGGTAGTCTGCTCGTTGGTTAACAACACATTCAAAGCGTTTACAGAATACGTCTGTTCTAAAATTTGTGAAATACTGTCTATCTTGTTTCTTTTATCAAACTAAAACATCTCTCAGATGTTTTCCTCAAAATCGAGAACTGAGCGTGAGCTTGGGTGGCTAGCACCGCGGGTGTGCGCGCAGCCGGCGTAGGTTCGATTCCTAAGAATCGCACTCTCGTCTCTCAACGAGTACAAAAATTCCCTCGTCCTCCCTAGGCCAAAGCATAGGTAAAGACTCGCTCCACAGCTCACACGACCAGCTAGGTCCATGTGTATTGTTGGGAAGGAGTTCAGAAATTTTATAGATCTGTGTGAAAAGGTCTATTTCTTAATAAAAAAACTCGGGGTTGCTTGCCTCCGCAGATCTAGTTTTTTTTTTTTTCAAAATTCTCGTGATTCTATCCTCTAACAAAACTCGAATTGTTCCATTCCGTGCCCGAAGCAAACACAACCAGGCCGAGACCGAGACCTCTTTATCCCCTTGTTCCATGGACTCAACTACTCTCCCCGTAGGCCGGCCAGAACAGAGGCAGCCCATTCTTTCTCCCTCCCAGTTCCTCTGGTTTTCATCTTGGTCGAGGGCTCGAGGGGTCGACCAGCACGCCGGCGGCGCCCCCCCCCCCCCCCCCCCCCCCCCCCCCCCCCCCAGTGAGAGAGAACGAGATCTCCGTCGCCGTCCTCTAGAAAATCCTCCCCCTTTTAGAGTTGACATTTAGGCTGGACGTAGTGGTGATGGATCGATCCCCGAAGGTTTCATACGAATCAGGAATGATATAGGGATTGGGAGGGGAATTTTCATCTCTCGGAGGAGAGGGGTTTCTCTGCTCTGCTGGCGTTAGGTAGGGCGGCGGCCCTACCTCGCCCTATTGCTCGGTCCGCCTCTGTTACTTGCTAATTATTAGCATCAGTAGCATAATTTGCAGCAACTGCAGTAACATAGGCCTATCATGGTCAATTTTTAATTGTTGCAGCCCAGCTATATACTTCGACAGTCCGTTGCCCTTTTGAGGTAAACTTCGGGAGAGCAGCTGGTGGAAGATAGGAATCAGATGGAGGTGTCTCACATGCAAGAAGGAAGTGAACTTGGCGACAGCAAGGAGCAGCACCGACCCCGATGCCCAAACAGCGTGCAAGAAGGTGGAGCAACATCGCCGTTGTCATTGACAGGAAGGGCTCCAGTGGCAAGATCGTCTACCGCAATGAGGTCACCTGCAGCAGTGCCTACACCAGTTTCCCATGGTGAGCTTTCTTCCTTTTCTTTTTATGTTCTCTACTGACCCCTTAGGTGCAGTTGGTTTTCTGCTTGCAATTTTGGTTCCAACTTCCGGAAACACTTGCGTGCACACACTAGTTTCCCGTGGTGATCTTTCATTTATTTGAATGCTTGGAGAAAAATGTGCATTATAGTTTGCAGTTGCACAGAAATTCAGAAACTGATGAAGAAAGTTCAGAATAATTTCCAGAGGTCATTTATACAATTTTTATGCACTGGTGTATGGTGGCTCCCTCATAACATGAACTTGCCAAATGTTGTTTGTTTTGCAGGTGCAGAAGCCAGAGTGCACAACATGGTCTCCGGTTTTAACAAGCAAATCTTGGTGCAGAAGCTTGCAAAGCTTAACAGCTTACAACAGAGTATAGAGAGTATCCTTCTCGATAGTTTCAATTCATGGTCCTGTAATTTAGTCTAGCATCATCAAATTTCTGCATTCTTTTCAACAAGTGCCTCAGTGTAATTAGGCCTGTTGCTTCTCATGGAGAGGGGTGGTTATATATTATTTTATTTATTTACTCCCAGGACAACCTAGAACAAACTATCGCCTGTCCTTTTTCTTTTTGGAACTATCCAATGATTTAATCTCACAATTTGTCAGCTTGTATGGTTTGCAAAGTCATAGTGAGTCATTTTTTTTCCTGGGGAGGGGAACATTGCGATTAATACTTTAGAAACCTATCACTAAGAAGTGTGCTCACTGAAAATCAAACTGTTCATATTTGAGTTTATGAATGGAAGCTTTCGAGGTATCGGAATGTGGCACTGTTGTTAAGCACCATTCCAGATCACTGTGAATGGTTACATTCAGCATTATCAATTTACTCTGTTTTGTAGCTGTGGTCCTTACTTAAGCATGCACCTTCATGAACCATGGATGACGCAGCTAGACTGCTAGACTGCCTTTGTTGACTGCAACTATTTCCTCATGTAGTCTATTAATTTTCTCATTCACATAATGTTGTACTTAACAAAGAGAAGCTTTGTCGAATTGGTGTGTCTTTCATCATCGATACTGCCGACAAGTTGTTGAAACATGGAATGATGAATTTCACTCAGCTACTTGTGAGAAGAGGGTGTCTTTGCTGTACCTTGCAAATGATATTATGCAGAATAGCCGAAAAGAAGGTAACGGATATATAACTGAATTCATGAGGGTCATTCCAGCTGCCTTGAATGAAGTGTTCACCCACGGGGATGATTTTGGGAGGAATGTTGTAAAAAGACTGGTATGTGAACACATAATTGATATTTATATGCTTTTGGATTCATGGTTTTCATTTAATATGATATTTTCATTTGTGCATGGGACTGTTATGCGGTTAGCAGTGCGAAATGACCATATCACCCCTGTCACAATTTGGAGATGAGAAGTGAGAATCCCATTTGTCTCATGATTTCTCTGACACTGCAGATTGGCATATGGGAGGATCGTAGAATATTTGATACTCAAAGTCAAAGCCTCAGGGATGACTTTCTTAGAAGGTTAAAGTACCTCAGGAGCAAGTTGGTATGTAACTTGATTCGATCTTCTTCTGCTTTCATACGTCTCTTCATCGATTTTGATACCATCATTCATTTATTTTGCTGGTATCTATAGTGCACTAGTTCTTATTCTTTTCACATATTCCGATGTTCACAGAAAAACCCTGGAGGAGAGCTGCTGGAGAAGGTTATAACTAGCTACAAGCATATGCTGAATGCTCCTGTAGACGAGGACACCATGATGCGGAAATGCCAAGCTGCTGTTAGCATTTTTGACAACCTCAACAAAGCGTATGAAAATAACTCTTATTTAGGTAAGATATATATTCACGAGAGGTTTCAATATCATAATATGTCCTGTTTAAGGTTAATATGTTTAATTTATAGATAAATAGTCCAATCCTGCCCCCTTCGTGTTTGTTTGGAATATGTAGATTATACTGGTTGATCAAGTTAATGTACAGACTGCTTGTGTCACACATGACTTGCAACTGAGAAATATATTAGCTCAACTGGTTTGTAGACAGATGTACTGTGTCTGAAACCCTCAACCCCAGATAATTGCTGGAGGTGTTACTTTGACTAGACTTCTTGTGCTTTCTCCCCAACGTCCAACATCTCTGACAGCAGCGTGAGGAGCACTCCATCTGTCTCTTGAGCTTTGACTTCCTTGGCAATGCAGGTGGCAATAATGCTTCTCCATCTGTGATTAGTTCTTCAGCCTTAACTAGACCTTATGTTTGGTGGAGATGTCAATGAAGCATACCCTTACCCTTATGACTGCACTAGGTGGCTCCATTGGATGGGCTTGGGAGAGACACACGAAATCAGCAGCAACAACAGCACAACAACAACAAAGCCATTTAGTCCCAAGCAAGTTGGGGTAGGCTAGAGATGAATACTCCCTCTTTCTGGGAACTGATGTCATTTCCGACATGAGGTTTCTACTGGTCACAGATCAAATTTTCTGGTCGAAACGACATCAATTCCCGAATGGAGGGAGTATCTTCTAAAGATCTATGCGCTATGACCTACGGAGAAGAGCTTTGTTGAAACCAGACCAACCTTTTCTTGAAAACTGCTGATATGTTTGCCCTCCCCACATATCTAAATCTGCCATCCTGCATGACCTCAGTTGTGTTTAACTTTACACCCGTGTGCTTTAATAGTTACTGAAAAATAGAGGTACTAATCAAGTAGCTTTGATTGTCTTGCTTATTGACAGGTAACAGTAATGGATCTGGCTTCGTGGAGGAGCTGCAGCAACAACATAACGCCCTCAGAAACTCCATTGAGCAACTCAAAATGTCAGAATCTCTTAAGATCAATCTGATTTCTCATTTGAAGGAAGCGCTGAATGAGCAGGTGCTTTATTTTAAATGGCTACTTAACGTGTTAGATTTTTTTGGTTGAACGAAATATTTGTTGGATGGGTCTTCTGATACTCGTATGTTCTCAGGAGTTCAGAATGGAGCAAGTCAGAAGCCAGCTCCAGGTATTTTTTTTTTGTGATAAAACTAATTTTAAACCATAGAACACTTGCACAAAGAAAATAAATTTTAAAAAATGATATTTCGATCTATGCTTCTTAAGGGCTTATATCAATGAAAAGCTTCGGTGCATCCATCCTCATGTAGCCCAGTGCCGGTTTATGCAATATTAGCAAGATGCCAAGGAGATGGAATTATATGATGTGAACTGTGTGCGTTTTAATTTGGTTGCCACCTTACTGATTTTTCATCATTGACCAGGCAGCACAATCCCGGTACAAGAAAGCAGATGAGCTCTGCCAGGAGCTTGGAGTTGAAGTTCAAAGTCATCAGACATCTAATCAAGTACTTAAGAAGCCCAGCGGCTCTGAAATACATGGTACCATTGCCTCAGATTCAGTTAATGCTGGCGGTTCTCTTCAGAAAGAATCTGCAGTGCTGTATTTGAATGAGGGAGATGGTGTTAAGCACAATGTCGCAGCAACTAATGTTCCGACAAAGCTTTCTGCTTCTGATGGGATTCGCAGTGATGTTTCTTCTTCACGAGCCAATGGGGGCAACCATGTGCAGCAAATAGAAGAGAACTCTTTGGGCAATAAGAGGCAGAAGCTGGAAGATGATACTTATATTTCTCAGCCTCAATCACAGCCACCTCCGCCACCACCGCCGTTCCCACATCCTGATACATTTCAACCACCACCACCTGAGTATCCTCCCTCACCGGAGCCTAGCCCGCCGCCACCACCAACTTCAATCGAACCCCAATTATCCCCACTACCAACTGTAAATACAATGCCACCCCAACTAGTCTCGCCTCTACCACATGCGACAGGCACATTTGTCCCCTTTCCTGCCACCCCCCCTGGTCCAATGACAGCAATGCCATACGGCACTTTTCCATCATATACACCTTTGATCAACTTTCCCATGGGCAACATGCCACCTGGTTTTCCCGGTGCTCCAAATCCACCTCCACCTTTCCAGGGATTCGGGGGAGCGTTTTACGGCAGTCCGTACTCCCCGGCGCCTCCTCCAGTTGACAAGAAACAGGAGTAGCTCTCTGCCTGTTGTCTGTAGATTAGTAGGACCGACTAGCATGTCAGTCTGTACAATATGGAGCTTTGCAGATTTCGGATACTCTATTTCGTTGAATAAAAATCGATCCAAATGATGCATCTTACTGCATGCGTACTGGAGCTCAGGAGACTGCTCTAGTTATGTACATTTAGTTAGTTCCCTAGATCTTAGCATGTTCAAATAGTTGATTATGATGTAACTGTTCTGGTCATAGTCGTGTAGTAACACCTATAGATTTGAACTGCTAGAGAGAATTTGAGTTCTGACAACTGAGAGCAATTTAGTGTGCCTGCCTAGTTTTCCTGGTCTTGGTAATGGAGTGAAAAGTGTAGATTTCAACTCAGGGAGAGATTAGAGCATTTTACAGCAAGACATGCTTGCAATTTATGATAGCTGTATTGTTTGATAGCTCTTCTGAGAATATACTGCTGTTCTCATGATGTTTGGAGACAGTATTTTATAGCATGCTGTAACATTGATTGCTGCTGATGCTTGAATTTTTTGATCAGTAATTATCTTTGTTTCTGTGTCTTGGTTCCATGTGGAATGAAAGTAAGTCCTCCCGTTGCTTCTGTATACTCTTATTAAGATCTTGGATTGTGACATGTGTCAACAATGGATGGTTTTGATCTTTGTAGAACCCTCATAAGTCAACAACAATTTTGCGAGTGCTCCTTAATGTCATTAGTTTATAATGCATACGCGGTGTCTTTTCTATTACCTGATAGACCTAATAGCTGAGGTGATTGCGTGCGTGCATGGAGCACGCGCTGCAGTATGCCTGGGGATTGGCCATATTTTTCTGGAGACGGACGCCTTCATGGTGAAGCTTGCGGTGCTGTCTGATGAATGCGACCGAAGTCCTGTCGGAGCTGAGATCTTGTGCTGGAGCTGAAGAATCTATTTAGATTTGATTTCATTAGTGCTTATATCGTGCATAAATCAAGAGACTAACAGTGTTGCCCTTGCTCTAGCAGAAATGGGGTGGGTGTGTGTTCTAAGTTGTAAAGATTGATCCCTATAAATTTAGTCGTGATACATGATCAGTGTGATACTTCAAACTATGAATGTTATAAACCATGATCCGCAGTCACAGAGAAATAAAAACACCACATTACAGTTTGATAAAATCAGGAGGGTGATCTCAGGTGGTGAAGCGCCTGTACAAGTTGCTCTATGTGCTCCTGGTTGGCTGGTTCTGAGGTACCCAATCCATGCTCCTATTCACCATTACGGAGTTGCACGCTTCTTTGGAGTCTGGACCATAAGAAAGGGCTCTCGATGATGGCTCAAAGTGGCAGCTCCAAGATTTCCTCCTCTCTTGCGATGATGTGCTTCCTGCAGACCCATGCAATGTGGCCGTCATCTCTGTACCTAACACGCCACAGGCCAAATCTCTGTGCGAGGTCCATCCCTGTCAAAATCCCTTGCCCTTTCAAGAAATCAACAAGCCACTGCCTGGCTGCTATCATATCCTCTCCCATGTCACTTGCAGGACTCTGATTGCTGCTGCTGTTCCTAGCTTTTCCGTACAGTGCTGCTGCACCTAACGCTCCCACTGACGCAGCGGATGCAGCAGTGCCATACATGACTGAGGAGTCTAGCAGGTGCACCACTTCCCTGCTCAGGTCGGGTATCATCTCCCCCATGCCGACGATGAAATGTGCGCCGATCTTCAGAGCGAAAGTTAGAAGTTTCATGAACTTGCTCATGTAAGGCAGCAAGGATTTCACTGCTTGGTTGTCCACTTGAACTAGATCACAGCCGACCTGATCCTCTACCACATGCATTTCCCCTCGGAACTCGCACAACATGTGCACCCGTAGGGATCGCATTCCCGGCAGTATTCTTGTGACCAGATGTTTGGAGCGGTTGTCCAGGCTTACAAAATAGAACAGCTGAGGCACTTTTCTTTCCTCCAACTGAATGTTGTAATTCATTACGTAGTCCATTTTCCTGTGGAGTTCAGTCACCAGGTGATACTCGTAGTACCTCAAACTTGCAATTTCCTCCTTCAAATCACTTATTCCTTGTTCCACTCTCTTCAATCTTTGGAGAACCATTTCAACACCTTTTGCAATGCCTAATATGGAAGGATCAACCACGTCTGTTTCATGGATGGTTTCAGATTGCTGCTGATTGTTGGGGGTGACGGCAAGTTCAGTTGCAAGGTGTTGTAGATCATCGTACCTTCGGTGAAGAACTTCATGGAAGTCATCATCTGATAGCATATCTCTGGCATGATCTGATCCTGGTTGTAACAGGATCCTTTTATTGCTTTCAATAGCACTCCATGGATGCTCATAATCGTACATGCTTTCTGCTGGCAGTGACAAGATAATTTGCTTTATTCTTTTCAGAGGCAGCTGCTGCGTTTGGAGAAACCTATGTGGTATGAGGTACTTTACACATTCTGTCCTGATAACACTTTCCTCGAACATCATACTGGAGGACAAGTTTAGTATGGTAGGGATAATTATCTTGTGGAATAGCCTCACCATGTCAGTAACACTTTTGCTGGAGCACGCAAACACAGTTATTGATGAGTCTAACTTCATTCCTAGTTCCACTCTTACATGGATACCATTGATCACTGTATAAATAAGGTTTTTCTCCAAGTTATATAACGCACCCTGTGGTTTACCTAGACACATGATTTTGTTGTGCAGGCGAACCTGAAAAGAAAAGTAGTCATTCAGAAAGTAAAAAGAGAGAGAATATAATCCTTGTCATATTCAGGTGCTATCAGTACAAATATCCATATAACATGCATGTAGTTAAATAAACAACATAATTTACCTGTAGCCTTGGAAAGAAATCACTTGTCAGAAACATGTGGGTATCTTTGCATTCAAGACGCCTTCCAACATATCTGCATCCTGGTATGGTTAAGTGCCACCCTTGGGTCCCTTCTTTGCTTTCCTCAAGAATAGCTGGTACTAGAAGTAATGTGTTTGGGTTACCAGGATCCTGTTCATAGCACAGTTCAAGTTTTAACAGCATATTTATGACATCACTGCCCTGGAATGATGCACCAGCTCTCCAATTTGACCCTTGAATTTGGTTGCACAACTTCTCTTGTAAAATCTTCTCCAGGTCCTGTTTGCTGACAAAGCCACTTCTTTCTTTATTGATTGATTTCAATGTACCTAGCTGGCCAAGGACATCTCGGCAGAACCAGTCACAATCCATGATCAGTACTCCAAGCTCCTCCAAAAATATTATTTCACCCAAGTTATGAAGTGATTTTGCAACAGCACGCCTTCTTGCGTCCACTTTCTCCACATTATCACGCCTTGATCTCAATCTTAGTGCTGGAATGTTGAGCTGGCATATCTCGCGGTATTCAGACCATCTGATTGCAGCTTTATCATTCTTCAACCTCCAGTCATGCAAAATTCTAACCAAATCATTGCATACTTCATAAACTTGAGGTACTTGCTGGAGAATTGTCATTGTTGTCATCCGCAGGTGATGAGTGAGTCTACTAACTGAAACCAACGACCTTGCATCCACGGCAAAAACAGTGGGGTAAATCTCTGCATATGAATGGAACTCTTCTCTGAGCCTTTGTACAAGAGTAGCAATTGGCTGTAGCCCTTCTGGTAGATGAGCTACCTTGTCATAATGGGTCAGGACTATAGTTACAGTGGGAAGAAACAATTGCGAAACTCTCCTAGCATTTGAAACCAAAAACTTCAGCCAATATATCAGCTCCTGTTCAATCTGATCCAAGCTTTTGGGGTATCTATTAGCAGGCTTTATAACCAAGCTGGACAGAATCATGAAAAAGCATGGACCACCATGCGCCAGAAAAATAAAATCATGTAAGGCAAAACTCTCCTCGTGTTCACCAAGATTACGCATTGTCAATTTTGTATTGCCATCAAAGATAGCATTAATCTTGTCCTCGTTGGTGCATGCCCTTTGCTCAACTGGAGTCTTCAGAGTACTTATTACATCCATGTGAGGTGACTTTATTGGGTTCATGCATTCATATATGGAGTTATGTAGCGTACTTTTACCTGCATGACCACATAAATTGAATCCTCAGTCACAATTAAAATGTTAGATTTTTTTCCTTCTTTCTTTTTTCTTAACTTTATCTCTTCCATGTGCAAGGTACAGATATTCTATGTCATCAGTTGAACATGCAATAAAATCTAGATATTAATTTAGCAGACCAATATTGCAAGCGAATGTGATAAATATTCCAGGAAAACATTAAGTTCATGATTTAATTAGTAATCCTAAGTTAAAGAAAACAGGATGAACAACATATACTAAGGCCTCCTTTGGAACGCAGGAATCGCACAGGAATGTCACATGAAAAAACAGAGGATTGGGGAAAATTTCCTTCAATCCAAAGAAGTCCTAAACGATTTAGCAGCTTCATTACTGCTTACAACCAGTAAAGAAGAGGACAGTATTGAATAATGCTGATGGTACCTGCTAATTCTTTGCCACATAGAAAAACTCGGCAGCAAGTAGGAGCACTCAGTGGCAAATCGAGAAAATCATTTGGAAGAACAAGACCCTCATTCTGACAGAGCTTCTCATAAATTTGTTCTGTTTTTCCAGCAAGATGCAAAGGTGTTTCATGCAGGTCAATTTCTTCAAGCCAAGGATTAACCTCTAAAGTGCCCATAATGGTCTGCAAAACTACCTCCCCGTCAACTCCCTTGCAACCTCTCAAAGACAGGCTTCGAAGAGTAGCATTCCTTTCTAAACTTGTAAATATTTTGACAACATCATATGGCTTCAAGCTTGCATCATTGCGTATTGCCAACTGAATTAGACTCTGGTTTGTCTCCAACATCTGCAAGATTGCAGTTACACCATACCTGCCTATATTTGTTCGCTCTCCTCCGAAACTCAAAACTTTCAACGCAGTATTGGCTTGTCTCTGAAGTGGAGAAAAAGTGCTTAGAGGGCATAGCAAATGCTCCAACCCTACTCCACCAAATCTGTTTCCATCCAAACTCAAGCTCTCTAAATGGGTGTTCTTGAAGAGCCCTGCAGCTATGTACACCACAGCTTTGTCCTTGAGGGAACACTTGGTGAGCTTGATAGCTCTTAGGTTCCTGTTCCGTTCAAGGACTCCTCTAAGCTCTTTGGTCCATCTGGACTTAAGCGGGACACTTGACATGTCTAAAGTTGTTACCGTGGTATTCCATGCCAGAGCACAAACAATCCGTTGCAGTCCTTTGGAATTAATGTTGTTGTAGATCCTCATGCTCCCAGTTTCAGGCAGGAACTCAACAATTTTACAGCGATCCGTGATATTGCTAACGGCACGAATGCGTCCCCATATGTGCACCTCCACCCTGCGATTGCGGGCCACCACAGCAGAGATAAGTGGAGCCGCCGCAATTGAGCTGTTGTCAAGTATGACCAACTTCTTCAGCAAATAGTTCACCTCAATCATCTTGGAGAGTTCCTCTGCCCCCTTGGATCCTATGGAGTCCTCCCATACTTGGAACTCCTCCACACTTCTATTTGTTGCCAAAGCTGAAGCAAGCAATGTAGCTCCAGTGGATCCAATTCTACAGTCAGCGAAAACAACTGTTCTAATGGTGTTGCTCTTTTGAAGCATTTCTGAAAGTGGAATGAGAGCAAGCGCTGATTTTGTGCCGAAAACATTCTTCTGGAATTCCACCTGCTTCACACTCGATCCAGGAATTAAAAATGAACAGAGAAGTTGCACCCCCTCAGACTGCCATTCAATACCATGGAACAGGAGGTTCACCACACATTTGTACTTCTCTTTGTACTCCACAAGGTGACGAAGGAACCTGTGCAGGAAGTTGACATCATTGTGCTCTTTGCAGACATGGACCCTTAGTGATCTATCACTTTCCATGGACAAGCCTGATCCCAAGTTTGATGGAACCTGGTAGAATGCGATGTTCTCCACATCCTTGAAGGCCTGCAAATCAATCTCTGAAACATCTCTCGTATACTCCCTCCCAGATGATGATGCTATTGTGATCACCCTGTGATCCATGTTCTAGAGGGTATGAATATGAATAAGGGGGAGGAAGTAAAGACAAAGGTTGCCTCTACCATGCAAGGGAATTCAGATGTATAGCTATGGAGCAATGTGCATTTCGCAGACAGATGTCACATATTGGAATACTAAAAGTGGTTTGGAAAGAACTGAGTATTAACACATGGAGAGGAGAGGCATCAGATTCTTGCCTTGTCAAGGGAGCATCATAAAGAAGGGGACAACCTTTATCTTTCTTTGTTAGCCTGAAGAGAGACCTAGAATGAAAAAATAAAGTTCAACCATAACTATTATGTTCTCAGTTTCTCATGCTGTAAATAAAATTTGCCTTGGATCTTATGCGCACTATACGTATGTCCTATGCAGCCAAGGTCACCCCATCCTAGCAAAAAGATGCACTTTTGCAGCATCAGCACATGCATCATTCAGACAGAAATTTTGCGATTATATTTATTTTCATTGACATCATTCAAAACAGAAAAGAAAAGGAGTTATCTGAGCAAATGATGATTGATGTCATTATATTTTCTAGTGTATTTCTGTATTGCATTGCGGCAGCATCACGTGCTTCATTCAAAGGGAAGACAGATTCTCTTTTTGTGCATGAAGTTAGGAATAAGATGCCTTCAATTTTTAGACAAGCAAAGGGACCCTGTGCTCCATCTATCCGTTATATAGAACCATTGGGCATTATATAAGCACCACAGAACTCAAACAATCCATTTTTAGGGTTATTTCAACTCGAAAGTTGAGTGGTAGCACCTAGTAACTGAGAGAAAGCGGAATGTATACTTCCTTACCACCAAATGATGACAAACTGAAGAACTGTCATCTAAAGAAGGCAGAAGCAAGACACAGCAAGGATGACAGGTGCTCCTTTATTTGATCCTCCACTTCCTTACAGAGTCAGCCTGGCAAGATAACAGAATAATTGGTTCCTGATTCCAGAACGCTCACGTGCTCTTCTTCCTGTTATTTCTTCTTTCAATATTCTTCACCTGATTATCCAATGTTTTGCCCGGAACAAAATTTGAAATACTGTGCATAAGTCTAAAGTAACAAAATTAAATATTCCCATCAGACTGATCTTAGACAGTAGCAGTTTGAAAACGTGATGGGGTCAATTCGAGCAACCATGAAAAATAACTTAAATCAAAGCTGCTGATAAATTTTAAGATACCTACAAACAAGAAACACGACTTTTGAATTTTATGCCTGGAAACAAAGACTTGCAAATCTGGACAACACATACTGAATAGTTAACTCTATATGATAACATTTTAAGAAATGCAGACTTCTGACCGCTCCTAACAAAGAGAATATTCTACCAAGCTTTGCAATCGACTGCACAAAATATCAAACCATGACTTTTTTTTTTTAATCAAAGTAGTTATGTTCACTGATCTGTAATAAGGACGAAATGTCTGGGATGCAATAGACTCCGTATTCCTAATTACTATGCATATTTATTCACGGGGCACTACCCTAAGAAAATATATTCAACTTTGTTGTTAGACCATATTATGTAAACAGCAACACTGCATTGCTTTATCACGAGGACAAATATACTGGTACTCAATTCTTTTATCTTAGTTTTCATGCAGATCCAAAACACATATCAAACTGGAAAAAGAAGGATGAAACGACTGAACTTTGGATTCTCAAGTCTCCCAGAAAAAGAAAATAAAAATAACAATCATATCTAAAATTCTTACACCTTTCAGATAACTGCAATTGGGAGAAACAATGGTGCAAAGAAGATTAAACTAGACGATGTCCTACAACATGCTCTTAACTGCACGCAGGGCTGGTGGTAGTGTGGTACAGACTGCACCATGATTGAACCAAACAAATCTTGTAACCTTCCCAATACTGTCAGGGACGACACATCCTATGCCTTTAACAGCTACCAGCAAAAATTCAAGAAACAAGGTGGAACTTGCTACTTCAATGCAGCAGCAGCAACCGTCACCGACCTAAATCCAATAATATTTTTAGTCTGGACTTTAAAAATCTGAACTATTACGCATGGCACCATGCTATCTAAAAGCTATCTAATATTTTTAGTCTGGACTTTAAAACATGTTTATTGCATGCCTTACTCCACGATTCACTTAAAGCCATCTTGCAGGCCACCGTTCTTGTCTCTTTGAGCTTGCAGCCTAATCTGCTGATAAGAAAAGTACGAAAAGAAGGAAAATATTCCTGTATTCCTAGAGTATCTTTCGTCGAGTCAGAAAATCAAAAGGCGGTTCTTCAACACAAACTTTCTCCTAGTGGGAGCATGTTATTTTTCAAAAGAAACATGACAGACTACAGAAGGCAACAGCTCACATGTTGCTACATACTCCATCATGTATCTTGTTTAACATTAATGTGAATGGTTGGAAGGGCTTTCTACAATATGTAAAAGCATAGTCGAGTAGCTAGGATAATTAGCCCAAAATTCAATAACTATTTTGTCCAGCATCTAATTGGGGCCAGTGACAAAACGTGATACATGAGTAAGATGACACCTCTGTCCAGAATATGGTCAGACCGTTGCTATACTAAATTGACCACAAAGTCGAAGTCCAGAGTGGCACCTACAGAGTTAACATGTTTGAAACAAGTTATGGAAGGACTGAACCAAGCTGTAGCAAGAAAATGAGCTCATATTGTGGACCAATGATCTAACTGGCCATGTTTGCATAGCAAAGAAGAAGGCCACAACATTACTTTATCGTGGAAAGGTGACTCCACCCTTTCAATAAGACAAAACTATCTGATGGAACTAAATTATAGAAACAGGATACATAGTTCCTCTGGCACGGTCAATTGATCTCAAAAATCATAAGCAGTACATCATATTCTGGAGGAAACGAGAAAGTATGTACTCAAAGTAATATTATTAATCATAGGTAATAGGTGCATACCATACAAGTACAATTGCATCACCTAATAAAGGACCAGATACAGAACTACCAGATTGAAACATTGTTTTCATTGGCTAAAACAAAATTTAATCAGAAGAGAAGACTGGCCCAAGCGGCAATGAACGCAAAGCCACCAATTGGAGCTGCTGAAGAAAACTTCCTGTCTTCAAGATAAGCCGTGGTGTAGCACCTAGAGAAAAAAGTGATGGGTCCTCCGTCAGTAACGTCTTTGCAATCCACGTTTCAGATGCAAGGCGTGATAACACAAGAAAACCTTCCTTCCCTATTACATTATTCTTCTCGTGATAATCTGAATTAGAGTTAAAGAGGACCGTAAGCTTACGTTCCAGAGAAGAGCACGATTCCAGCAGTGAGGAGCCCCCCAAACTGCAAGCACGGAAAGGGTCATACAACGAGCTTAAACAACGACAACAATTCAGCAAAGTGTGAAACGGACGATGCTGCCACTCACAATGTTGGGGTTCTTGGTGATGGGAGCCCCGACTAGTGCCGCTGTGTGGACAAGGTGGTACAGGGATGCGGTCTGCCAGACCTGACAAAAAAATTTCCCCAATTATCGCACGGATCAGACCCCATAAATTGGGCGCAACAGGTTGGAAACAGGAGAAGAAGGCGACTGTGGCATCATCTACCTCCTTGTACCGGGGGTTGTTGGGGCGGAACATGTGCGCGCCGTAGGTGCCCAGCCCCAGTGCGGCGACCCCTGCTCAGCTCAACCCAACCGCTCACCCAGTTAGTCAAACAGATGAAGAAAGCAGGAAGCGGAGGAGGAGGAGGAAGAGGAGATGGAGGAGGGAGCATGCGTTACCGGAGACGGCTGCCACCTTGTGCCACAGCATCGAATTCGTCAACGCCGCCATGATCTTCCGCTTCTTCTTCGTCTTCGGCTTCGCCTTGCTTCTGCTCTGCACTCCGTCGGCGGCGCTGCGCTGGTCGCCGGTAGTCCATTCATTTTGCGACGTTAGTCCCCTGTGCCTAGCACACTAATTCCGCCACCCTTTCGCGGCCCAGGAAGAAGAGAGAAATCAGGCCCGATACGGCCATCAAAACCCAAATATCGTGCGGCCCGCGCGGCCAGACTAGGAAACGCGGCGAAATGGCGAGAGATTCGCGTGCTTGGCGCTTGACCCAGTTCGAAACTTTGAAAGTCCCCCTGCCCGGCCGGCCCTGCTCGGCGTGCAGCAAAAGGTACTGACACGACTCGAGTGGCAGGGGATCGCCTTTCCCAAACAAAGCGCCAGCGACGGCTCCCCAAAAAAAACAAAATGAAAAAATGCCAGAAACGCGACGTTGTACTACCACATCGGCAAGCAGGGGCATTTGAATTTCGAACGCCGCCGGCCGCTCCGCATCCCCAGCCGCCTCTCCTCCACCCTATCCCTCCCCCGCTCCTTCCACTTCCACTGAGGCAGGCGAAGCCGTGACGCGCCGCGGCGGCCGAAGAGAGAGAGAGAGAGAGAGAGAGAGAGAGAGAGAGAGGATGAAGAAGGCGGGCGCGGCCTCGCGCTACGCGTCCTACGACTCACCATCTCCGTCCCCTTCACCGCGGCGGGCCGGTCCTCCGGCGGCCGCCGCCGGGACGCCGACGCACGGGGGCAGCCGCGCGCTGGTCGCGGCGAGATCCGGCCGCGACCTGATGGGGGCCAAGCCGCAGCCGCAAGCCCAGCATGGGAACCTGGGCTCCGTGCTCCGGCGGCTCATCTCCATGGACAGGAAGCCGCCCGCCAAGAACCACCACCACCTCCCGGTCCCTCCTGCCGCCGCCGCCGCGGCGAAGAACAACGGAGGAGGCGGCGAGAAGCTTCCGGGGCTGTCGCGGAAGCTGTTCCAGACCAGCAATAAGAAGAAGCCGGCGGCGGCCCTCACGGACGTGAAGAACGGCGGCAACAGCGCCAACACGCGGACGCTCGCCATGGTGCTGCGCAGCGAAAGGGAGCTCCTGGCGCAGAGCAAGGCGCAGGATGACGAGATCGCCGCGCTCCGCCTCCAGCTGGAGAACAAGGACCGGGAGGTGGAGCGGCTCAAGGACCTCTGCCTGCGGCAGAGGGAGGAGATCAGCGCGCTCAAGGACGCCGTTCTGTTCCCGGACGCCGAGCCAGGGCCGGAGCCGGACCGCCGCCTCCGGGACGAGATCTCCACGCTCACCGGCCAGATCCAGTGCCTCGCGCAGGAGCTCGCCCAGGCACGTTCCCGGACACCGTCTCGACGTGTTGCCCCTCGGTGACAGAATTCTAATGCACCATTTTGCTATGTGCAGGTTAAGGCCGATAAGCACACGTCGAGATCGTGCTTTGATGACGATGGGTACTGCTCTTCCCCAAGGACACCTGGATTTAACGAGGAGACCGCTTTCTCCCTGGTGTGTTCGGTCGCTTCATCATTTATTTGTTGTTGGGATTACATTACATGATGCGTATGCTGATACATTGGTTGTGAAAATTTGCTTATTGAGTCAAATCTTATGCAATCTGTTTGTCCGCTAGGTATAAGATCGTTGTTAGCTATCAAGAAATTTTTTCTTTAGATGATAGAAATCAACAAACCTCTAGGTTACTTGAGCACGTTATGGTGGATAAGTGATGTGTTTCTTTTCTTGATAACATTGTCACGTGCGAAGCTCATTGGATTGTTGCTGTCACGTTTTTTTTTTGGGGGGGGTTTTTTTTTTTTTTAATCTGTCATGGTTCCTGTGTTCAATGGTTATATGCATTACCGTGTACTCTTAACATCATTGGTTATTTCCATTACTGCTTGCTGGTCTGAGGGAGTAGAAGCTAATTTGTATCAAAATTGGGTCTTTGGAATTAGGGACCTAGTGACTCACTCATTAACTTGTATATTTCTCAAGCAGTGAACACCTAATATGTTCCTATTTGCAATGTTGATAGACATAGACTGATTCCAATCCTTATTTATCTTGTCTGTTTGCTTCTCTCTTCTGATCTACTTGACGTGGAATACTCCCATCTTTCACTTTTTGGGTAATGCAACCATTTGCCCACCAACAAATGAAACATTTTTCAGCAGTTCTTTAAATCGTTTTCATGGTATTTGGAATGGTTAATAAGGGGCTTCCAGTGCATGCTCCTTGTTGTTGGAAGCACTGTTTTCGATACATTATAAATGATTATCCATAGTTCCCTTGTGCTTCATGATTTATTTTGACCCAGCTTCCAGTTCTTACTTTTTTGTTTGGAAACGACTCAGTTCATGGTCTTTTATCATTGCCGCACAAATTTGTGCACTCTTCAAGCTCTGAAATTTTTGCAGATTATCTATTTCATCATATTGAGTTCCAGTTGTAATGGCAACTGATTGTATCTGGCTTTAGTGATGATCGATTGTTGCTATCTGTTGTCAACCCAGGAGTGCAGCATTGGGGAAGCTGAGACGCCAAACTGTGGTAGCCCAGATGAAATGTTCAGCAAGGATCTTAATCCTTGCCTAACCCCGTGCATTGCCAAAAGCAAATCTGATGTGTCTGCACAGTTCCATTCCACAAAGGTGGGTTCCTTCTACTATCCTTATTGTTATTCATTAACATGTTAACCTCAAGTGAAAACAAAAATACTTGAAACGAACAGTTTTCTCATTTAATCTTGACCTCCAGGGCAACCAGCAATCGACGGGCTCTCATCGCAGCACCAGCAAGCCAAGAATGAACCAGTCATACAGTTCTGTTGGCAGGCCAATGTCGAAGAGCTCAGATAATAATCACAAGCCAACCTCAGGCTCCAACAGCAAACGACGAGTAAACAGATCTGACCAAGACCAGATCTATCAAAACCTGTTTTGAGTTCATCACCATCATGAATTTCCACTGAAGGCAGCTTCTAGCGTCTGGCATGTGAAATATTATCTATATGCATGTGGACTTGCATGGTCCATTGATACCGTTTTCAAGTTGTGTAATAACAGTGCCCATGATCAAGCAGTAATGCAAACCTTGGTTTGTGCTTTGTTGTGTGGTTTTGTTTTCTGCCCAACTTCTTGCGATGTAAGTTAGATTATGATACTATCATGGACCATGATTGGGCAACACCAGGTTCCATTTTTTAAGATGTTCGAAAACAATTTGATCGTAATCTGTGGCATAAGGGCCATATTCAATGTGATGGTCTGTTCATTTTACTTTTCTTTTGGCGAATGATGTGTGATGGTCTGTTCATTATACTGTGGGAATGACGTGTGGATTGCCAGTTGCTTAGTGTCATACAAACTGTGAAGCAATTTGTTTCTGACTTGTCATATGATTTGAACTTGTGCCCCCAAAATTGGTGTCTTGAGGGCTGTTTGCGAAACTTTTTTTTTATGGCAAATTAGCCAACTTCGTCCCAGACTTTACTATGAGGCTCACTTTGGTCCCCTGAAGTATCAACTGGTCCATCTAAAATCCTCTGATTTTTACCATTGAAATAATGATAGTCCTTGGAGCGACGTAGCATGCCACATGTGTGCCTAGTAAGCTATGTTCATGTCAGGTTGGATCTAGTCACGCAAGAACCACGTGCTGTCATTTGAAGTAGATCCGTTAATAAGATCTCAACATTTCCTATCTATCTTGAGTACTAGATCCACCTATAAAATTCAATTGAATTTAACAAATACCAAAAATGGCAAATGGAGAGAAGAAAAACCCGATTCGGACACAAGTTGATCGCTCATTAGTCATATGCACAGCACAATTATGCGATGAAAAATTAATTTTCAAACACTAAACTCAGTTCAACAATGATAGAGAAGCGAGTTTCATATGTGAAATATGTATATCAAAACCCAGCTAACTAATCGCTGACTAGACATGCATGCGTGGCCTACACATTAGCCTAGGGACCAATTTGACCCAAAAGTGGAATTTTGAAGGACATAAGATTATCACCTCGATAGTTAAAAGGACCAAATTGAGCCTCTGAGCAAAGTTTAAGGATAACTTTGGCAATTCTATTTTTTCATTCAAGTAAGTTTAATTATATTTTACTAAGGAGGATTGTGAAAGTTGTTTCCGAATGATTAGTATAAAAAACAAGGGTCTGTAATCATTTTTTATTTAAAACAAGTTAACTAAACATTTTAATGGATCAAATCTTGTTTATGCGTTGTTGTGTTCCTTCAGTAAAACCGTTTTAGCCAGAACTCTTTTGAGACGAAAGGTGAGAGCCGTCGGATGTGGCGATGAACGGCCAGATGTAAGCAAACGTGTACGCCTCGAGTCTACTGCCCCCCGGACCGAAGTTCACCTCTCTTCTCTCTCTCTCTCGCGTCGAGGGTCGTCTTCTCCACGACACCGACTCCAAATCCCAAACCCAGATCTCCCCAAAATCCCCAATCATTATTCGCTCCCCTCCGTTCCGATCACGCCTTTCCAATCCAGCTCAAATTCCGTTCGATGCGATTAGAGGCGGCGGCTTAGCGAGCCCGCGCTCTCGGGCTCGCTAGGGTTAGGGTTTCTAGGGTTTGTGCTAGGGTTTGGGGCGCCCGCGATGGGGCGGTCCCGCGGAGTGCCGAATTCCGGCGACGACGACACCGGCCATAGGTTCGCGCGACGTTCCTTACCAGCTTGCCATTATTGTTTCACTGCCTGGTGCTCGGACGGGCTAATGAGCCTATGGTGCTGGTGTGTTGGTTGTTGCTGGGTGCAGGTCGAAGCGGAGGAGGGTTGCCTCGAGCGGGGATGCGTCGGACTCCATTTCCGCGGCATGCGGAGCTGGCGAGGGTGGGGGCAAGAAGGCGCTTTACCATTGCAACTACTGCAATAAGGACATTTCCGGGAAGATACGGATCAAGTGCTCCAAGTGCCCAGACTTCGACCTCTGCGTGGAATGCTTCTCCGTTGGCGCCGAAGTCACCCCACATCGGAGCAACCATCCATACAGGGTCATGGTTAGTATCTCACTTCTATTGATTTTGGGAAAATCAAAGAGAAAGTGAAACAATAAATAAGGCCTCTAGACACAATAACACAACATTTATCATCACCCGTCGAATTGCTTTCATGATTATTGCAGAACTCTACATGCTTGTTATTCTTGCATCTTGCTTCACCTAAGTATCGACACATTAATGCAACAACAACAAAGCCTTTTTATCACAAGCAAGTTTGGGTAGGCTTATCAACACGTTAATGCAACCTTTTTTTTCTTGACACACTGAATCAGACTTGTGCCTCACATAACTGCACATGTAACTCTTCCTTTACCCCCTGTATCTAACCTTGTGCTTAACCAAAGTGCGCTCAGACTTCCATCCTTGCTGAACCTAACTACATTGACACATTAACCCTTGCTCAAGCCAGTATCTAGAAGGGCTGGTAATTGGTATGGTTTGACGACTTTTATTCCACCAGATTACATATTCAACCATGTCTAGACACATGGTGAAAATTTGGTTAAGCACGTGCACAAGTACGCCATCCCAGGCCACCATAGGCTGGGTCGCACACTTAAATATTTTGTACTGTATCTCGTTGATTGTTGTTCCTGTTCTTTCTGACAATGTGTTCACTTAAATGCAATAGGACAACCTGTCGTTCCCGCTTATTTGTCCCGAATGGAATGCTGATGAGGAAATCCTTCTTCTAGAGGTAATGTATGTGTTCATTTGGCCTGTGTACTTTCAGGGTGGTATGTTTGATTGTTTGCTCGTTACTATTGAAGGGAATTGAAATGTATGGGCTGGGAAACTGGGCTGAGGTTGCAGAGCATGTTGGTACCAAGTCAAAGGCACAATGCATTGAACATTATACAACGGCGTACATGAACTCACCTTGTTATCCCCTCCCGGTGATTATTCCTTCCACCTGTTTATGTCTGCATCACAAAAAGATACTGGTTTTCTTAATTTAGTATCACCTCATGATTACAGGATATGTCCCATGTTAGTGGAAAGAACAGGAAGGAACTTCTGGCCATGGCTAAGGTTCAAGGCGAGAGCAAAAAAGGTGAGTTGTGATCATGTGCTCTTTTTTCATGTTATGTGGACAGTTTTTGAGGTGGCATCAAATATTGTACATTTTGTTGATCAACTAATTCAATTTTAGCTAAAGCACATGCCTCAGCTAACAGTAAACTAAAAATAAAACAAGGCTGCTACTAAACCTTAATGTTTAGAATTGTGGGAATGCTGAGTATGTGCTAGTTACAAAAAGAAGTTAGTTATTAATTTTTTAAATATACGAATCTTGCTATATTGGTATCTCATTCCTTCTCCATTCATACAGGGACTTCATTTTTACCTGGGGATTTGACTCCTAAGGCTGAATCCCCATTTTCTCCCTCCAGGGTCAAGTATGCCGATATTTTCTCTATGATATATGAATGCCTGTGAACAGGTCTATTATAAGCTTCAAAGACTAGTTACAAACTATTTGTCTTTCCTAGGGTGGAAGATGCACTTGGTGAAGGTCCAGCTGGTCGATCACCTTCGCACATAGCTGGTGGTATGTATTAGGAATGACTACATCCGTTCTTTTATTGATGACACCCTAATGGACGTCATCAATAAAGAACGGAGTGCTTTTCTGGACTCAATCCAAAATCTATGTCAAGAGATGATGCCATATCGGACTGATTTGTTCTGATCAATCGCAGGTGCAAATAAAAAGGCTTCAAATGTTGGACATACTAAAGATGGCGTTAATGTATCAAAAGTTGAAGGTACAATTTAGATGAATGCTACTTTCGCTTATGATCTATGCTCTAGCTCAAACAATGCCATAAGACCCATTTGCCGTTCACTTAAGAGCTACAAATGAAGAAAATGAATTGAGACAAAGCAACTTTCTTAGAATATAGATCAAGTATGGGATCAAGGCCCTAGCGATGCCAGTTCAATACTAGCACCCATTTGCCATTCTTTTAAAAGGGATGAATGAACTAAATAAATTGAGACAAAGCAATTCTTCTTAGAATATTAATCGACTTTGGGAAGGAATACACACAAAAATAAAAAAGTGGGATGCAGTGATTTTTTTCAATCAAAAGTTATTTTTTTAGAAAAACATACTTGCAATATGAGCAGAAATGAACTAAAGATATAAGTCTCTTACAATCAAAGTGTTTAAAAGTAGTTTTTGTCCTTCATTTTTCTGTAAAAATCACTTGTTGAACCTTGCCCTATTTAATTTGCGTGTGCCAGATGGTCATGTTGATAGAAGCATTGGTGTAAAGAAGCCCAGATATTCTGCGGATGAAGGCCCTTCATTGACTGAATTAAGTGGATACAATGCAAAGAGGCATGAATTTGACCCGGAATATGACAATGATGCTGAGCAAGCACTTGCTGAGATGGAATTTAAAGAAACTGATTCAGAAACTGATCGTGAATTGAAGCTGCGCGTGTTGCGTATTTACTTATCCAGGTTCGTTAAGAGTGAGGAACATATTGTTCAAAGTGAACACAAAAACAAGCTTCTATTGCAGTTAAATTTACTTATAGTCCTCATATTTCTAGTTCCCCTTGTTCTTCATTCGTTTCCCTCTGTTACCAATGGTGTGTATTCAGATGAATTTCATGTTTAGAATCCTTGCTAGATAATCTGTGTGAGTAGGCAAATTTATATGTTGGTCTCAACTTATCATGTTTATAACACAGAGTGCCTTTTTGAAGCTCTCAGTTTTGGAACCTTTACTGTATTTCCCATTCATTTTTTTTTTCAAAAATGTGTTTTTCTTTGTAGGCTTGATGAAAGAAAAAGGAGAAAGGAGTTCATATTGGAAAGAAACTTACTCTTCCCTAATCCCTTGGAGAAGGAGCTTACAAATGAAGACAAGGAAGTTTACCATCGCTATAAGGTCTTCATGCGTTTTCTCTCCAAGGAGGAACATGACGCCCTTGTTAGGAGTGTCATTGAGGAGCGAAAAATTCGGAGGAGAATCCAAGAGCTTCAGGTGCTGTATTTTCCCCATTTTTTAAATGAGCGACTTGCATGTCTGATGTGTTGTATTTGGAAAGATTCCTTTGAGTTCTGGTTTCTTAGAAACAGCAAAGAAATTATGCTTCTGATCATTGTTAGTCTCTTGCCATTCTGTATGGGTTTCATGATAGGCGGTACCATACTGATCATACACATAAGATTTCTGAACCTGTGTGTTTAACTGCATATGCATTGTTGTACTTGTGGTACCTATAAAAAGGATACGGTTATTTATTTTGTTGAATTTCAGGAATGTCGTTCTGCTGGATGTCGTACACTGGCTGAAGCAAAGATACACATTGAGCAAAAGAGGAAAAAGGAGTATGAGCTGAATGCCCAAAAAGCTAAGGAAAGTGGACAACTTATTCCAAATAATAAATCAGGACAAAAGATGAATCGACCTATGAAAATTGAGGTTGATGGGAGTTTGGATCCCAAGAAAGGTGGTGCTGGCTTAGATTCTGGTGGTAGGGATTCTCCTAAAACCACAGGGCATACAAGTCTTAAAGCGTGGGATGATTGGGATATAGTTGGTCTTCCTGGGGCAGAGCTATTAAGTGCCAGTGTAAGTACATTTCAAAATTTAGTGCTGATTCGATGACCGTGCTCTAGTTTTTGTGTATTCTCTCTCGTTGTTTGTACTTCTGGTGCATGATACAGTGAAGAATGATGATCCATCCTTTTTGTTTCAGGAAAAGCTTCTGTGTTGTCAGAACAGATTGCTACCCAGTCATTATCTGAAAATGCAGGAGGTGTTGATGCAGGAGATATTCAAGGGCAGTGTACTCAAGAAAGAAGATGCCCATGTATTATTTAAGGTTGACCCTGTCAAAGTCGATACTGTTTATGATATGGTGACGAAAAAGCTGGGTAACCACGAGGAGGCACCAACTGTCTAGCATGTTTTTCTGAGTCTTCCTGGTGTGGTTTCACATTTGCAGCGTGACTGAGCCACCACAGTTGAAAGCTGCTACTCAAAAGTTGACTTGCCCGTAGTTGAGAACTGAAATTTGTGCAAGATGTTTGGAATACAATAAGGCATTCCCGCCAAATTGTAAAATTAATACCGCATGTGCAGCCTGAGTGTCACCGTTGCTTTCAAGAGGATAGTTGCCATTGTTGAGATTGTAGTGTCGTGTCATAGAGGTGCCTTGTAGTCTAGGGCCTGCGTCTGTACCAGCATGTATGTAACATTGACGCACTATTTTATGTCATTGTACCAATCTGAGACATGAACTATTAAAATTCATCATGTATACAGACTATTTGGCAACTTTATATGTTCAGTTGAGTGTGCATGTTAAGGTTACCTCTGGACCTCTTATCGAAATGAACGTCAGTCATTCGATCACTCGGAGGGGCGCTGCAATGATGTAAAAGCTTATGCACATACCATCCAGAGGTCGACCTCTGCTTGTACCTTCAGGGGAACGGCCCAACATAAACTCGGTTCTATTCTGGAGTCTACCTTCTGGGGCCAAAATGGTTTGTAGCAGTTGAGGTGAGCAGGCGAATAGATTCTTGAGGCTGAAGCTTTATGTTGGTCCGCATGTAAAGCGTTCAGTTTTTATTATTTACTCGAAGGTTTATTAAAGAGTATTTGTTTGAGTTTGAGTATTTAGGATTTGTTTGGATCCAAACGAATAATTGTTAGTTGACTAATTTTTAGTCATTGAGACTCCAAACAGAGGGACTAATAGGTGTGGCTAATTGTTAGTTCATCAAAGGACTTATAGTAATCCTACTAGTCAGTTCAATCCAACTAATAGGAACTAACGATTGCAATAAAACATGAAAAGACAGAGTTGCCTTTTATCCCTTCCAAAAAACACGGACTAACAAATTAGTCAATGACATAATAAGCATTTTTTTTATAGCTTGGACTAACAATTAGTCAGGTTTCAAACATGCAACTGACTTAGTCGCTAATTTTTAGTCAAGAACTAGTTGTTAGTTTCTTGATCCAAACAGGGCCTAAATCGTCTTGATCGCTCAAGCAACTCGCACCACTTCATACTTAATTGAATTTCTAAAACGTTGCTAGTGTATTGGAGCTGCCTAGTCACCGTCTTTTCTTCTCCCTTGCCATTTTTTTAAATTATAAAATCTAGACACGGTCTTTTTCTTACTTCTATCGGGTCACATTCTTCTCGTTGGTACATCATTAACTCCGAGAAGAAAGGGAGACGAAAAGAGGAGCAGGTGCGGAGCCATGGGACCATGACCGATGCGATGCGTAGCTGCCGTGGGAGCCATGACCGATGCGTAGCAGGGAGCCATGCCCGACGCGGCCACGTGCTAAGCTGCCACGAGTCACGTGCGAGGCTGGACGCTTGAGTATCTCGAAGGTAAGCACGGAGGAGTAGTTGGCATGTGTGGAGCGCGCACGGACGAATGGACAATGAGGCTTGTTTAACCGCGCGCAATCCACATCCTTGGCGAAATATACAAAGCAGCTTCAGCGCGACGAGTTCCCCTCGCTGAGCCGACCCGCCATTCACAATCCCTCCACTTGAATCGCTTGCTTGTCGCGCGCGGGCGGAGAAACCCAAGCGCGGGGAGGAAGAGAAGGGGAGCACGCGCTCGAGGAGGATGGCGTCGCCGGGAGTGGTGGCCGCGGCGCTCGCGGTGGCGGCGCTGGCGGCGTTCTGCGGCACGGACCCGCTGCGGTGGGGCAGCATGGTGGACTTCCCGGGCTTCGAGGCGTACCCCGTGGACCTCCCGAGCGCCGCCGAGATGCCGCCGCACGCCGACGCCGGGGAGCGGCTCCGCGGCGCGGAGGTGCGGTTCCGCGGCGAGGTGCAGGGGCCCGAGAGCGTGGCGTTCGACCCGCAGGGCCGCGGGCCCTACACGGGCGTCGCCGACGGGCGGGTCGTGGTCTGGGACGGCGCGCGGTGGGCGCCCTTCGCGACCACCTCCCCGCGCTGGACCGACGAGCTCTGCGGCGGGCCCAAGGCGTCGCCGTTGGAGTACCTCCCCAACGAGCACGTCTGCGGCCGCCCGCTCGGGCTCCGCTTTGACAAGCGCACGGGGGATCTCTACATCGCCGACGCCTACTTCGGGTTGCTCAAGGTCGGGCCCGAGGGCGGCCTGGCCACGCCGCTCGCCACGGAGGCTGAGGGCGTGCGCTTCAACTTCACTAACGACCTCGACCTCGACGACGAGGGCAATGTCTACTTCACGGATTCAAGCCTCCATTACCAGAGAAGGTATGCGTGTTTCCACCTACCCTATCATCTCCTCCTCTGCTCTGCTAAGTTGTGATTTCATCGCATCATGCATGTGCTGGTTGTTTGGATGGTTGGTTTGCACATGTCATTGTGACCATCAAGGCATCAACTGGCTCACCGCATTGTTGAGTTAACCTTAATTATTGCTGAAGTTTTGGGTGAGAACACTAGGATTCTACAATTCGATTTACTTTGTTTAGCTCAAGTGTGACAGCAGACACTATGCGCCTGTTTGGTCCTTTGATCACAACACATCAACGCACAGTACCCATCAAAGAACCACAAGCTTTCCTACAAAAGAATGAATGATTAAAGGAGACGATATAAAATCTAAAGCCGTTGATAGCTTGTTTTGTGCCATCGTTCAACTACAATGTAACCTCACCTTCTTTTAGGGGCTAATCTGTCTGAAGGTACTGTTATGTTTTCCACTGATGTAAAGGGGGGAGGTACTACGTATGCTCTTTTTGCGTAACGTTCGTGTCCAAGGATATTGTTCAGTCAGAGCGTTTATTTGGGCCTTGTTTCAGCATTTAGTTCTTTTTCGACTTAACATTTTAAATCCAAGTATATTCTCTAGCATATCTGAAAAAATGTCATGTATCTTAGCAGTACTTGTGGTCATTCATTTGCAGGAATTTCATGCAGTTGGTTTTCTCTGGAGATCCATCTGGAAGGCTCTTGAAATACAATCCACAAACAAAGGAAACGACTGTTTTGCATCGCAACCTCCAGTTTCCCAATGGGGTGTCCATGAGCAAGGATGGCTCGTTCTTTGTCTTCTGTGAAGGATCGCGTGGCAGGTTTCTATGCTGTTTCTTACATTTCGTTTAGGCTTTGTTTCTTTTAGTTCATATATCAGGCACTGAATATTGTGTTTTCTTGAGACAGGCTAAGCAGATACTGGTTGAAAGGTGAAAAGGCAGGGACTGTAGATCTTTTTGCCATTTTGCCTGGCTTTCCAGACAATGTGAGGACCAACGAGAAGGGCGAGTTCTGGGTTGCAATCCATTGCCGACGCAGCTTGTATGCCCGGGTCATGAGTCGGAATGTCAAGCTGAGGAAGTTCATGCTCAGCCTTCCGATCCCCGCCAAGTATCACTACCTAATGCAGATCGGCGGCAGGCTCCATGCGGTGATCATCAAGTACAGCCCCGAGGGCGAGGTGCTTGACATTCTGGAGGACACGAAAGGAGAGGTCGTGAGAGCTGTCAGTGAAGTGGAGGAGAAGGATGGGAAGCTCTGGATAGGATCTGTGCTGATGCCTTTCATTGCTGTCTTTGATCTTGCGAAGGCGTCTTAGCTACCTCCGTTGCCGTGATACACAAGTGAAAATGCGGAATTACTGCACTCTTTTCTCTGAGGATCAGTGATCCCAATAAATTTGTTGCTGAGCCAAGTTCGAGTAGATTGATGCGCCAGCTTTCGATGTCAGTGTAACTTTCTGACTATTTAGATCGTGTCTCGTACCTTTAAGAATGAAGTAATGAACACCTTGTGTTTCTCAGTCCATGCTGCCTAACTTGTTATTTGTGTTTGATTTGTTTCAATATTTAATGTCTCAACTTTTTCTTACTATCAGTTTATATCGGTTTAACCTCCATTGGCCCACGTTCCCGTCGTCAGTGAAAAATAAATTAAGACCCTGCAGATCTGACCGTGAAAGTTGAATCTTCTCCCTCGTCTATATTCTTCAGAGATGCTGCTCTTTTTTGTTGTTTTATTTATTCGCGCAACCTGAACTTTGAGCTCTAATAAATCCCACGTTCCTTTTGCAATAGTATTGTTTCAATTCTCTCAGAAAAAAAAAGTATTGTTTCAACAGTTTTCCTGCGTACTGTAGATTTCAGTCCTTGCTCCTTTCAACGCTGCTAGTACTTTCTTTCCACTTAAGGCCTGCTTATTCCTGCATACTGTAGATTTCAGGGAAACACCTCCTTTCAACGCTGCTACTTTCTTTCCACTTAAGGCCTGTTTGGACATGATAGATGCGATCCAAATCCTGAGTAGAGTACTCCTTTCTCAAGGCATAATCTGTCTCTCGCTTTGTCGTGCTGCAAAAAGTGGCCCGGTCACAAATCCAGCCTGAAGTTTTTTAGAGAACTGCTATACACGTGTTATTAAAGAGTTTTACAAGCTAGTGCAAGATGGAGTATACATCAAGAGAAGAAACCATCTTATATGCAAAGAATGTGTGTGTTACAATTTGACAAGCAACAATAAACTTCTATTGTCGACATGGAGAAGGGTACAGATATTGTTTTTGTATAATCATTGCTCATTGATTCACTGCTATTGTCGACATGGAGAAGTATGCAAGCAAAACAATAAACTGCCATGTTTGGCAATAGCCAGTAGGCAGCAGTACAGTAGATTGTTTGACCACAAGTTCTTTGCTGCACTCACAGGATTCAGTAACCAGAAGGGGAAAATTGCAATGAGGACCACAGTCATTCATGTGATCCTGTCTGCTATATCTGAAGCTGCCGGCGCGGTCCATCCCTCGAAAACAATTGCAAGCCAAATCCAATATCCAATCCGAGTTCGCACGTGTCGACCAAGAACAAGTACAAGATCACTCCCTGTACCATATGGCACAGTGTCGATGCCATGCTGAACTCACAAGCCAAGAACGCCTAAAACTGACGAGGAGCGAATTTGATCTCGCCGTAATAGGCAATCCGGCATGCTATAGCTAGCAGTATTATGTACTCAACAAAACTGCGAGAAGAAGATGAATACTATGCTATTGGCGATGCATGGAGGAGGCGCAGGAGCTGGAGCCGGAGGAGACGCTGCGCCAGAAGCCGGCGCCGTAGAGCCTGGAGTTCATGATCTCCCGTTCCAGCTCCGACGCCGCCGACGCCGCCTCCTCGATCTCCAACGCCGGCCCGGCGGCCGCGATCATCGCCTTGCTGCTCGCGGACGACGACGAGGACGCGTCGCCCGCCGCCGAGAGCCTCCTCTTGCGGCCGCTCCGGCCGTGGCGCCGCCTCCTGACCCGCCGCATGACGCCCGCGGGGAGCCTGACGGTGACCATCAGCAGCACGTCGAGCAGCGCCAGCGGGCAGCAGCAGCACACCGCAGCGCAGTTCGCCGCCGCCTGCCCCGCCCCCTCCGCGCACCCCGGCTGGGGCTCATGCTCCTCCTCGCCGTGCCCGTACCCGCCGTCGCGCATGCGCCCCCTGCTCGCTCTTGGCGCTCGTGGCACCACTCTGTGGCGGCAGGAGGCGGCGACGGCGGCGGGTACCGAGAACACAAGCGAGAATCCACGGAGGATATCCAATCCTCGGACCGATATTTAGAGAGAGAGGCGACGGTCTCGTCTCTCGTAGTTGGTGGAGGAGAGAGAGGCGGCGATGGCGTGCGTGGCGTTGCCTTGCCTTTCTTGTCCGCGCCGCTCTGCGCCAGAAGAGGAGGGAGGAGAAGAAAAAAATCAATCCCCATTTTTCTACTAGCCCGTGACGTGTATTTATCCCTCCCGTCCGCCGAATGCTGACCGCAAAATCCCAAAATCATGAATTTTTTTACGCTACACCACACCAAAACACGGCGGATTTCTGACGCCAAGCACGCGATAGGAACGGCTGCGGGCGCCGTCGCGTGCCAACCGCGGACGAGTGGAGGCCGAGTCGGCTGCTCGCTGGCTCCGGCTCAGGACGAGCGCGCGCACGCGGTCGCGTGATTTTTGCCAAGGATTCGCAGTTTTCTCCGTGATTTATGCCGCGGCAGGTCCGTTAGTTGTACCACGATCTTAGTACGTAACTGATTGATCCGGTCAAACCATGGTCGCGGCCCTGGGCACGCGAGGTTGAGCCACTTGGCTGTCGCGTTTAAAAGATGACAGATCCAGCTGAACATGGTTATTATTATATCTGTATAACTGCTCTTGGAGTGGAGCAAGAACCAAACTAAGCAAGGGGGCAATAGCTGTAGAATCTTCCAGACTCGGTCCAAACTGACTCTAATCCTTCGTCATCAGTCTTTCTTAATAAAAAAACAAGAAAAGACAAACAGCCTACCAGCACCCAACGGAGGTTACTGGTAGACAAACAGCCTACCAGCAATCGAACACATGTAAATCTGCCAACTCCCCCTCAAAAAAAAAAAAAATGTAAATCTGCCAACTCTTCGTCCGGCAGTTACTAGAGCTGAAACTTTCTACACAAGACTGGAGCACAGCATTATT
Organism: Eragrostis nindensis; assembly: GCA_012490785.1. Taxonomy (NCBI): domain Eukaryota; kingdom Viridiplantae; phylum Streptophyta; class Magnoliopsida; order Poales; family Poaceae; genus Eragrostis; species Eragrostis nindensis. Next base: position 45,124 of record JAAXCT010001399.1, read on the forward strand.
CAACTATCCAAAGGATCAATGTTAAAACACACTTAACTTATGATACAAGACAGTTATTATAAGTCTAGAGAGTTACAGAAACAAAAAGGTCAAGCTTCAGTTGAATTAAGAGCCATGCTGAAGCAGTCCTTGTCTTGCACCGGAAGTGCACACCGAAGGAGAAATCAGATCACGCAGCCTGTTGCAGAGTTGAAGCAAGATTACCATAGAACAGGTGACCCCACAGAACAAAATTAGCACATTCGGGTCCAGAATTTCTATCCTCTGAAGCAAATCACATGTAGCAGCACTTTGGCCTTCAATGGGTTGCTGCCTAGGGGGCTGTTACTAGCCTGTCAACCATTGCATCTGTGAAGCATACTGATGCCAGTAGCACAGCTTCATAAATTAGCTTGGCTGTCGAGAAGCAAAAGCTGCTTTGCTTCAGCGACATTGATCCTGATGGCCTCAAGATCCACCTCGACCTTCTCGCCAACGGACATCATGGATTCATCTAAACTGCAAGAAGAGGTTAAGCTTCTTCTGTCTCGTAGAAGCTCACTGAGGTCCCCCATCGCTTCATTCAACTTCGAATGCAGCTCATCCAAGCCCCTGGCTTGATGCTGCAAGGACTTCTCACATGCTTTGATCTCTTCCTCCTTCAGGTTGACTTGGAAAACACAGTCCTGATAGTCGACCAGCAATGCCTCCATATCCTTCGCGCCAACCTCCCAAATCTCTGTCAAGGCATTGTCGCGAACAAACTTCTCGATGTCAGCCTCCATCATGGAGAGGCAGCAACCATCTATTTCTTTCTCAAGGAGTGTGATCTTGCAATCAATATCATCGCATTTATTCAAACTTTTTAAATGCCTTTGCACCATGGCGTGCTGTTCTCGGGCCTTCCTCAGTTCACATGTAAGTTTTGTGCGTTCCTCCTCAGATCTCAGTAGGTCAGTTGCTTTCATGGGTTTATGCAATGGTGCAGTGGAAGTATCAAGATTATCAATAGCGAAAAGGACCTTTTCTTCCTCCTTCCGTTGAGTTTCATAGGTGCGAAGCTTCAGTTTAAGGCCATCAATTTTGTTTCTCAACTCAGTATCAGATTCCTGTGCTTTTATCCTAGCGGCAGATAATTCCTTTTTGCGTCCTTGGAGACAAATCAACTGTTCCTTCTTTTGATTCATTAATTCAAAGGTTACATTGAACTTGGACCCAGTAAGGGCTTTGGTCTTCAAATCAAAGTTCCAACATCTTGCTGCAGGCAAGAAATACTTGCGTTCAAAAGAATTTTTCTTCTCCTGTGATTCAGACAGCGCATGCTTCAGGGCATTGATGCCTTCCTGACCATGCTGCACATGTAGGGAATGGAGCTGAATGCTTGCTGAAATCTCTTCCGCCTTACTACTAGCCACTTCGAGTAGTTTAAAATATTTTACTGCGTCCTGAGCAGACCCAAGCTTGTCTTGGACAAGCTCCAGCTTAATCCGAACATGCTGCAGCACTTCTTTAAAAGCTACAATTGTGGAGTCATGAACATGTTTCACTTCATGATTATCAGGATCTGCTGCTTCACTCATTTCAACATCTTCCTCATCTGACTGAATCTGTTTTCTAGTTTCAGAACTACTTTGCTCGAAAATTTTCCTTTTGAATTCATCTCTTTCCTGCATAGCTTTCTCATACAGACCCATAAGTCTATCATTTTCCTCATGCATCTCTTCAAGTTGAAGACGCAATTCTGAGCCAGATGAGTTGTTTACAGGCAAATCTAATGCTCCTACTGGTTGGGCATCCAGCAGATCTTTATTTACAGAGTTCCTTTCAAGGGGGATATGGCTAGCCTGATCACTTGCATCTTCAGTTTGAGGAAAGGTAGGACAGTTTCCTTGCTGACTCGCCTCAACGTTCGCAATAGTGTGTTCATATAGCTCAACCAATCTCTTGTTATCCTCAATCAAAACCTTAAGCTGCATCCTTAATTCCTCATTCTCTTTGGCCAAACCAATCGCAGTTTCATGAGCTTCTGCTTCCCTTTGACTTGCAGAAGCTATTGCGTCAACCAAAGTCTTAAGTTCGATCTGAGCATCAGGCAGGTCATGAGAATCTCCCTCTCCTTGCTCCTGGAGCTGCAAAGCCTTGATTTCTTTGTTTACGTCATCATGTTTCTTTGTAAGTTCCAACTCTGTGGCCAACTCGTCAACACGCCTGCACATTGTTCAGCGTGTCAAAAAATGGCATCAGAATAGTAGCTACTAGCTGGCATCAAAGCTCTGTACAATGATTTTAATTTTTTAAAAGAAAAAAGAAGAAACACACAGGGTGTGGAAGGGAATAATCAGCAGGAATGAACTACTAGATATAATCAAAACCAAATGATCAGTAAATGGTCTACTGATTGAGCGTTTGAGAACAAAAGGACTGCTCATTAACATGACTGCGTAAGTCCTGAACCACAACAAATGCTATAGCAGCTACTGTGGCATGCAAGTGAATCAAAGGCCACATAGCACATGAGTTGAGAATAACAACCACGTTCCCTTCTGAATTTGGGCCATCCTGTTTTGTTTAACATACAAGCTATTTCCTTTGTACGCTTCAACAGTACAAGAGTAATTGCCATCTCTAAAGTTGTTACTACCTCCGTCCCTTTATAAAGGGCGTTTTGGGGGTCTGAATTTTTCCCTAAATGTAGGGCGTTTTGAGAATAAGACAAACTTTGTGGTTGGTGGGAGGGTTGGTGGAGGGATGGCTTAAGGTAAAAATGAGGGGTATGGTGGTCTTTTGACTATTTCTGTGTTTGAATTCTAGAAAGCCCTATATTTAGGGACGGAGGGAGTAATATCTTAATAGACAATGTAAAAAAGGAAACATATCAATTATTAAGATTTCCTAGTAGTAAGTACAGGGTGGAAAATTAGTCACACAATTCTTTTTATACTATTGAGAAAGCATTTTCCAAATAGTAAATTTGATAGTTTTTAACATATTAATTGTCTAAGCTTACAAACGTTGCAGAAGGAATTCAAGGAAATCAAATAAAAAATGGAGGCGTACCTCTCAAGTTTCTCTTTTGCTTCAAGACTGAAGGTCAACTTGTTACGCAATGACTCGATTTCTCTCTCATTTTGAATAGCCTGAGGTGCAAAAAAAAAAAAAAAGGTGTTTAGCTACAAGAAAACTAGAATACCATACTCAAGGGCATAGCTGGAGATAGCTATGTATGGAGAAATCTTCTAACACCAAATCACCAACCTGCAAACGAAGAAACTCATTTTCCTCATCACCAGCTGACTCCCCGAATAATGAGAGACCCTGCATCAGTTTTATACGCAGAATTGAGTTCGAGGTTTTAAGTTTAGCTGTAATGCAAATGTAATAAAAAGTAATAATTTTGCTTTAGCTGCCAGTTTCATGAAATTAGGGATTTAATATTAAGTTCAAGACTGACAAACTTAATTCCGAATTCTGCAATCGGCTAACCTTATTAACAGGATCCTTCTCATGCATAAGCTTCCAGTCAAGTGCTTCTAGCAGCTGCAAATAAAGTTACAGCTATTTAACAAGCTCACTAGTTCAAGAAAGCGACGGTACATAATGAACATTTACCACACCCGAGATCCAAATGACATTATGTTACTTTTGCGTACCTTATCTTGTAAAATAATTATTTGCTCATGCATCATTTCCCGTTCACCTTCATCAACAAATGACTGCAACCTGAGAAAAAAAGGGGGCATCACACTTAAATTATATTAATACTATGCGAGAAACCAAAACTTATACATAGAAAAAGCTAATTTCTGAACCGGTGGCTATTGTTAACAGTAGACACAACAACAAAATTGAATTGATAGCGCCATATTGAAATATTCAAGAAAGATTAAAAGTGACATGTAATGGCAAAATAAGGTTAAAATGATAAATGAACCAGATTATTTCAAAAAAATAACATATTCAAGAATCAGTTATTATTTGCCAATACTCAATAGCCATGCAAGAAATAAAGAGTCGAGCCACGAAAAACCATTTGTAGAGCAGAAAATATTTACGAGAATGCTAACCTTCGCAGATCTTCTTTTAGTTGTAAGTTTTCCATTGCAAATTTTGTAATTTCTGGATTGCGATCAAGTTGACTCCGCAGGACCTCCAATTCCTTCTTAAGGTCTTCCTTCTCTTGCAAAAGATGTGCTTCAGCAGATAATTTCCCTGAAGCAACTTGTTCCAATCTTTTGATCCGTTCTTCACGAAACCTAAGCCTCATCTTGAAACTTCTTACCTCTTCTGTTCTTTGAGCTGCCTGTGGAGCGAAAGGTATATAAAAAAGTTAACACGACTATTTGCCTCCCCCCCCCCCCCAAAAAAAAAAAAAAGAGTAAGGTAGAAATACAAAATCTTTTGAAGAACTACATACCAGCTGTTCGGCAATCTGCTTTGCAGCAATTGTTGCCTTCAATTTTGCATCCTTCTCTTGTTCCCTCCTAAAAGCACCGACAAGGGCAGCATCATAATCGTGCCTCTGAAAACAACACACCAACAATAATAGTGTAAGTAGCCATATTCCCATCCATAAAAAAAAACTTGTCAAGCACATCAAGATCTACAAGCAAGAACAGCTATGAGTTACCTGTGTGGTCCTTTTATCAACAGTTAGTGGAGTGAACATGCCATAACCTTGATCCCATTTGAATGTGCCAGGAGACTCACATACAGATCCGACGCCGCCTGTTTTGTCAGAATTTACTAGTCCTTGCAAACGGCCAACTTCTTTCTGCAATAGTAGAGCAAGCAGTTCTAAATTCAAAACCCAGACTAGTATGAATGCCCTCTAGTACAGTAAGAATTCAAAAAGAATGTAATCATCTATACCTTAAGGTGCTGAATCTGTAGACGCATGCTGAGAACATCGCCTGAAGCATCCTCATTTATGATAGCCTACACAGAGAAGCAGTCAGCTAATGCTTGTAGAGCACCAGGTGAGAAAAATGCAAAGTAATTAATATGTGCCAATTACATACATTATTCCTTATATATTTAGCCCGTTGCGCAAATTTTAAAGTGCTTAACGTCTCAGCAGCACAACTGGTAAGAAAAGGATTGACATTTCAGTAATATGTCAAGCTCAGGTATAGCAAAATAGGAGGTATAATGGAATTAAAAAGATAAGTCAGGATTAGAAATCAACCAGCTAGATGGGCTTATGTTTGCGATTATGGTTGTCTTTGAGTTTCCTCCAAGGGAATCCTGGAAAGCAGAGAAAAGGCGTAAGCAAAATTTTATCATCAAAGAACATTCAAATTCACACCAACATTTCTAATTAATCTATATCTCTAGCTGTCAATCTAACTAAGATTACCTGGAGGAGAAACGTTAATTTTGAATCTCGGTAGGGAACGTGGTGTGATTTTTTGTTTGACACAGCAATGAGGTTCGTAATGACAAGCCTGCAAGAATGCCATTTGACCAAAATGATGAGGAAGGAAAACATACAGTTCTATTGGACTCACTACAGTAAACTAAGTTCAAAACAAACTTCAAAATATTTATATTGTTTGAGGTAAATTTGAGAAGATGCTCAGCTAACCCTAAAGTCGAGAGTGATTTGTTGATGTTGGTAGCTTCCTTCAAGCGTTCCCCTTCAGCACCTGAGCTCTTTTGCCTACAAGGCAGAAGTCACAAATGATGAGAGGGGTGAAAGAAAATGACAAGGCGCCTGCAATGAAAATCTAAGAAATTCACACTTAAATATTACTACCTCTGTTTGCCGATATATGACGCTGATTGAACTGCAAACAGTTCAACCAACATCATATATTAGCAAACGAAGGGAGTACTTTTGCAGCTTACCTCTCTGAGCCTGCAAGATCCACAAGGTTGAGACGAGAAAATCTGTGGTGGTTGATGCCTTGTGACTCCCACTGTATGATTAATTTACAAGAGTAAGAGAGGAACATACATGTCCAACAGGTTACCCATAATCCAACAGGTTACCCATAATCATAAGCTTGTGGATATTGACATCTTTTAAATCAAAGACTAATAATGAATATGCTATAACATAAAACACATAGAAATAGGTTTAGGGAATATTTATTTGCGTACCTTGCTCTCTATGAGGCAAGTGAAAACACTATGAGAGCGGCTACTTGCTCTGTTCATATTGGTAGCAGCCACCTTTCTGTTTGCTGCGCCCTGAAAGAAAATGAGAATGCACATTATGCTATGTCATGTAAACTTAGAAGCTAGAAGTGGTATTTGCAGGTTAGTTCCAATTGAAAACTGATAAAGATGTTGAAGCTTGCTGCAATCTCAAAGATGAGACAACCTTTGGCTAAATTTGTAAATAAAAGAAAATGCAGCAATTTGATTAATCTAACCTCAATAAGTTGTTGCATCGCTTCTCGAGCATTGGAAACCTCATGTTCAGTCAGATTCTCAACATGGACACCCTTTTTAGCATCCTCTCGGATCTGCAACAAAGAATCTAGCACCAATCAGGTATTGGTCCAAATAATGTATATGTCAACACATTTGAAATTTTATAACAACACACTGAAAAGGTGCAAGAACAAAAATACAATGAACAACAAAAGAACGGGAGACATTTCTAGACTAGACATAACTTGAGCCACAGAAATGCAAAATAGTAAATAGCATAAAATTTAAGTGTGTGTTCCAGATAATTACATGCAAGTTTACAGCATTTGGGTTCAGTAAATCCAGAATCTGTTCATTATAGATCTCCAAGAAAGAGCATTTGCAAGTGAACCTAAGCTTTTCCTCTTTCCTTATTTCCTTTTCCTGCAAAGAGTGGTAAAAAATAAGCTAATGTGATATGCCAGGGATAGCTAAATGAGCCTTCCACACAGACAAGGAAACTTGCCTTTTGGATTCTTGAAAAGAGATGCTCAAACACTCGAGGTGTCATACCACAATTCACATTGTTCCTCCGCGTTCCATTCTCTATATCACCAAGCATCGTGTGTGTTTTTCCGCTGCCAGTCTAGCAGACGCAAGTACATTTGTAAGCATAAAGTTCAAAGGCAAATTGAGAATGACACTCTATCCACGATACACAGAAAACTTTGGAATCTGCTGCAGGAACTAGAATGCGAAACATGTAGCTCACCTGCCCGTAAGCAAACATGCAGCTGTTATAACCAGCTATGCAGTTGTCCACCATAGGCACCCCAGCAACCTTAAACATGTTCTCCTGAACAGCACAAAAGGAGGAGTTACACAATTTGCACAGATAATCAAGTCATACGAAAAATTGGTGGCCTATACTAGGCTGGGAACTGGAAGCATCAAAAGCACCTGCGTAACATGCTCATCCGCGACGAGATCGAAAGTGAAACGGGACTCGGGATGCCCCGTCCAGGTGAGGCTCTGGCTGCTATCCTGCCTGACACACGTCTTGTGCCCCTGCAGCGATAACTCGCTGCTGCTGAGCGGCCGGATACGGATCACAACCTGCAGATTGGAAGGGTTAAGCAGCCACCACGAAGTGCTCGACGAAATGCTCGCAGAGCGGGATAACCAGCGGATGGGAAGAAGAGGGGGAGGGGGCTAAAGGCGAGGCGGAAGAAACTCTACCTGCACATTGTTGTCCTTCCAGAAGGAGGGGTCCTCCTGGAGCTCGAACCGCGCTGGAGTGGGGGCGGAGCTGCCGCCACCGAGCTCGTCGTCGAAGTCGTCCGACGGCATAGCGGGGACGTGGCGGATAGCGGCCTTGGGCAGGTGCGGCGGCGGCGGATCGGAGGTGCGGGTGGAGGAGGACGATGCGAGATGGGGGTTGGGTTTGAAATGGGGAGGGGACAGCGGAGCTGGCAGCTGAGGCGAGGAGACGTTGGCCGATTTCGAATTTGGGGCCGCGTCCGCCCACGCTGCGCAGCGAATTTGGGGTCTGCGGTGTGGGCCCCGTCCAGGTCAGTAGATTTTGAACGCGGTACTTCAAGGAAAAACTTCAAAAGGATTTTCAAATTTCACATGAATCACTCAATCACTCAATTTTGAAATGATTTACCCATGTTCAACAGAATCTTATTAAAGAGTACTACCAAACGAGGGGCCTACAAATTCACTCCATCTACCATATTCAAAGGGTATTTAACCTTTTTCTTTACATGATGATGCTATATCATATATAGGTGAAAACTACGCATGAATGTTGGAATGTGCAAACAGGAGCTCAACAAATGGATCAGAATGTAGGGGTGAAACCGTGAAATTTCTTCAAACAGAAAGCAAAAAAGATATGGGAAACCATTTTTTTGGGAGCCATTGAGTTGCATTTATTCGCCATTTGAGTACTTTCTTAAAAAGGCGGGAGCTCTATAGCGGTTCCTATTGTAAAGCGGATAATCTAATTATCTAAGGGGGTGATTGGTTGGGTGTACCACCCCGACCAGGCCCTTCGCGTGCAGCCTTCATTTGATTGGTTGACTGGACCATCTCTAGCTAGGCTCTGTGCATGCAAATCCGGTTGATTGGTTGGCTGCTTGAATAAAGCCGAGCGTGACCCGCACGATGCAAAAAGCAGCCTCGGCCAGGCTCCGGGGAAATGAAACTGGAATTCGTTTCTCCCGGGCGAGGCCCGTGCGCTGCAGTCCAGACGGGACCTGGCTCCCCAGAAGCAGGCCAGGCAGCGTTCCGACGACAACCAATCACCCCTTAAGTAGCACCAGAGCTGTTGGTGCTATCTGCATCACATATCTGCCCAGCAGACGATGCTGATGTGCTGCTACGACTAACATATGTTTTTTTCGGCCTGGGAATTGAAGGGAATGGTTTGAAGAGTACCAAAAATAATTGGTATAGGCTAGTGTATCTCATCTGTTTTTGATACGACCTCCACAAGATGAATGGTACAGTAATATAGGAGAGTTGAAGCAAAAGACATTGGGCTAGGAAGAAAATGGCATGCAATTTCATACTAGAACATGAATTGTTGAGTAAGGGATTGGTTTGGCATACTTTTTTTTTTTTGGCTTTGGTTATACTTTATACGACAGATATACAAAGTGTCATCATTAAACCGTACAGGCATACAGCGTAAAAATAAGAACTTTTGTGCAGGAAAACAAAAAACTGAAATGGTTTTAGAAAGAAATAAATAGCAAAACAATGATTCACGCGCCAGGTAGGAAACAGACGCTCTATCCACTGAGCTACAGGCGCCGTGATGATGAAACACTCTCAATATTTTTAATTACTGTTTCAGCGGGACCCCTCAGGCTCGAAGTCTCGAAGAGGGCTAGAGGAGTCCAGAAGCGGCGGCGGCGTGGGGAGAGCGAGGAGCGACGCCGGCGCAGCCGCCAAAGCACCAACAAACAACTCGACGACCATGGCGCTGCTGATGGAGCCCGGCGCCGAGCCCCTAACGGAGAACGAGCAGGCCGACCTGGCCGCCATAGCCGCAATCAAGGAGTCGGCGGCGCGCGACTACAAGGAGCAGGGCAACCAGTTCGTCCGGAAGGGCCGGAAGCACTACGCGGACGCCGTCGACTGCTACTCCAAGGCCATCGCCCAGCTGGAGCCGTTCTCCTCCCCCGACGCCGCCGCCGACGCCTCCGTCCTCTTCGCCAACCGCGCCCACGTCAATCTCCTCCTCGGCAACCAACGCCGCGCGCTCGACGACGCCGAGCAGGCTGTCCGCCTCTCTCCCTCCAATGTCAAGGTCTGTGCCACCCCGTCCCCCTTCTTGTTACGCATTTTGGAGCCGATGGAGGACCCGCCGCGTGATGTGTGAGGTTCTTGTAGCTAGGCGTACTACCGGGCGGCGAAGGCGAAGGCGGCGCTTGCTCTTGACTTGCTGCCGGATGCCGCGTCCTTCTGCCGGAGGGGACTCGAGCAGGACCCCGCTAACGAGGAGCTCAAGAAATTGCTGTCGCAAGTGGACGCGCGGCAGAACGAGCAGGAGCATCAGAGAGCCAAGGTTGCACGAGCCATCGCCAATGCCAAGGTCTCGTCCTCTTCAAAGATGCCCCCAGTTTGATACTGCCATTGTGCGTTACTACTCCAATCCGTGGAATTAACTGGCACTATTGTGTGTGTGTAGGATCTTGCTGCTGCTATCGAGAAGAGAGGGTTGAAGCTTGGGAAGGCATCCTATCAGGAACTCACTGGATTGAAGAAGCCAAAGCTGGATGACCAGGGCGTGCTCCACTGGCCTGTTCTTCTGCTCTATCCAGAAGTCATGTCGAGTGACTTCATTGAGGACTTTCCAGAGACAGATACATTCGCGCCCCACCTTGATGTCATATCCTTCACCAGTTACATGATGTGTTCTTTCTTTGATTTAAATGTTTAATTGTGTGAGCATCATTATTGAAATGACCTTAAGGTGTTCTCGGAAAGCTTGATATCCTTAACTATCAAAATAGCCTTATTGAAATTTTGATATCCTTAACTATCAAACATGTTCTCAGAAAGTTCTCCACCATTGCCGTGGGACGAGAACCATGCTTACACAAGGGAGGCTATTGAGTTGTATTATCAGGTTTGAGTTGACCGCTAATGCTGCTCATAGAAAAATCTGAATACATTCTATGTGGCCTCTTTGTAGTACAATGATGTTTCTGAACGACTGCTAATGTCCCCTTTTTTTTTTGGTTTCACGTTTCCTACTGAATAAATCACCATGAATTCTGGTAAATTATAATTAAGAACTGTTATAAGTGAGCAAGCTTGTATCCTGGCATATTCTACTGAACTTGCATAAGATTGCAGATATAAGCTGCCACCAGGATAAGGAAATAAAGCTTAATCATCACATGACACTTACTCTGGAATTCTGGATCAAGATGGTTTGGTCTATAGTTTACTTTGTGATATATTTGTATTGGCTTTGCTTGAGGTAGTCATTGGTTGTATTTCAGTTAATTTGTAATATTTCTAAACTTGTAACCTTACAGTATGCATATCTGATTTTGAAAATCGTAGCACATGAAAATCAAGTGATATTGATTAATGACTACTCAGATTTTGATCATCCGTCATCTAGTTCAACGTTTGTAGTTCAACAGCCTTTTTTTTTTCTCTCTCCTCAATTCACTGTACCTACTTGTTGGACAGCCCAGCTTTATAGGATACAGAAGCAAGTTGTTTGCTGTTCTTTTAGCTGACTCTTCACTTTGATCCATTAGGCTGGTGTTGGCACACGTATGTCCAGAAGTGAAATATTACAATATCTTCTAGAAGGTACTGTAGACTCAAAATCACTTCCAGAAAGCCTTCTTGATGTGGAGGATGAAGATACTGGCAAGGATAGGACAGTTGCATCATCAGGTATGCGGGCACATCACATTCTGATTTTCCTTAGCATCACACCGATTCAGGACACTGCCAATGTGCCATTCTTTTACAACCTCCATTGTTTTTAATTGATGACATTAGGACAACTTTCTTTGCTAAAAAAATGAACGAACAACGCTGTCCTAACTTCTTCATCAGTAAAAGAAAACGAGAGGGAGTAATTAGGAAGGTCCCGAAGGTGTTGTACTACCGAGCCTTCACACTTACTTGCATTGTGCCTGGATATGCAGGTGAAAGCTCTGGTAAATGGGTCAAAGTAAAAGAAGGCACAACCCTACAAGAAGTGCTGCAGCATAAAGACTATATCATTCCTGCAATTCCTGGTTTGTTCCTTCATTCTCAAGACACTTTACATTGTTACATGTCCGACACATGGCAGTGAACAATTTGCACTCCATCTTTCTACATGCAGTGTTCTTTGTTGTTTCGAGAAAGTCCACCTTCTACAAGAAGTTCAAGGCTGGAAGTTGGTCTTTGCCATGAAACCATGCTACGTTCAACTTAACATATTTGGAAGATGGTTGACGGGGCGAAAGATACAATCAGAAATTTGAAGATGTTCCGATGATCCTGATTGTCCAGTTGTAGATGAATAGGTGTGCTCTAATCAGCATCTAGGACAACGCTGGCTATAAGAAATTTTGCCAGTTTTCTTGATCGATGCCTTCTGGTTGAGTAGTAGTTTTATGGAGAAATACCCACAGAAATATATTGTAGCATGAATCTCTGGACGTGGTTCAAATTGATGGCTTGGTGCCGTGGTGTAGTGTGTTGCTGTGACATTTACAGTTGATTTGGTGAGCTTCCATATCTCTATTTTTCTTTCAATTTTCCAAGTGGCTGCCAGCAGTACACCACCATGGATTAGCTTCTTGCAACGCTCGTATCATGAATACAGCTTACAGAAGGCGTCCGTTTCTGATTGTTTTGTTTGCCTCCCCGAAGTGGACGCTCGGATTTGTATGCTGGTCGGAGCAGATGGTCTGCGCTGCCATGCTCGTTTCATACGGAAAACCTACAGCAGCAAGGCGATGCGGTTTTGCTGGCATGGCCTGCTGCGGTGGCGCTCCGCGGTGCGCAGCCAGTGCCAGGTGTCTGGGTAGGAAAACCCGGGCGCACGCGTCGAGGACGAGATGGCATCCGAACGCAAGCACTTGCTGAGAAATGGGCAAGAGAACAAGAACGGCCGCTCCCCCGTTCAACTCTATCCCGTCCCGTCGCAGGCTCGCAGCTCGGTACAAAAGGAGGGTTTCGCAACCAAACACGGTGTGTTCCAGCGTGTCTGGGAGTGCCGTGATCATATAAGCTGCGTCGAGTTGCGAGTTAGCCGGTAACACCATGGAGGAGGAAGAGGCCGTGGCCGCGGCGATTGTAGCGGAGGAGGCGGCGGGCGGGACGGCCGGAACGCGAGTGGAAGAAGCCGAGAGGTCGACGAGGAAGGTGCCGGCGCTGAAGGTGTTGGCGGCCGTGGACGCCAGCGACGAGAGCCTGCACGCGCTGTCGTGGGCGCTGGACAACATCGTCAGGGGCCACCCGGACGCGGCGCTCGTCGTCGTCTACGCCCAGCACGTCGTCGACCACCTCGTCTACCCCGTCGCCGCCCACGGTATCGGTACTGGCTAACTCAGCGCGTCACTCTTTAATAGCAGTTCTTATTACGCACTGCAGCTGACACTGGGTCCCTGACTCCTTGAACTGTGCGTGCGCCGAAGCCGTCGCGTACGCGCCGACCGGCGCCTTGGAGTCCATGCGGAAGGCGCAGGAGGAGAACTCCCGGAGGATCGTGGCCCGCGCGCTCGACATTTGCAAGGCGAAACAGGCAAGCTTCAAACAGATCATCGACTATGACTAATAAGATACAAATTCCAGTGGAACCGGCAAAAACTGAAAGCGCTTTGCAGGTGGACGCCACGGCCGCCGTCGTGGAGGGCGACGCCAAGGAGGCCATCTGCCAGGCCGTGGAGCGGATGCAGGCCGGCCTTCTCGTTCTCGGCAGCCGGGGCCTCGGGGTAATCAAGAGGTAGCAAACCACTAAACCTATCATTCCATCAGTATGCATCAGTGAGGGACTGTTCAATTAATTCTCCATGGTTGACATATGTCCGTGATCGCTTGATGGTAACGCAGGGCGTTCTTAGGCAGCGTGAGCGACTACCTCGCCCATCACGCCTCCTGCCCCGTCCTGGTCGTCAGGCCGCCCAAAGCACACGCCAAGTGAAGAACTCCCACAACGAACGGACTCATGGGGGGCATGTGAATTAGTGAACTTGCTTTAAGCGTATGCAGAGAGCCCTGTACTGTAAACAGTTGTATGATCAAGTTACTATGTGTTTCTTAATTACAGTGTGCGTACTGAATAATCAACTGATATACTAGAAGAGAATGAGCGATCTGTGTACTACACGAAGCGCTTCTCTTGCCTGCACTGTAAGTGGAACGAACTGAAAGAAGGGGAAAAACTCTTTTAAGAGCTGCAGCGTCAGCTATCTTCCCTGCAACTTCTTCGGTTTTTACTGTTCCTTTAATCTCAGCCACAACCATGACGAACGTGTTAAACACGAGTTGTCAGAGGTTGAGGTGCTCTTATATCAGTGTCAAACCATGTTGCCGAGTGCCGACCACTGACCAGATTCCGCGCTCGGCATGGTCATGGTGTTTCTACGGTCCTGCGGACGGATATGCATGCATCAGGGAGCCGGTGACGCCACGCCGTGCCGTGCGCTTCCATGCTCGCTTACACGCGCCCGCTCCTGTGAGCCGAGACTGGATTACGTCTGGCCTCGCGGTGCTGGCACTGGCATGCTGCGTTGGCGCACGCCTCTGTACCAGGTGTCCGGGCACCCAACCCCACGATGCATGCAGAACGGAAGAAAGCGAACAAGAACGACCGCCCCCGCCGCTCATCTCTATCCCCTGCCGCCGTCCACGCAGCCGCACAGGACAAACCGGGAGAGAGGCGAACAGACGCCGCCGGTTTGCGCGCTCCTCTGCTCTCTGTGTGCGGAGATACACGAGCAGTCTCTCTCTTGCAGGGAAGACGCGTCGACGCCGTCGCGACCGCGCCATGGACGAGATGGCGGCGGCGGCCAGCGGCGGGGCAGGGGGACAGCATGCCGAGAGGACGCTTTGTCTTCACTTGTCTTCCTGCGTCGATGCTTAAGGAAAATCTAACTTGAGAGATTGCATAGTTCGCTGATTCCCGGGGATTTGCATGCTTCCTGGTTAATTACATCTACAGAGCGAGTCTATAGAACACCTCCGATTAAGCTGCGCGTAATGGTCGTATCTTCATGTGGAGTGTTACTCGTCCATGCATGATGTAGTGTGGATGGGATGTGTGTATGTGGGTGGCTTTTATATTGCCGAAACCCAGTCATAACAGCACCATCGCCACGTCAAATGTAAACGGAAGATGTCGATGAAGAGGATGACTTTCGCCTCGTCGGTACCCAGTCATGTATACGCCGATCTTCATCAACTCGAACGGAAGTGTTGCCTTTGCCTCGTCGGTACCCAGCAACGATGTGTGTTCGATCTCGTCGTGTGAGACGTGTCGGTGGAATGTTGACTTAGCTTCGTCATTACTTGGCCAAGGTTTCGTCTAGCCTCGTCGGCATCTAGACGGAATGGAATGATTGCTTAGAGAAACACTGCAGTTAGCAGCGTGTGTTTATGTTTGGACGGTGCTTTTCAAGAAAGCTTGTCGATTATTTACTGAATGGAAATAACGGCAGTTCAGTCAGCCATGTTTAACATACGGAGTTTCATTTAAATGCTACCCAGGGCAAGGTAGCACAACAGCTTGCTAGTAACATAGTGAAGCTCACATGGTAGCCACGTTACTTGTTAGAGAGTAAACATAATAATCTCGTATGGCATATATCTGCCAACATTCGGCCAGAGCATCAGTAGTACTGAATCATATTTGCATTAACACGAGCTCTTGCATTGGACGATACTGGTCTCTTCAATATTTCAATCAAGCTTGTATGCAAGCATCACGGCTTTGGAGATAATTTTAATGAACGCATGAACTGCTCATGCCTGCAGTCCAGTCGTCACATTATTTTACATAGAGCTTTCCTCGAATGTATATGCACGTTGCTTTAATCATTAACTGATGGATCACGTTTTCATATGCAAGAAGTACTGAGGATCAGAGAATAAATCATCGAGCCTTTCGGCGTCTTATGATGTTATCTCTTATTAATAAATTCGAGCCTTCCGTCATCATGGAATTCTCTTTTAATCACTTGCGAAGATCAAATGAGCTAGACCGCGCGCGTTGGGTTCTTAGCCTTGTTGCTTTTATGTTACGGGCAAGAATAACATCACGAGCCTTCCGACGTTATGGAATTTTATTGATATCTGTAAGAGCGGGCTAGACCACGTTGGGTTCATAGCCATCTTGAATTTTGATCTCTTGTAAGAAATAGCTAGAGACCACGTTGGGTTCATAGCTTTCTTAATCTTCTTCATCGGCTTCGTAGGAATTTTATTTGATCTTCTTGTAAGAAAGAGCTAGACCACGTTGGGTTCATAGCTTTCTTAATCTTCTTCATCGGCATCTCAGATTTGTGGCTTGGACGAGTCGAGGTGGGATGCGGCAAGTTGCAGCAGCACATGGCCGTGGCTCGCGTGTTGCGGCGAGAGCGACTTGTGTGCTTGGCGACGTATCGCCGTGGAAGTATCCCCGCATTAGCCGCCTCACCCTCAACGGCGGCATGTCGTGATGTCTCTCGTCATGAGGGTAAGGGCTGCGTAGATGCAGCCTCCGGCGTGGCCTTCATATTCATGCGGCAGCGTCTCTGCCGCGCGGCGTAGCGACGCCTCCTGCGGCGCGTGTGCGTGGTATTCTGGCGGCGGCCTCCCGTCCTCCGATCAAGAAGGGATCAGTTTGTTTATATAGGCAGCGATGGCAGGGTTTACGTCGATCGGTTGGATGAAGATACGTATCCTGCCGCCGGCTTGTTTGAAGCACGAACGATCTTATCTCCAATCGTCGGTGCATGCTTATCTCCAAGCAGTGTACAAGTGCACCAGCTAAGGTGCGCCGCATATATGCGAGCAAAGCCAATGCCAGGTGGACCCAGCAGCCAGGTATACAACTCAATCATCCTGCAGCTCGAACAAGACTCTACATCCCTCGTGTATATATCTCAACTGCAACCACGCGCGTCGGAACCAATACGCGTAAGCAGGCAAATCTGTTTGGATCACGTTCAGAACTCTATCTCTTGAGAACGTGCATGCTAAGTTTTATCTCCAGCCGGGATACGAGCAAAACTATGCCGGCCGGTGTACATACACATGTACGTATTCGTCAAGGATTATCATGATAATAACGACATGCAGGCCAGCTCCTGAAGAAACCCGGCCTGGACCTACTTTAGGAAGCTCACGCATCTTATTTTGAACATTGGAAAATATACAAGTTTATAAGCCCACACATACTCAAATGAGTCTGTTGCATGAATCGTGCAATTTCATAACCTTGCACCATTTTCCATTTTTATACGAATTTGTGTATAAAAATCCATCAAACACAGCATGCCGAGAGGAAGCCGGGGCTGAGTGGTGGCCGTGGACGCGAGCGAGGAGAGCCTGCACGAGCTGTCGTGGGCGCTCGACAACATCGTGCGCGCCCACCCGGGCGCGGCGCTCGTCGTCGTCCACGCCCAGCACGACGCGGAGCACCTGGCCTACCCCCTCGTCGCGCACGGTACCCGTAAGTTCCGTACGTACCGGCCCGTGTGTCAAACAACGCCCGGCACTGACATTATCTCGAATAATTTTGTGGCTTCTGTGCATGTACGTGCGCTGGTCCAAGGCATCGGGTACGTGCCGCCGGCGGTGGAGTCCGTGCGGAAGGCGCAGGCGGAGGGCTCCAGGAAGGTCGTGGCGCGCGCGCTGGGCATCTGCAACGCGAAGCAGGTTAGTGAAGTCGATCGTTGTGTTGCATTGCACGGCCACGTTTTTTCTTCTCGTCGCCGCGTCGAACGCCGGCGGGCGGAACTGACGGGTGGCGCGCGCGCGCGCATGCAGGTGGACGCCACGGCCGCCGTCGTGGAGGGCGACGCCAAGGAGGCCATCTGCCAGGCCGCGGAGGATATGCAGGCGGGCCTCCTCGTCCTCGGCAGCCGGGGCCTCGGCAGAATCAAGAGGTAGCGAAACGTGTCGCTGAATCTCCTGTACGTGGTCAGGACTGTAATTTTGCTCTGCTGCTCTGATCGTGTGTGTGCTGGTGACGATGCAGGGCGTTTCTTGGCAGTGTGAGCGATTACCTCGTGCACCAGGCGCCCTCTGCCCCGTGCTGGTCGTGAAGCCGCCCAAAGCGCATGCCAAGTGAAGGGAAGTCTCAGATGATTCTGGAACGCCGCTTGTCAACTAGTTACTATATTTTTTTTTTTGAGGGAAACTAGTTACTAGATTTGTTATTAGTGCCTTGTCCTGTCAATAAGGATGTGATCAAGCTTCTACTTTGCTTTCGTACATTCATCTACAAAGCTGCGTGCACGGTATGCACACCTTCTTGATGCAATGATCAAGCTTCTACTTTGCACATCTCCTTTTTCTCCTATGCTGTATCATCACTAACACACATCCTCCTACTCTCCTTTTCGCAACAAGTATAGGAAAACACAGATTCGAAACCTTCTTTCAATTTTCTACTGAATGTTCCTACAAATCTCCCATCCAGCAAGGTGTACAAGTTACCCAAGTCCTCAAGCTTGGAGCTATTCAAATGATACGTCAGGCCTCTTCGAATCGATGTATGCAAGAAGACGATCTCCTTATAAGGATGAAATCCAAGGAACTCCACGTAATGTTGGTAGTACCTTTTCACCCCGCCTTCAGCGGGGATAATATTTTCATCATCGGAGTTCCAATCGTGACCTTGTTCTACTTGTGGCTCGTCGCTGCTGGCACCTCACTGCCGTGAGTAGTATTTGCTAACATCCAGGGCCCGTGAACTCGTTGGTGACATTCTAGACTGCGCGAATCTGGCGGAAAACCACCGTGGTGTCTCACGATCCACTCCATTTGTTCACCCGAGCCTTCAAGGACCCAAACCCAAAGGTGGGATTCGCCATCAACTAATGCACAGTAAACGCCCTTCTGCGACTTTCCTATGTGAAGCTCTTCACAGTAATCGGTTACGATCCCTCTAGGTGGCTTGATTACTCGGTACGTATGGTCTGACAATGACAATCTGCATAAGAAAACCATACACCCCAATAAGCAAAAAGCAATAATGAATCAATCATACTTGTACAAGCGAAAAAAAATCAAATCGAAGTGAACAGAAGGAAATTACCGGAGAAAGAAAAGAAGTACCTTACGACAAATTCAGTTTGGCAGTGGACGTAGAGCGCACCGCGCCAGTATACTCCATGTCGAGTGTTTGTTATTCACTTATCTTCCTGCTCCATGTCGGCGAGTTTTCCTGCAGCCTCACCTTCGCGGACGAAGGACCGCTCCTCCCACCGGCCCGTTCTGGACGAGAACACGCGTAGGATGAACGGCGACGGCGGCCATTCTGACACCAGCAGCGCTGGGTCCGCATCGCCATCGACCAGAACATACGGAAACAAGAACACCTCGTAATGCGGCGACACGGCAGGATCGAAAACAAGATACCGTTCATCCATGAAATAATACTCATCCAAGCGGGAAGGCGGGGGTTCAGCAGGCTAGAACGCCCGCCTGCGCGTGGCCGGGTTGAGCACGGAGTAGAACTCCAGGACGAGGCCGTTGCAGTGGTCGGCCGCGTAGGTGGGCACGGAGTGGTCGGCGACGTCCGCGTGGGGACGGGCGAAGAGCCTCGGAAACTCCATGCCCTCTAAGTTGTCGGTGAAGCAGAGGAAGAGGCCGGCCAGTGAGAGCGGGAGGAGGTCCGCGCGCAGGAGGCGGCGGTCGTCGACGACCGCGCGCCACGCCTTGCAGACGCATCGGGACGCTGCGCGGCGCGACGCGGCGGAGCACGTCGGCGAGCAAGTCGTCAGGCAGCAGCCGCGCCGAATCCATCATCTACGGTGCACGCTCGCTCTTTCCTTCGGCTCTGCACAGAGCGCGGCGATGATCGTGCTCGAATCCACCGTTTTTGTGGGCCCCTCTCCTGAATTGTTTTGGTTTCTCTCCCCGACTCCGTCACCTCTACAAAAACTTTTTAATCCTGGCGCCCTCACTGCAGCCGACACAGCTCGCGCGCCCACTGGGACTCGGAAACTATGCTCACGCTAATCTCTACTATACTTTTTATACTTAATAAGAGGTCGTCAGATCGTCCATTGCCATTCTTCCAAGAAGCGTTGCCTCGGCCAGCAGTAGGCAGCAATTGCAAGGTGGAACAAGCGCAATGGCGATGGATCGCGTTGCCTCGGGCAGCAGTAGGCAGCAAGGTGGGCGGGCGCCGGCGCAAGAGTATCTGTGGGAAGATGAGCTCCCGCGGGCTGGCGAGGCCACCTCCGGCCAAGCGGACTCCAGCGTATCCCAAGCTTTAATGGCGCGAAATAAGCAGACTTGAAGCGGACCACGCCGTGTTGACAGTTACCGACGAGGCCGAAGGAGGCGGAGCTCGAGTGCCATGGTCATCTCCTATTTCGCTGCAAGTGGAGGGTCCTCGATCTTGGAGCTGCGGCGAGAAAGGTCGGACTGCGTGGCATGCTCGGCTGGCTCGACGAGCGTGGCTGGGTTGAAGTATGTAGGGATGAAAGCGGCCGGTAAACGGTCGGAAGAAGGCTATATCGTTTTCAGTTTCATATTTTTTCTTGGTAGCGAAATCGGTAGCGGTACTGGCGGAAACAAATACGGTATCGATATTACAGGAATATCGAAAATGGAATTATCACGACAAAAATATGCGGTATCGATCGGGAATCGATAATAATTATCGGTAACACCAATCACAATCGTGTATTAGCCGTACCACATCATGTATAAAAATATCAAACGTGAATATATTTTTGGTATTTGAACTAACTATAAATGTATCATAAAAGACGCGAGACATTTGAAAAGAGATGTTCAAATTAAAATTTAAAAAATATAAGTAGAAACATTATCGTTTGATAAGAAAGGAAATTGAGACTGCAATGTTTGGCTCCTCTTGTCGGTGCCATGCTGAGTCACAACAACGTCGAGAGATGTGACGGACTACACGATAGCGGCGATCTGCGTGACCGAGAAAAGAATTGAATTGATAGTGCGTATGTGTGGACTGGCGACTGCCGCATGAGCTATGATTACACTTGGTTTTCACACAATAGGAAGGAGCCTTGATTTTTTCCCTAATTACATTCGGCTTTCCCTGTGAAGACGATCGTTTTTAGCACGTTGGAAGGGAATGATAAGATTAGGCTTAGATCACTCTTGATTTATTACTTATTTAAAATATAATATATATTTAGTTGGCTGATTAATATAAAACGGTAAAATATCTACGGTAATTTCCGGCTTAAAACGGAAATTATCGGAAACGATCGGTAAAGTCTAAAATCATTTTCATTTTTGTTTCCACCAAATACTTTCACTTTTGTTTTTCATTTTCTCGGTATTTCATTTCCAACTACTACGGTCGGGAGAAGTCGGAAACGAGCCTCAGTTATCCAATACATTCCGTTTTTGCTTTCATCCCTAGAAGTATGCTCAGTGGACAAGGCGAGCCCGTGGCGGGCGTCCTCCGGCAATGCGGTGAGCAGGTTCGTGAGTGCCTGTGCCAGAGCAAGGGAGCCTCTCGATGCCCAGCAAACTTGGACGGTGAGTGTGCAGCATGCATTCTCAGCGAAGACATAATCCTTAATTGAGAATAGATTTGCAGAGAACTTGATTACGGTCATTTAGCACTAAAATGAATTTGCCCAAGCCTCCTAGAAGGCTTAGACACGCTTAGCTTATTTAGTACGGTATGTGTACTATCATAATTTTAGTCATCATCATTCATCAGTATTTAAAATTTCTGGTAATTTTAGTTACTCTTCCTTCTCCGGTAATTTTAGTACTTCTATTGTATGCGTCAATTTTTTTATTAAGCAGTTGTTAAGTTTAGGTTTTATGTCAATATGAGCCTAATATTTTGTTCGCTAGCTTACCAGTTGCATAATTTATATTGGCTTGTGCTGTCCATGTCTCATATAAAAGCAGTAGCAACAGGGCCGTCCCGAGGATTTTGGAGGCCCGGTGCAAAATACCGACGGAGGCCTTTAATTAAGCAAAAAAATGTCATCATAAACAATTTATATAAGTTTGTAATATACTTCGTAAGCTTTCCTCGCAAAAGAAAAACTGAAATAGAACAAAATTATACATGTCATGTAATCCTCACTTGAAAGTGCATTATTCTTGTTGCATTCTTTGAAATATAATCTTCAGTTCTTCACTGATATCTTGATAAGCAATCTTCTTCAATATCCTTCCAATCTTCTTCATAAAAGACTTGGGAACCAGAGAGAATCAGTTCGTACCTTAATCAACTGAAGAGTTGAAGTTCCTAGGCGTCGTCCGGCAGCGGCGTCGCTGGTCACACAAACAGAGGGCGAGAGGACAGCCGAAAGGTGCAGGGTTTTCGCCCGGATTATTTCTTCTTGGAGCAGCAGCGATCTCTTTTTGGAGCTTGGATACGATTTCTTCTTGGGTCATGTATGCTACGCAGGGAAAATTGATCTCCTTGGCAGAGAATGGAGATCGAGATTTTCAGAAATCAATCAAGCGGCGGCTGATCGTATTCCTATGCCAGATTCTTAGAAAATACCTGTCCGTGTGCTGCCTCCATCGCATGAAAATAAATGTTGCCCACAATTTAAATAGTTACCTGTATAGCTGGAAAACAAAATTGCATTTATAAGTATAATCTAAAGTAGCACATATCAATTTGTTTCTGCGACCTTGTTTACTGCAGATATGACTTACTTGTATTGTGCCACCTGAAGTAACTGTTTTGGTATTTCACCACTGAGATTATTATCTGCTTTGCTGAAAAACAAAGCGAGTTGTGATATATGATAAGGGAGTAAATATTTGGTAGGTTTTACATTTTGTTAGCATGGAAATGGCGACTTACATATCATTCAGCAATGGTAGGTTTGACAATCATCTTGGAATATTCCGACTTAACAAAATTTTTGCTTAGATCCCTATCCATGTGATCACATTGTTAGGGCAGGTACAATGGTGCTGTCTATTAGACCGTCTCATGCGAGCCATGTCATCTTCAGACGGCTTATCAGACAACAGATACAATGACTAGTCTTTTCAGTTGTCTCATACTTATCTACAAAGCCCTTAATTTGTGGAGAGATTAAATAGCTAATTTCGATACAGTAATCATACCAGTCCTCTTCGATTGGAGTGCACATGGCATTCAGATCAGTACTATGGGCCATGGAAGAAGAAAAATTAGGCACAAAAGCAGAGGGCGTCTGCAACCATGTCCGCCCAGGAGTAGCTTGCGACGCTGGCACCTGTGCTGGTGGTGCTGGTGTGGAACTCGCGGGTTGGCGCGACGGGGATGGCACCCGAGGAAAGGAACGTCGGGAGCGGGCGCCAGTTTCAGCCGCCGGCAGGGGCGCCATGGGTTCTGCGTTGGAGAGGATCCCGGGGGTTGCGGCCAGGGAGGCGAGTCGCAGGATGGGGACGCCGGAGAAGCAGATTGATTTGGGAGGTGGAGGCGGCAGATGGATGAGAAAAGCTTATATGTTGGCGCACAAATGGTTTCGCTTCGCGCCAGGAGAAAGAATTCGCGCGCAAAAATGAGAGGGAAGATGATTTCGCGCAGGGAATCGCTGGGAAAAAAGATTTGGCGCACCGGATCTGTGGAGAAGGAAAGAAATCTGCGTGAGGCGTACAACGGTGCCTGTGCCGTCTCATCGAGCGAAAAGTTCGCGGATCAGCTCGTTGCCACGGAAACAACGACCTTTATCTCTCTCCTCCCTCTCTCTCTTCCACCTCACCAAAAAATCTACGTGGCACTGCATGAGACGGGCTCCAAGACTGCCTACGTGTAGCATTGTACCTGCCCTTAGGATTGTTGATCAACTATGGTAACATAAGTTAACAGCTATATATTTTTTAACAAAAAACATAAGTCAACAGCTGGCTTACAAATTTTGGAGGTTTGAGAGGCGACCAAGAGAGCCAGCTATTGAGCCATTTAAACGATTTTGTCCTAGTTTTAGAGTTCTCAAACTTGATACGTTCCCAAACTCCTCAGGAATTTCTCCAGTTATGCTGTTGCCATCCAGTAACCTGGAACCAAAGTATATAAAAATCAACAAATTTTCCTTTTCTTTTAGGAAAAAAAGATGAAAAGTTGTAAGGTTGTTAGCTTTGCAATGCTCGGTGACAAGACCCCTGATAATCCAGATGAGCTCAAAGTTCTGCAAACATATAAATGATATAAATTAAGCGAAGGACTATGCAAGCATGAATACATGGCACTACAAACCTATAATAAGAAAAAATAGAGCATGGAAAATTCCATCCAAATAAAACTCTGATCCTGTTCCGAATAGTTGGTATCAATCACCTAATACATAGTTAAGTAGAGATGAGAGGTTTCCTTGTGTTCGGAGTACAGAATGTGAATTTGATTGCTATAGGCAGAGTTCCAAGTTCAGACTATTAAATGAATAGACTGAGCTTACATTGATATATGTTGCTTTGACCGTTAACGTTAACCCAATAGCACGGGCTCATCTGATTATCCTTCCAGTCTTTTAGGACACCACGGCTATCGCTGAGTGCATCCTCATTTCATATAGTGCCTCAACTGCTCACAAAAGAAAATGGTTATTTCTAAGGTGATGTAGACACAAGTGCTCAAGCCATAGGGAAATCCTTTTTCTTGGCATCTGTTGAATGTTTACAAGCAATCTGTATTATTTGATCAGTTAGCTATTTTTGTCAATAGGGATCTGTCTATTTCACTAAACAAAATTAAGTGCTCAATAGTCAAGAAGATATTGCAAGGACACTAGTATGCTGAAAGTAGAGTTAGCAGATCAATATGCTGAAAGTAGAGTTAGCAGATGATCTGCACCAATCTACTAGTATGTTTCCGGATCTGTTACGTGGATTTCTTCTGGAGTTTCTTGGCAAAGATTTGACTGGTTACATGGACAGGGAGGAATCTCTATCATACTCTTTGTGGTCAGTACTTGGTATTTACGGTCAAGTCAACAGCACAATTATTTCCATCTCTTGTAACACTTGTTGCTTTGGAGTTCAAGCCCTCAATTTGAATATGCAATTTTTATAACCAAAGTTATCCAAAGAAGAATATGTGATTTGTGATTTGATAATAATGTGAATTCCTTACCTTGGAAGTCTGCAGCAACAAAAGATTGTAGGCATCCCAACAATACTAACACCAATCATAAGAGCTTCATGCTTTTGCTTGCCACGTTAAACCAAGGTACTGTTGACTGTACTCTGAATCTGTTTGCTTGATTCAAAACGGAACCCTTCTTGAAGCGAGATAGATGCTGTACTGTCAATTACTGAAACAAGGTGTGTAAGAGGAGGGCGAATTGAGAAGAATGGAGAACAGAATTACTCAGAAGAAATCTGGTACGGCGTTCAACAGGAAGAAAGATGAAATGGTTCTCCTAAACGTATGCCCAGCAAGTTTGAAATCATGTTGCAAACTTGCTGTTTTGACTAATTGTATAAACAGTCATTGGTCTAGATAAAATGAGTGTCAGTGGTCTCGCTGGACTTCAACAGCTCAGCTAATACGTTATTCAGACATAAATATTCCTCGAATATAGATACTTGTGCATGCATGTCCACAAATCGACCTCACTGAGATTCTTTCTATAAAGATGGGACCTAACCACCCTCCTACCTAAACCTCTTAGAGGTCCTATAAAACTCTGATTACTGTTAGCCACTATTTTCATGCACGATGGAATATCTAATGAGTGGAAAGGTGTTACTTGCTCCAGTGCCTGATAGAAATACAAATTGAGCAGTGCCTCTAGTTCTCTGTCCTAATTTCATGGCAATTTCTGAAAGATAACTGACCATACTGTTCAAAGAAATTCTGAACATGATTTGCTGAAAGAACGGATAAAGTCTATTTTACTCCCTCCAAGTTTGGCCATAGTCTAGATAACCCCCTAAACTATAATTTGGTTTACTTTACCCCTAACATCTGTCAAATCAGCTCCCTTTACACCTTTTCTCTCCAATCCAGTGTGATTTCACTCATGTGGAGTTAGGTCAAGGCCATTATACATAAATCGATTTCTAGCCAACAATTGGACCTAGTATCTCTACATTTTGATCTACGATGACGTACCATCCTCGCTAATCTCCACCCAAAGTTCACCATAATCGTTGTTTTCATGGGCTGGCGTTGTGTATGAATAAACATATGTCGAATTGCATCCACAAAACCGCCTTGACATGAGTCTATGTTAGCAAAATCGCTTTGGACTGGAGAGAAAAGGTATAAAGTAAGCTGATTTGATAAATGTTGGGAGTAAAGTAAACCAAATTTTAGTTTAGGGGGTTACCAGGACTAGAGCCAAACTTGGAGGGGGTAAAATGGACTTTATCCTTCTTAATTTACTCTTCTTATTGGTACCGTTTTTCCCATGAAATTGAGTGTCTCCAGAACTCAATAGAAATGAAATTCTGCTGTATAGTAAGAAAAAACAGTACAGGATTACAAGTCGATCATGCGCGCGCACTAAGATTCAGGCAACGACGGCACATAGACGACCGGCAATTGCACCTCGCCCTCCATCTCGAGCGACGGCTGCTCCGTGTTGTCGCTGGGTGTGACCCCGTCACTAGAAGTGGTGCTCAGCACGAAGAACATGTCGCTGCACAGCATGTCGGGCGGCGCTTTCTCCTGTGCTCGCATCGTGGCGACGACATAGCACTTGGACCACGGGGGCATGACGCCTTTGTCGGGCCGTGTGAAGTACTTGGACCGGTTCGCCTTCACCCTGAACTCAACGAAGTCATCTGACTTGTTCGTCAGCTGCAGCACCGTAGATATCTGCTTGCTCAGCTCAAAAGGGAACCGCAGCTCCGGGGGGTCGACCTCAACACGCCGATCTTTGGACTCAGAGCTCTGCACGGAAAAGATATCCAAAGTAGGAGCAGGACAAAATATGCAGTCAATGTCCTCGTCATTTTAAGCAAATCATCAAATGTTCTATAATATGCAACTTGTATGGGATAAAAAAAAGCCAATTTCTTGTGAAGATAGAATATGTCAGTGATGCAGCGGTGAGTAACCTGAACTATTGTGTGTTTTTCTTTCCTATTTCTTAATGCAAGGGCTGAGCACCTACCATTTCGCTTCAAACCAAAAAAAAAAAAAAAGTAGCGGTAGAGCATGATTATACCTTAACAAGTGATTTTTTCAAAGTTTCTATCTCGTTCAGAGTATTGATAACCTCTGCCATAGTAGGCCTTTTCGCGCGGTCGGCATCAACACATCTTAACGCAATGTCAATACATATCTTCACTTCTAGGATATCTGCTTTGCAGGATTTATGCAGTGACATTGTGTGAAACCTTTTCTTCCAGTTCTCTTGTACCTTCCAAATTGACGGATTCATGAAGCAGAAATGTAGTTTGCACGATAACATATACTAAAAATGGTAATAATCTTTAGCAACGCGTTCTTACAAGCTCAGCGAACTGCTGGGGGGGCATCTCATCACATTCAGAGTACCCGGAAGGTCCTGCCATTATCTCTATTATTATGACACCCAAACTGAACACGTCAAATTTCTTTGAGATCTTGCCATTCTCAATGTACTCTCGTGGCATATACCGACTGCACCATTTCTATCAAAATTATAAATATTTACAAAATAATAATGTAAACAAATGAAAGAATTATGAAGTATCAACTCACGTTGTTCCTATAATTTGTTCGACAGTATAGGTTTTTGTTGCTTCAAACAATATCGACAAACCAAAATCGGCAATTTTTGGCATCATGTTTTCATCCAGCAATATGTTAGCAGGCTTCATATCCAGATGGTTAATATGATTTTGGGATCCATTGTGAAGATAATTCAATCCCTCACAGACCCCCTTAATTATTTTGAAACGTGTGTGCCAATCAAGCCCACAAGATTCATCTGTAGATGTAAATAAAGTGAATGTCACCCATAACGCTTTGAGGGAATAAACCATTTTAGTATTCCGATCAATTCATAGTATGAGTGGATCGAACACAATTTCATACCTGTAAGATGCTTTTCCAGGCTTCCACGCTGCAAATATTCGAAGCAGAGGGCTCTCTCTATTCTTTCAGCAAAAACATATTTCCCATCCCTCTGAATATGTTCGTGTTGGGTCTCATAGCAGTAACCAAGTAACCTTATAATATTTTGATGTCGAACCCTCATAAGATTATTAAATTCTTTCTCAAATATTTGATCATGAAGTCCTTGTATGTCCAGGTATAGCTTCTTCACAGCAATCATTTCTCCAGTGTCGAGTACTCCCTGTTGAACTGACTTGTCAAAAAATATGTACATATTATAGGACACGGATTCTGTATATATTATATTGATGGTCAAATGTTGAAATTTCAACTATACCTTGTAAACTTCTCCGTAACCTCCGTGACCAACTTTAGAATTTGCAGAGAAGTTATTTGTAATTTTCTTTAACAGGGAGAGCGTAAGATGCCATGGTGCGATACTTGTATTTTGTAAATTCTGTTCCATCCTCTATTATATTGATTGTATCCCCTATAGTCTTACCTTCGATGCCCCTACTACAATAAAACATATTATTTCACGTACAGATGAGTGGAAGAAAAACATTACAACAAACAATTCGTTATTTGCACATAGCTTTGGGATGTTTCCTATATCGACCCCAAAAGAGGATTATGCATCTTATTTGCACATAGCTCTAGGATTGTTATGAATATGCATCATACACCTACTATCATAGAGTTAAGATACAACACGGTCAACTATTTTTCCATAACAATCACTGTTTGATGTTGTAATAAGCAGAGGGAAAAGGGCGCACAAAGTTATGATTGCTTCTATTCCGACCCGGCAAACTAATTTCCATAACAATCATTGTTTGATTTTGTAAGCAGAGGAAAAAGGGCACACAAAGTTTTTTTTTTTTTTTGCAAAAAGGGAATTTCATTGATATTAAAGCATATTACATTCCCTGTTTACATAAATAGCTCAAACAATGCCAACACCATTGATGGGAGACAAGAAACCTTGAAAGTGCCGCAAATTCCACCAACTAGGATCACCATCCCAGACGGATATGCCACGGACAAGAACTCCGATCTGAACGAATACGGCTATCTCACCATCCACCACCGCCATCCTCATCTCCGACGGGAGGAAATTGAAACCCAACCTTTTCGCAAAAGATGGGTAGACTGCAAACCTTCCACATGAAAAAACGATGAACTTGTCGTCGTCGAGCTCGTCGCCGAACCTATCGTCGCCTCCTTCATCAGATTCGCCATAGGAAAACACAAATCCGACCAACATCCAGATGGATGTTACCGAAAACCAAATTCTCACTAGCCCACCGTCATGGCCAAGAATAACCACGACAAGACAAAGGAAGGGCCGGAGTACCTTATTCTCCATCGATGATGACGCCTTCGCCTCGCCATCATTGCCGAGAAACCTTCTCCTCAATTGCTCCATGCCGACGAACTTGACGACGCCACACCGCCGTCGCCACTCTCTTCGACAGGACCACTGGAGAAACCCTAACCCTAACAACGGCTGCCGCTAAAAGCAACCAACACCGAAAAACCTAACTATCTAAATCTAAAAGCAAGCAGATGCTTGGATGCCGGGCCGCCCTCCTCCCCCGATGGCGAGGCCACCGGAGGCGAGGGGGCCGGCAGAAAAAGCTTCGTAGAAGGGCCTCCTGTGGAGTCGCCGCCTATGGCTGCGTCTAAAGGCGTATCATTAAGGATGTTGATACTGAAGGGCACACAAAGTTGTGATTGATTCTATTTCAATCAATCAGATGCAAGAGAAACACACACCCTAGTCTGGATCAAAAATCAAAACTACTGCCGTGGTGTGTACTTGCGTGTCTAAACATAAAAGTACTGCAACACAATTTGCAGAGCTGTTCCCTGCCTCTCTGGCAGGTTATCTTCATCGGTTTAAGACAAAATTGCTTTATAAGGGACGGACAGACAACCATAATGCAGACTTAATCAACTGTTCTACTGACACAACGAAGCCAAAGAAGTACACTATGGTAAACTCAAGGACCATAAGAAAATTTATGAATTAGGAAAATCATTTGGCAGCAAGTCAGGACAGTACCAAAGCAAATGAAGTAAATCAAATGTATAAGAGAGGAAAAGGCAGCATAATAGAAAAAAAAGGGATATAGAATGAATTAACAAGCTTCCTGCGAAATCTGTGGGAAAACTTTCTCAGCTCTAAAAGCAGTTACAGGATTCCTTAGCCGCACATGAACTACAAACAAAGCGTCAACTTCAATTGGATCAACTAACCTGGAGGAGGTCCATAGGCGAAGAGGGTAGGCAAAGGGGCAGCGATTTTGCTCTCAGGGGTCATATATATCACTGCGCTAATAGTTAGGTCAACTCTTTAGTTTGATCCCCTCGCAGAAACGGAGATGTGCACACTAAGGCCGTTCTCAATTCATATGCTATTAATTAGATGCCACATCAGCTAAAATAGTGACATGATAAGAAATTTATTATGAGAGAGAGGATGTCTTTCATCCCCATGAAAAAATGTGAGCGCTGTTTCTAACACGATGAAAGCCAAAAGAAAGTGGACTGAGGCTCTTTTCTTTCATCCCCAAGGATGCTAACCAACAATGAGTGCCACATAGCGATAATTTAATGTTCTGCCAAACCTATGTAACTGTGAGATGAAACTGTGCACTAAGAGATGCAGTTTTATTTTACTGAATAAGATCACAAAGCTGACGTGTCACTTTTGAAAATTGTTAGATTGAAAGTTTCCATTGAGATTGGCCTAATGTCCCTTTCTTTCTTTTTTTTTTTATTTTTGAAATGACACACTAATGTCCCTTTCTGGTTGTACTATTCTATAGGAGTACGATACACAACTGTGTTGACTGACTTCTGTCCTTTCGCTGATTCATCATGTGGAAGAAAGTTCAACTCTGTATCTCTGAATACTTAAATTTGAAGAGATCCCTACAACGAATTAAACTCAGCGTTACCTATCTTTTTCCAGAGGCATGGGCGTTTTAATCATCAATAAATTTCAATCCCAGTGCCACAACAACTCATAAAAAAAATTAAGTAAACAGATTGGAAGGACAAATTCTGATCCCGAATCCACAAGAGGGGCAAAAGACGAGGAGTTTTCCGGTCCAAAATATTGGATAGTAGTTTTCAAAATCACAGGCAAGTAGGTTGATCCGACGGTGTAGATTTAATTTCGGGAATCCTCAACTACTGGCCAGTAGTAAAGGTAATACTATCAAAATTAGATTTATGATAAATAATTTTCATAATATAATTAATAATATAATATAATTATATAAATATTACTACTGAGTTGATCACATTTCTAAAAAAAGAATCGTTCACGTTAATTTATAAAAGTTGAAAATTTTAATCTCTATTTACCGTGGGGATAGAAAATATAAAATGTAATTAATTGTGTAATTACTAATTTACCCTCAATCAATTGGCTAGTAGTTTTCCAAAACTAGTGGCCAGTATTTTGGACCAGAAAACTTATAATTACGAAGGCAAAAGAAGGTGGTTCAGCTATAATTTCTATCTATTGTTTAATTTTAGGGAATATTTCCTTTTTGCCTGTGCAACAAACAGCCTCCCACCGTGGGATCCACGTTATTCAACATCCAATTTTTTCTTGTAGTCCAGATTGCCCAAGCAATGCAGATAATTATCACCATGAAGGGCCGTTTGAGAACTTTTATCATTCATACGGGGCTATTGAGATTTGGCATTACAATTCTTATGGAGGACCAACATGCCTAGGCAAAATTACAATGCAGAAACAGATGATCCATGGTTTCCTCCCTTTGTCAGCAAAGAAAATTATGTGCTGATGTCCATGTTCTCTTCAGCATGCCCCGCCCCCCCGCCCCCCCCGGTTGGAAAAATTCTAATAAAGTACTTTATTACAAGTTTTCACTAGAGTCCGTTTCATCATCATTATCATCAGGTGCATATGCGTTGTCATACAAGTAATAACATATGCAGTGCGCTTAATTGTATGGCCTAAACTCAATGCCCTCGATAATCAGCCCGCTCTTCTTACAAGCGTCGTTCTCCTCGCGAAAATCCACTATCACCGCCTTCTCGCTGAACAGCTCGTCGATGTCAAGCTCTGCAAGCTTCAGCTCCATCCAGCCGTCTCCCCTGGTAACAGGGAAGGCAACACCAGCGGCACCTCGACTGGTAGGGTCCACGCTTACCTTGTTGGTGGCGACGATCCTTTCGCCGTATAGCCTGACCGACGACGTCTGGAAACCTTTCAGACCGGTGGTGGTCCTCGCCAGCTTGTAGACGAGGTAAACCGCGTAGCGCATCCCAGCGGACAGCTCCTCGGTTGCGATGTCCGCAATGACCGCCAGAAAGTATACACTTATGAGCTCCGCGCATTCGGCAAACCTTTCATTAACAGAGCAAATTAATCCATGAACATTTTGTTGTCAGGTTCTGGATGTTAGCTATCGGTAATAAACCAAACCTTGATTCAGGGAGGGAAATCCACTTCCAGTACCCGGGGTTTTCTCCCCATGTAATATTTAATGATCTCGATGATAACATGCAGCACTTGGCGCCACTTGCTCTGTCCAACCAAAAGCTCATCTGTGTTCATCATCAACCAAGATCAAGTTTTGATCATTAGATGGCAATACATTTCATTCATTTTGATGATGTTAAGTACTAATTTATATTATTTCTTCCTGTACCTTATCAGATTTTGAAACTCCTGGTCCATCGTGCGATGGCACCAGCTGCCGCGCTTGTGACGCATTGGACCCCTCACCTCGAGTTGATGACTGTTGTGATGAAGATACAGCCAACCGATGCATGTCTTCCATCAATTTTGAGAGCAAGCTTCTCTGCAACAAAACTAAAATTTTATATACGAGTATTTCAGCTACTTTTATAATAGCTTGGTGTGGTAGACTGGTAGTTTTAAAACATGTATAGTGGTACTGATCTAACTATATCTAATATTTTTTTATAAACGCTTTGCGAGTCAGTTGTTATGTGTATGGGTGTTGTTATTTAAAAACACATGTATCTGGGTATTTTTGGTAATTTTTCATAATTGCAGTGTGGGTAATTTTTCTTTCCTTTTTTTATCTGATTAACATGGAAATTTTAGACCCTGAGAGTAATCATGTACTTACCCTCCTTACAACTGGAGTAGTTGTGACCAGAGACCTTTCCCCTACTTCCGTTTCCTCAAGCATGCGGAGGATATCCCCTATAGATGGTCTCTTCTCTGGTTTAAGCTCTCTGCATATCTCTGCTATCATGATGCACTCTTTTATCTGCTTCAACGACGTATCATTTTCCTTCCTACGCATCCAGCTTTCAAGTACCTGATTAGCAGTATAATTCATTATAGGAAAACAGTATACATTGGTGTTGAATTGTATGCGATATAATGGACATGTGAATTACTTTTTCGTTCGATAAAGTTTCAGTCGTTGCTCTCGTATTACGTCCCATCACTATATCACTGACTATAACCCCCAGGCTGTATATGTCTGACTTGACTGTGATTACTCCACCTTTTCGGTATTCTGGTGCCATGTATCTTCTGCATGCATGAACGTCAACAAGCTCAGGCGCCAAACAAGCTGATGATGAGGCCTATTCTCCTATGAACTCATTCAGATCTCCTAGAAAACTATGGACTCTACTTAGCTCACCTTGTTCCAATTATGTTTTCAGTGACAATTTGGCTTCTTTCACCCAAGAGCCTTGATATACCGAAGTCCGCAATTTTTGGCACCATGTCATCGTCGAGCAATATGTTATCTGGTTTGAGATCTACATGAATCATCTTCCTCTCGTGCAGATAATGCAAGCCTAGACAAATTCCTTTTATAATTTGGTAACAAATGTGCCATTGAAGCTCACGAGCTTTATCTGTAAAATATTACTGTGTATTATGTTTACATAAATAAAATAGTAAACGAATTTAAACCAAAGACAAATTCAAATAACATATAGTAGCACAGGTCGCATAATATCATGCATGCATCTAGATGAATCATACTGCTTATGTTTTATACAATTTCAGAACACAATTCCTTGGGTTATTTTGTACTTAGTACTCCCTTCGTCTCATAATTAATGTAAGTCACTTTAGCCAACTGCCCAACTCTATTTTTTTTCCAGAATATAAGTCATTTTCACTTCCCCATGAAGGTTTCTCCTCTCAATACATCATTATCTTTATCTCTCCCCTCTTTGCTTCATGTGCACCCATCTTTCTCGCTTTCTCTTAATTCTTATGCCCGCACAAAAAACTACTTATATTTCGCGACGGAGAGAGTATAGTACAACCGTTGATGCTCGAAGGCACTGTTAAATATAAGCATGTCCGCGTATGCTGCAAAACAGGGCTCTAGGGCCTCTGTCCCACAGGAATCGGTGTGACCGATTTGGACTTGATCTCGTAGAAACCTAAAAGAACTCACCCCGGCGGGACTCTGTCATGGGAAGCTTCGCCTACCGTTGTTCTAGCATCAGCAGGTCAGCTAGAATGCCTCCTTTGCTATCAACACGACAGAAGAATAGCAGATAGCATTGGAAAAAATAGGGTAGAGGGTAAAAAGATTAAAAAAAGGAAAAAAGGTTTTTGATCAATCGGTGTCATGCCTCAACAAGAGCAGTGTTCCTTTGTATTTAGGAAGAAGTCCATTTTACTCCATCAAACAATTCAGTTTGTCCGTTCTACACCCTAAACAAAATCGTGGCTCAATTTACTACCCCAAACAATTTAAGTTGGTGCAATATACCTCCTTGTGAAGTTTGTCTTTTTGTTTCTCGGCATACAAGTTGAATTTGAAGCTTAAATTTTGCATCATAATAGGTGCTACAACAATCTATGTTAAAATAATTATAACATATTTTTAATACTATTTGTGTATATATATATATATGATTAATTAATTACTATCACCTCATGGAAATAATTTAAAAACATATGTTATATATTCTTGAAACAGTGTTTGTTGTGGCAACTATCATCATGCAAAATTTCAGCTTCAAATATACTTCTTATGTCGAGCAACAAGAAAAAACAAATCGCGATAAGGTGTAAATTACACTAAAATATATTGTTTGGGGTAGTAAATTGAGTCAAGATTTTGTTTAGGGTGTAAAATGGACAAATTGAATTGTTTGGGGGAGTAAAATGACTTTTTCCTTGTATTTATATGGTGGGGAGGTCTTGCCCCATAGGAGTTAAAACTCATATAAATACATTTCAAAAAACAATATACTTTAACTCGGTCTGGACAGCCAAAATCGGTCTAACCTATTTTAAAAGGGGAAAGCTAAAACGTGCCCGGGCAATACGGAGCCATCCAAATGCCCGATTTTTTTTTGGCCAGCCTGCTCCGTGTGATTCCTTCTCGGCACCTCTTCTCCAACTCTGGCGAGCTCTCCGACGGGTTAATGTTCGGAATTGGGGTTCGGGTTCGGGGTTTGGGGAGAGGCGGCCGGAGGGAGGTAGGCCAGCCCGACGGTGGTGGCGGGAGAGACGGCG
This sequence comes from Eragrostis nindensis, assembly GCA_012490785.1. Lineage (NCBI taxonomy): Eukaryota > Viridiplantae > Streptophyta > Magnoliopsida > Poales > Poaceae > Eragrostis > Eragrostis nindensis. Next base: position 80,172 of record JAAXCT010001399.1, read on the forward strand.
GAGGCGGAGGCGGCGGGGGCGCCGCCGGAGCGGGCGGCGGAAGATGGCGGTTGGGCCAGGTCGGGGCGGGGGTGAGGAAGGCGAAGGCGGAGGGTGGTTGCCTCGGCGGGCTAGGGCTTCGGCGGAGTTCACTCATTCCATTTCTCCATAGTTCACACGAGAACATCTTGCTAATCCTGACAGATCTCGAAAAGGGTGGGGGCACTAGAACCAACTTTCCATTATGAATCGCGATTGTATGGCCAACACTGCTTCCTAGTTCGAGTATGAGGAGCATGAGCGAATTAAAGAAATTAAGCGTAGCACTAGCGCTATCCCTTACCTGTAGCGAGCGTAGCGAATTAAAGAAATTATCTAGGAGGATTCTTCTGCATCTGGTTAAACCCTTCCTAGAAAAATAGGTTCAGAAGTGGGCAGCGGCACTGGGTGGACGGTCTATCCGCCCTTAAGTGGTATTACCAGCCATTCTGGAGGAGCAGCCCGGAGCTCGGAAAAGCCCTAGCCCGCCGAGGCAGGGGCGGCGGCGCGTGGGGAGGCGGGTGGAGGAAGGAGAGACGTCAGGAGGAGGAAGAAAACCAGCCACCGTTGATGTCTAGACCGTGCGGCTGGAAATTCAGGCATTGGGCATGGGCTGGATTGCCCGGGCATCGTATAGACGGGGCCTTTTAAAAACTGATCTGACCAGCTTTCGTATGGCTGGAAACTTCCAAATGCAATAACTTTTGCATCTGAAGTTTAAATTGGGTGATCCACATATGTATTTTGATCTGCTGGACTAGCTCTCTGCTCCAATTTGCCGTTTGACAAAGTGGTTCGAACCGGTCTGACCTATTTCAGAAAACATGTCAGGTAGATTTTGTCCCAATTGTTAGGGCCAATTTTGATCGTCAACAACAACAAACTTTGATTGATTTTCCGAGGAAAAGAAAGTAGCAGTACGGAAAACCTTTTACATGCACTTTTAGTAACCATACCAGTAATATGCTTTTGAAGGCTTCCATTGCGAAGATACTCAAAGCAAAGTAACATTTCTCGTGATTCCACAAAACGGATTTTACCCCCTTCTTGTACCGCCTCCTCACTTGTTTCAGCACAGTAACCAACAAACCATACTATATTGGGGTGACTAATTCTCATCAGACAATCAACCTCACTCTGAAATGTTTCTTTTTTAATTGCATGATGCCGGTAAAACTTCTTCACCGCAACAAAGTCATCACCCAGCGCTCCCTGTCCATTTCCAGCTTCTTTGGTTAATAATTCTGAGATATTAAACTGACATGAGCGTGCGTTTATGTAATAAAGGAGTTTTACCCATTTCCTGATTTACCTCTAATTAACCATGGATTAACAAATGATAACGTTTGTCTAATTTACCCATGGGCTACAAAATAAGTTCAATGCATATATATCCTTTCTTTTTTAATCGCATATATATGCTTTCAGTAACTACAGAAAAGAACTTATGGCATATCAATATATAAGAAAGAAATAGTTTGTTTAATTCTTAATATGAAGCCTAAATATATAAGCCTATAAATTTCCAAGTTAGTCAGAGAAAAAAAAAAGAAAAATTACCCACCAGTTCCATTATGGAAAATTAGCCAAAGTACCCCTATAAATGTTTCAAATTACTAGTAAAAACTTTCTTATTTGGTAAAGTGGAAACTTATACGCTCTACAAAAATTAGAAAAGATATGCATACCTTATAAACAACTCCATAGGCACCATGACCAATAATTAGGTCCTCTGAGAAGTTATTTGTGATGGTTTTGCAATAAGTATAGCTTAAGACACAATGGCTCTTCTCTTTCGTCCCATAACAAGTCTTCGAGAGTACGGCTCTTATTAGCTTGAGTTGTCATTTTTTATCTCTAGCACCATCCAAGAGTAATATCAAATAACATACAAGGAGAAGATTTATTAAATCAATCAAAATCTATAAAGTCGCAAGAAATGACTATGTATAAAAATTTGAGAATAACATATTTTGAGAATAACTTTGTAAAGAGTTTCAACATTATGATGTCACATGAGTATATAACATTCAGTAATTACAGATATAATGGAAAGCATATTACAAGTTCATAGGATTATCAGTCACTGCATGGATATTCAAGAACTAGAGAAAAATGAGACATGCCTCCATATTTATAACAGGATTCAAATAAAACATCTTTGATACCTAAAATTTTAAGCGAAGAAAATGACTAGTTCAACTGGCGCCCCTCCAAATCCCTATCATTATCATGCTGCTGCCTCTCTACAGCATCTCTACTTAGAATATTGGTGAGCCGTCCCATTTTCTTAGGAACATGGAATTCTTGATCCAGCAATCATGCCGTCAAAGCACGCGAGACACCAGTAGATTGTTTCTACTCTAGCTAAATGATTGAAGCTTTATCCTTCAGATACAGAGATGACAGAGAGCGTATTGTTAGCTCAACCCGGCGGACTTAATTTCAAGGCTACAAGAAGTAAGAAAACCGAAAGCTTCCATTTGCCACAAGAAAAACACAAGAAAGACACCAAAAGAAAACTAGAGTTTTTGCTAGCAGACCATGAGAGGAAAAGACAATACAAGCATATGATAGGGAAATGAAGTAAACTAAAGTACGCAGATATAGGAATATTCCATTTCCATGGAAACAAAGACGACATAAGATCTTGTATTTAAGCTTTGCGTGTAAGAGCAGGAAAAACCTCTCTCTCTAAGATATATGAACTCTTAGAACAGAAAGTTGCAGAGGAAGATCGAGCTGCACCTGGTTTGACTGATTTGAAGGTGATGAAGAGTATAAAAGGTTTTGCACGGGGATGATATATAGGAAGCTTGGATGAACTGGGTCATATTAGTTCCTAACCATCAAAGCGTGTGGGATATATTATATACAATCCAACGACTTGATAACTACTGCAGTGACGAATGGTTGGGCGGAAAATAATTAATTTCTTGATATCGATGTCAAGTTGACTTGACTTGGATCGGTGTACATTATTATTTACTCTATCCGTAAATATAAGGGATTTTTGATTTGTTGAAAGTCTATTAGCAAAAGACTAAAAAATATTTATGAAGTATAAATGATATTACAAGATTTACTTTACAAATTATTATAGCTCTTTTTATTTAAAATATTTTATTACTTTTATTAATTTTATTAATCAAAGTTCACATATGTTTGGTTTTGATCAAACCTATAATACATTATTTCCGGACGAAGGGAGTACTACTCTATAGGCATGTGCGTACGATGCAACATGCATGTGGACCTAATAAATCAGAGAAATGGTTACTCAAGACATGGAGTCAAATCAACTTTCCAAGGTTAGCTATTGGCCAATAGTATATATGCACATTGCAAGGTTTGATAATTCAATCTAGAGAGCCTAGAAGATACTATTCCATTCTAAAATTATTGTCGCTACTGATAATTCTTCTTTGACTATCCTGCCTCTAGGTTTGGAAAGTTGATTTAAAAAAGTAGTTTCTTGAGCTCAATGTACAGTTGACTTGGGCCCCGTTCGGATGCAACTTTAGAGGCCCTCTAAAGTTTTAGAGGGGTCACATCAAAGATGCCGGCACGATTTATGTGTACTAAACAAAGTCAAATTACAAAACTAAGTTCAGGACTCCTGTCTATTTCCCGAGACGAACGTAATGAGGGTAATTAAGCGGCGATTAGACGATGGTTACTGTAGCATCACTGTGTCAAAACATTGATTAATTAGGTTCATTAGATTCGTCTCGAAAAATAGAGCTCATCTGCAGAAAGGTTTTGTAATTAAATTTTATTTAGTACTCCTAAATAGTAAGATTCTTTTTACTTTAGAGGGGTATAAAGTTTAGAGGGTTTTTAGAGGGGGAACCGAACGCGCCCTTGACTCAGTTCGGAAAGGGAAAGGAGTGCGCGTGCGATTATGTTCAACCCTGATTAAAATAGTTAATTTTTTATGTCATGCATATTTTGTACCGTCCTGGACCTAGTTCCTTCTACAGATAGTATTCGAAGTAGTGAAGGTCTCATCCACTGAGATTAGAACAGAGCTAAGAACCTCTGGGGCATGCCAACAATCTACAGGGATTTTCAGATTAAGGTTGCCGACATTTAGGGGGTGTTCGTTTACCCCCCTCTAAACTTTAACACCCGTCACATCAAAGAGAATCTTACTATTTAAACATATTTTTATTAATTTAATGACAAAACCTATGTCACGACCCCCCCTCTAAATCACGAGACGAATCTAATGAGCCTAATTAATCTATGTTTTGCTACAGTGATGCTACAGTAACCATCGTCTAATCACGCCTTAATTACCCTCATTAGATTCGTCTCGCGAATTCGAGCGGAGTCCTGAAATTAGTTTTGTAATTAAATTTTATTTGTAATCACAATATTCGTTACAAAACCCTCTAAATTTTAGCGCTAAAGAAACGAACACCCCCTTAGCTAACTTGCATGTAAATATTATGAGGCTACCTCAGCCGGCGAATTGCTAAGACACATCAGCATGGTCTGACGTGGGAGAGAGAGAAAGAAAGAGAGAGAAGAAAGCGACCGATTCACCAGATGCCGACAGCCGAGCGGGCGAAATGGATTGATTGGCAGTTGGCTATCACTTCCCTTTTCAATTTCTTACACGTCGCACCAGGGTCATTAAAGAATTGTGGGACCTGCCATCATCCCTCGGCAGCTCGGCTGAGCTGGGCTCGCAAGACGCCCGCGAGCGGGCATACCATTAGCCCCGCTCTTTAGACAAGGATCACTAGCTTTCGCCCATTGGAAAGAGTCAAATGGAAGTGATGCACCGATTGGTACGAATCTTCCCGTTGTACGTTAGGCCCCCTGTGTGAGGCCTTGACACCTCCAGCTACTATAAGTAAATGCTGGTTTAATGAGCTGGAGTAGTATATATGCACATTGCATGGTCTGAAAATTCAACTAAAGGCAACTAGAGTATCTACTACTAGCTCAGAAATTTAATTTGGCTAATGGTTAGACAGAAAAGAAAATAGTTTCTTGAGCTCCATGTACAGTTGACTTGACTCAGATCGGTGTACGCTTACAAAAGGAAAGTAATGGTATACCCAGTCACGCGGAAAGGGAGAGGAGTATTGCGTGTGCTATAATGTTCAACTAGAAAAAAGCGCGCAATTTGCGCGCTGCGTGGCCTTCTCTTCTTGCGAACCCATTGTGAATTGAAAATAATAAGAATTTTTTTGTTTCTTATTTGGATGGTCACAATTTTTTTAGAACACAATAGGTTATACTTTGCACTAATGGTAAGATGGTTCATAAAATATCATAAGACACAATTTTTGCAGTCATGGAAACTTTATAAAGTTTCCCTTCATTTGTTAACTCGATGGGAAGTGCATGTGTGGCTTGCATGGTAAAATGGAATCCAGCATCAACCAGGTGGGGCGGAAATTTAGAGAAGAAAGTGTTTATTTTGTAATATTAATCGACCATCATCCGAAAAATAAATTATCCATATTATACTAGTGGGAAGGGTTGATTTCTCCAACGGAAGCAGTCTCACTACGGGAAACCAAGGCTTTATATGCTTTTCCTTGACACAGTGATGAGGTAGTCGAATTCCTATATGTCGATAACTTGTGTAAAAGCTCTTGTAGAAGTAATATTTCATATAATGGGTTATGTTGAAAATAGAAAATGCGTAAATAAATATGTGATAAGGTGGGAATAAAAGACCTATATGTATTTGGTAAATAAAATGGTCCAACTAAATCATATGAAATATATAAGCCACTGCAAACTAAAAGTGGCCCAACTAAATCATATGAAATATATATGATGAACTATGCAAAAGAATTTGCAAGTTGATACGAATTTCAAGATAATTTAGTTGTTGCTCAAATAATTAATTAGAAATGGTTATAAATTAAATGAAGCATTACGACATAATATAAAGTTTCTTACATATAATATACATAAAGTAAATAATACTCCCTCCGTTTTTATTATATGACACCGTTGACTTTTTTCGTTAGTTTGACCATTCGTCTTATCTATAAATATTTAGGTAAATAGCTAAGTGTATAAGTTAATCTTAAACTGCTTTTGATGATGAATCCAGTGATATTCATTTCACATTTAAAAAGTAATTATTTAAATCTATACTGTTGGTCAAAGTTCAACTAAAAAGTCAACGGTGTCATATAATCAAAAACGGAGGGAGTACTTAATAATATACTAAGCATGCTTAAGAAAATGTTTATCCATATCTAATTATATGGGAAAGTTTAATAATTTTATACCCAAATCAGTTAATTTAACCTTGTAGGATAAAAGTGGTTTCAAAAAACCTATTTAAAGTTCAGTAAGTCAACCCTAAATTTTTTTAGCTATTGAAGCAAAAGATTATTTAAAAATATAGATACACTTAAGAAAACATTCGGATACGACGATACGGATGCGCGATGCTCGATACGTCAAACGTCATTTTCTCAAAAACACTAACACAACTATACAATCATATATGTGTGCATATATATGCTAAAATAATAAATTCAGATATTGCCCGTCAAAGATGGCTCAGCATGCTCCTAATTGATAGAGCTGGTTTTGGTGGGACCCATAACTGAATTGAAAAATAAAAAAATTCAAGACAGGGCCTCATCCTCATCTGTGCCCACATTGAAAGACGCTCGCAGCAGAGAGGAAGCAAATCTTCTTCTCTCTGTGGAAAAAAAAAACCCCTATCCCCAAGCCTTATACTATTCTCTTGCGGTGGATCGAGCTCGTCACCTACACACAGTGCTCGAACTCCTCACCGGCAGCGGCGACTCTCATGCTTCTGCAGGCAGCGACGCCGGCGTCCCCTTCCTCCTTCGTATTCTCTTTATCTCCTCCCTAGCTACGGCTTGATCCCCACATTACCTCCCCCAGCCATAGCTCTCAACATCGCTGCCGCTCTTTCTCCCGGACGCCGGCGCCCCGTGCGCAGCACCCGGTGACTCGGCCACCGCCTCCTCCTCTGCAGCTTGGTGGTGGCTGGCCTGGGCACCTCTTGGCGTCCACTCCTCCTCTCCTCTCCTTAGCACCGCGCTTGTTCCTTCTTCTCTCTTGGCTGGATCTGCTGCGCCTGGGGCGTGGTCGAGCTGCGATGGGACCCTCAGTGGTGGCATGATGGGCTGGGGCGGTGGTGGAGTGGGGCTAGGGCGGCGGTGGAGCTCCGCTTCGCTCTCCGCGGCGGATCTGGGTGACGGCGGCGGCGTGCAGTCGACGGGAGCGGACCGTGCCTCCACTTCCTTTCTCTCTCTTCGGTGCTACGGCGGCGGAGGTCAGCCTCGCCCTCTGCGACGATCTGGGCAGGCGGCAACCTTAGCTGAAAACGGACGGCGACGGCCTGGGCACGGTCGCGGCGCGCCGGACATGTGCAGATGCATCTAGCGGCGGCGGCGGCATCCTTTTTCTTTCCTTTTTTTTAGCCGTCCGTTTTTAATCCGATGGTTAAATTTTTTTACTGACGTGGTCCAACCGGCTTTGAGAGAATGCACGGCGTTTAATATTATAAAGATCCTTATCAAACAGTTAATTGCTTATGTAATTCTTGCATATTTTGTACAGTACAAACCTACCTACCTCTACAGATTGTATTCCAAGTAGTGCATGAAAGACTTAACCCACATATATTATGGCACTATAGCAATCTAATATAGACTCATTAATAAAAGACAACTATATATTATAAGCTATTTGCAAGTAACGGATGACGCTTCTCAAATAGAATAATGTTCTGGCAGATAAATTGATGGATAGAAACTTTGTATTCCTCATTGCATGGTCTAATAGTGTATATCCAGTTGAGTCTGAGTCTGAGTTTGTAAATCAACTGCTATATGCAACGATTGTTGCAGAGGGTGAAATATTAATAATATATTCTTTTTTCTAAAAAAATTAAAACCTGGAGTCAGTGTAGTCAAAGAAGAATTACAGAACATCCAACGGCGACGGTGGCCATTCTGGCACCAGAAGCGCTGGGTCCGCATCGCCATCGACCAGAACATACGGGAACAAGAACACCTCGTAATGCGGTGACATGGTCGGATCGAAAGCAAGGTATTTCTCATCCAGGAAATAATACTCCTCCAAGCGGGAAGGCGGCGGTTCAGGCCAGGACGCCCGCCTGCGCGTGGCCGGGTTGAGCACGGAGTAGATTAGAATTCCAGGACGAGGCCGTTGCAGTGGTCGGTCGCGTACGTGGGCACAGAGTGGTCGGCGACGTCCGCATGGGGACGGGCGAAGAGCCTCGGAAACTCCATGCCCTCTAAGTTGTCGGTGAAGCAGAGGAAGATGCCGGCCAGCGAGAGCTGGAGGAGGTCCGCGCGCAGGAGGCCGCGGTCGTCGACGAGCGCGCGCCACGCCTTGCAGATGCACCGGGACGCGGCGACGCTGCGCGGCGCGACGCGGCGGAGCACGTCGGCGAGCAAGTCGTCAGGGAGCAGCCGCGCCAAATCCATCATCTACGACGCACGCTCGCTCGCTCGCTTCTTCGGCTCTGCACAGAGCGCGGCGATGATCGCGCTCGAGTCCACCGTTGTTGTGGGCTCGGATCGAAGAATATGGGATCAGGCTAATTCAGATATGCAGCCGAAACAGCTCTCGCGCCCACTAGGACTCGGAATCTATGCTCAGGCTAATTCAGATATAAATCACTCGTGCATAGGGTTTCCTGGTATCCAAAGCCATTCGACTGTGCGTGACTGCGTGAGCACACGTGATGAATTGAGATTACTAGTAGGCAAGTACAAATTTCAAAAGGCCCACTTCTATCGGTGCATCTTTTCCAGTGATGCATTGAAACTCTTCACTCAACAGCCTAACAACATGAAATGGAAACAAAATCAAATATACCCCATACGCATTCACCGTCACTAGAACCACGCAGCACTCGGATAGCTCGATCCAGAGGTTTGCTGACCTTCTTCATAGCCACCTTCAGACGGGTGCTGGAGCTCCTTGGTAGTACATGAATAGCAGCGACCTTCAGGCACAACAGACATCAATAACATCGTTAGGAGTATATCTGATTGGAACTGTGCATCACACTACATTAGTAACAAGACTTGTACACAGTACAAATGAAAAATGGACAGCACGATATGTTATCGGTTGCTTGCAATATTGACCCGGCAGCTGTTGCAGCCCTTAAATTTTTTTATGCTGAGTAGCATAGATTATCAAATTATATGACATTCTTTTTTCCTTAAAAATAAAGACGACAGTCCACAGAGGGCACCTAGGTACAGTGTGGGAAAACTGTGGCAGAAGTGCCTCTGCTTGACCATTTCTGATTCCCTACGCCCCTCCACAGATATTTTCAGCCGTGGGAAATTGAGGGTTCAATTGATGAAGACTCCTAGTCGGCATCCAAAATTGATGCATCCCTAAAGCTAACGGTACTCCTAACAGACATGCCTTTTCAAGTTACCACTACGAACCCCTAATTTACAGGAATAGACGATATCTGCATCCTGCAAATCGAGAATTCATTTCATGATTCTGCATGTAGTGTTACACTATTATATATCTCCAGTCCTAAAAATCATTACTCGTGCCATACGCACAGCTCTATGGTTTAGAACATAATTTATTCCCAACAGTGGTATACAAATTTTAAATTGCAATTTTTGCTATGCCTACTCTTTCGCTCGTGTATGAAACTGCCTTGTAGAAATCATTTTAATATATGTGTTTCACTGGCTAGCGTCATCATGTCTGTCTGATGAGCAAGGAAATCCTGCATCATGCACAGATTCAAGCGAGGATTCTAGATTTTTGTGAAATTGCTAACATAGACGCAATAGATACTGATTCGGTTTATGACACGACAAACAACTAAAGTGAAATTTAACGATATAGGCATTTTAAAAATCAAGTTTTATGTCACCCAGATCAAGAGACATTGGGAAATCCTATGGTGAAATTGTGCATGCTATGTAGGCTACTTGCTCATAACTTTACCAAATCAATCAAAAATAGAGATGGGGCGAGTTTGCTGTGACAACAATTTCATTCCAGAACCGAAAACAAAAAATATATATGAACAGCTGAATACTCCAGAGGGCAGGGGAGTTCCTTAATGCTAAGAAGAGAGAATTCCTTTTTTGGCCACTTCAAATATACTGCCTCCAGTTTTGTTTTGATGTCATTAGGACACAAAAGTCAGTGTAAATTTGTACTAACCATGATGTCCTAACGATATCAAAATAAAACTGAAGGGACTAAATCCATAACCACATCATTCTTCTTTATGTATGGTGACGATGGTGATGTTTGAGCAACAAATGTTGAATAAGTCATAGAGTAACACGTACCATCATTAACCCCCTCAAGTGGAGCGCAAAAATAAAACTTGACACCGTGCTCCATCTTAGCTTCAGCAAAATAACGCCTAGAGGTCCAATCGTTCTCATCATTCTTCTTTATGTCAACGGTGAAGTTGTAGTGAGTATAAACCTTCCCGTATCCCTCAGCAGTAAAGCAGTGGTGCAATACTTTACCAAACTGGTATTCAGAATCCTAAAAAAAAAAAAAATCTTAAAATAAGAGAGCAGTGATGGCAATGAAAATAAGGGATAAGAAAGAAGGGAGTCATGCAAACCTCAAAAAGATCATGTTCTGCAACATAGTTTGTGAATGCCAAGAAGGCTTCCTCTTTCATATATTGAAATCCGTTCTTAACTATTTCCTCTTCATCAAACGTTTGCTTGTTGATCCTTTCAAAATAGGCCTTTGCTGTCCTGCCTAGTTCCTCGATGAACGCATCAGACGTGGGATCTTCCGCCTGGTGGATATTTGAACTGTGTTTCACTCGCAAATAAGTAATCATTATATAAATCAGAGAGATTAAAAATCTTATACCTTAGAATGCCACAAGTATTAAACTGGAAAAACACAGCAGAAATATAACAATGCTTACAGGGGTGGATGGTCATTCACCTTCTGTTGCTTGGAATTTTAAGGGACACGGATAGAATTTATATATATTAGATAATGATGTCAGCAAGAGTTGGACACTTTAACAGAATGCATATACACTTAAAACCGCCAACTTGAAAAGGCATGAACACCATCGGCAGAGAAAGAACATAAATTACCAACATAGCAGAGTTAAATACCACACGTTAAATTCTAGAATATGTCAAATTCTAGCAAAGAGAAAAGGTGTGTGACCTTGGTATATCAGAATATTCCGCGGCAGAGATACCTCAAGACTATTATAGAAAATGATCGTGATGCGATTATCAGGAAATTACCGAGTAAGGCCTCCTGACTGCTCTGGCAGCGATGGCGACTCTGACGAGTGGCCCACATTTTCAAGAGCAGGAGCTGCATATTCTTTACAAGGATGCTTCATCTCGTCAGTCTTCTCAAAGAGAATCTTCTCGTCTTCCTTAATTCCCGCATCCAAATTGACCCTGAAACAATCAATATTTAGTGGAAAGTGTATGCTTGCAAACGTACGTAGAATCAACCACATTTTGTGTTCCCAAATATGAAACGAACCATATATAGCTTCTTAGTCCAATCGGATGTCATCCTGAATATAGGAATAGCATTAGGAATGTATTTGTTGCACACACCAGCAAGCTAAAAAAAAAGCATAAATAAATATATATTCAAAGTCGCATGTGGCCAGGAGGACATGAATCAGACCCGTTGCTTGCCTGAGAAAATTAGGCCGTAGCTCACGGACATAATATAATATATACGAATGAGAATGAGAGAGAGATGTAGAAATTAAACAAATGTCCAACACCACAACTGGTGACAGAAAGCATGACGATTAAACATGACGTTTATTGTATAGTATATATAAAAGAAATTTGGAGTATTCTATGAAGGAGAAAGGAAAGGCAGCCCCACCAATATGGATCAGGCCAGTTCCTTAGCAGGGGTCCTCGTCTCGCCGTCTGGATCTGTTGCTGGCGCGACCTTTTCTGTTCACGCTCAATATCCTCGGTCAATTGCAACGGATGAGAGGTGGCCTCATCGGCATCCATGGCTTGCCCGCGGTCGGATGAGAGGGAGAAGGGTGGACTCCAACTGCCCGTATTGATAGTCGGCGGGGTCTCACAATCGCCCAGTGCAAAGACGACGGGGTAGCGGTGGGGAACGGGATCGTCCGACGAACGTCAGATCGCAGTGCGTGCGAAGATGCCGAAACGAACGACGATGGCTGCGCTGGCTCGCTTTCTTTGTTTGCGCACACAGGCCAGGACAGCCTACAAGTTCGAACGGCCCAAACAGCCCAATACCACGAAGATGGTTGTGAAGTGTATGATCTGGATTTGAAACACAATCATGATCTTTACTTGCCTGAAACATTTCACTTGATGATGTCACAGAGAAAACTTTCTGATTTGCAAGCTTTTGAAATTGAAACAGCTGATGATTTGGGAATAGGATCAAAAGCAGCACATGAATTAGCATGTCGACATGTGGGAGGACCGCTTAATCTCAGTTATACATTCGTGACCGTAAAAACTACTAGACTTGCGAGGCAAGTATCAAAAGCAGCACAGAATCAGAATAAAATTGCAGAGAACCCATCCTTTCAGTATGCCACACAAATGGATATTGATGAGAAGCTTGGGAATATATTTTGGGCTGATGCTAAAATAATTGCTGACTATGCACACTTTGATGATGTTGTTTCTTTGGACACTACTTTTGGAACAAATAGAGAGTCGACCTTTTGGTCTTTCTGTTGGATTCAACCAGTTTAGAGAAACTACTGCCGTTCTCAATGGGGTTTCATAAGTACTAAATGAGGTGTCACATCAGCTAAAAAGATGTTATGGCAAAACAATTAAAATGAAAGAGAACAAATGAGTTTCACACATACATGAAACTTGAAACCTCCATTGAAAGCATAACGTTTCATTCCAACATGTTCTGACTTTTTTTTTGCGAGGAATGTTTTGCCCAATCTTTTTTTTTTTGGAAAGGATGTTTTGACCAATCTTAATGCAATAAGTTAATGTTATAGCTTTGTGTATGAAATCTCAAGATAAACTATGCACCGAGTGAGGCCATTTCATTCATCAAACCAAACATCTAGGGCTGATATGACCCTTCTAGAAACTGTGAGAGGTCTAAACCATCAGTTCTGTAAAAATCACAAACGAGGGCAAAATGGGTTAACACTGTGTATAGGATGGTTGACCAAATGACCATCCATATCAAGGCACAAAGATTTAGCAAACAAATGTTGTGATTGTTCCAACTCAAACGACAACTGAGTGAGCTAGCAACAAGGTTTAAGCATGTTCATAATGGTAATAGCTAACAACTTCAGGTATGTATCCATTTCACCAGTTACATAAATCATGAATATATCAGGATCAGCAGCACAGCTAACTGGAGGCACCATCACTTTGATCCCAACCGCCAAGTCTGTCGGCGGGATCGTAGTTCGTAAACAACCGGAACTCGTTGCCCAATTTGTTTGAGTGCCGAGGCCTGAAACAACAGGGACGAACGTTGAGGAGCTCCAGTGCTCGGTCCTTCTGAACTTCCCCTAAAAATGGATGTGCGAGTTATGTTAATTTTCGTCAGACATATAACATCGGCTGAATGCATCATTAGACTAGCAAAAAGAGACATCATTAAAGTTCCAAAACTACCAGTACCATGATGTTTTGTTGTTACGACTGTTTGAGGGGTACATAGCAATACACTACAAACAACTGAACAACTTATAGTTGGATATATGTAGAAGCAGGTGGTGTCATTCTGAATACTGCAGCAATTGCAATAGCACCCATCTACGTTTTTTTTCCTCAAATACGCAGGAGAGCTACGCATCTTTGTATTAGAGAAGAAAATAGAGTTTGTTTACAACGCGGCCTTATAGAATGGCACACACTGGAGTCAAAAGACTTGGCACAACCGTACACCGAGTAGACTACTAGCAAAAAAGACAACCTAAAGCTTTGGCTCCTGCTAACACCCACACATCAGCCTCCATCTTGATCTTCACCGAAACTTGCTGCACCTGAGACGGTTGGTTATTGAACAGCTGGGCATTCCGCTCCTTCCACAACTGCCATGTCACCAGCATGAAGAGGGTGTTGAAACCCTTTCTCTTGCTTGCCACTAGCAGTCTACGGCAACGCATCCAACACCCGTGCAGAGAGTGAACTCCAGTGGCTTGGACATTGATTCCCAAGCGTGATAGAATTTCCCACCATACCTACCTTGAGAATAAGCAAGAGAAAAGGATATGGTCACACGACTCTGGCTCCTGATCACACAGTAAACATGTAGCATGTGCATCCAAACCATGGAGGATTCGTCGGTCTGCAGTCCAAATCCGGCGCCTAAGAGCCAGCCACATGAAAAACTTGAGTTTGAGTGGTGCCCATGTCTTCCACATCAGCTTTGCACCTTGGAAGGGGATGGATCACTGATGTAGCATCTCATAGGCCGAATTAGCAGTGTATTGCCATCCAGTATTCAGCGCCACGAAACTGTATCCGCTGCCCATCTAAGTTTTACTCTATTGAGATGCGATATCCTATCGGATGTTCTATCAAACAAAATAAGAGGCAACATCAAACTCCAGTCATCAGCTGATCAACCAATAGACCTGGCTACAGTATAAGGTGATACGATGTGTAATGCATACAGTTCTTTGCGAAACAATATTGAACCGTCAGACCAGCATTTCTTGACTACTCAGCATGCCATTTACAAGGCGATTCAAGGAGTATCAAACATGAAAAAGAAGGATACATCAATTCAATTTCATCAGGGAAGGGCCCAATTACCTGTGAGCAGCAGCAGGAACGAGCCTTCAGGCTGCGCGAGGAAAGACACTGTCTGGGCAACCTTCTCCAGGCACTCCCGACTCTGCACCAACCACCCAGGAATCACCGTTTCTCCTCACATTTGATTCTAATCTTGAAATTCAATAACTAAGAACTGAACCAGTAGCACTCATCCATACCAGGTAAGGAGGGTCAGCGACGACGACGCGGTAGGCGTGCTTCATCGCCGGCGGCAGCTCCTCAGGCGGTTGTAGTCGTAGAAAGTAAAGTCGCCGCCGTACTGCCCGAACCGCTCGTCGTACTCCAAGAGCTGCGCCGGCAATCCCGGGTCGCTCTTCTTGAGGTAGGCGTAGAGCGTCGGGCAAGCTATGCAGGCCACGGCGCCGGCTGCGGCGGCCGCGCCCGAACCAGCGGAGGGGGAGGCGAGGCGGGTGACCTCCTCCACCAGCGTCCGCGCCGTGAGGTCGTCGTACCAGAACTGGCTCAGCCGCCAGTCCTCCGCTACCAGCTCCACCCCGCCTTCCCCTTCCCCTGCGTCCGGCTCAGCCCTCTGCTGCTCCGCCAGGAACTCCTTCAGCGCCTCCAGCGCCGCCGCGCTCAGCTGCGGCACATCGTTCTCTTCCTCCTCTCCGGCCTCCTCCCTCACCCTCTCTTCCTCCACGCCGCTCGCCGCCATAACTCAGCTTCGGCAGCGAGGTCTGAGGAAGCGGCGGCGGCACACCGTGTGTGAGAGAATGCTAGCGCTCGAGACTTCGATACGAAGAGAAGAGCCCATGGGCTCGGCGGACTCGACACAACAGAACATGTTCAAGTGGGCCTTTCGGCTCGGCCCATGGGACTGAGGGAGAGGAGCAGTAATAAAGGTGGGAGTGGCAATGGAATCGCAGGGGAGCGGAAAGGAGAGCGAGGGAAGGAGGGAGGTGGGAGGGTGGGTGACCGCCGCGCCTCCGTATCCCGGGCGTGACGAGCTAAGCAATCGATTCGCATCGGCCTGCGCCTCCCGGCGCCGGCGCCGGCATCCGCCTCCGCCGCCGTCGCACGCAGCATGAGCAGCTAGTCAACAGGGAGCAGAGGGGGGAAGTCGGCAGTTGCTGCTCGCCTCGCCTTGCCGGTCGCCGCCCGCCCGCCCGTCTCATTCGAGCCGCTGCCTTTCCGCCTCAACTCGCCGCCGCTTGATAGACGTACGGCTGGAGTCAAGGAGTAGATCCATCCGCCGTCTCGTGTGCTCGGGCGCAACAGCGGGGAGGAACCGAGGAAGCGGCTGCCTCGTGCGGTTGGGTTCCTTCTTCTGGAAGCTTCTGGGCTTGCGATCCGGTCCTTGCGCTGTCGGTGGCAATGTCGGGCCCGTCGGCGGCGGGGGAGGACATTGTGCAGCACCTCTCGTCCAATTCCAACCCGTCCTCATCCAAGCTCGCGAAGCTCGAGGCCCGCATGGCCGGCAAGGCAGTCTCGGCGCCGTCGTCGCCGCCGCACCATCCCATGGTTGCAAGCAGCCCCGTCGTCGCGTTCATGGACCAGGAGGAGCTGCCCGAGTCCTCGTCTTCAGACGACGATGTCAGCCCTAAACCTTGGACTCCCCCCCTACATTTCCTTTTATTTTGGGGCACAAGTACAGTAGCACTGTAAACCTAGCATCTTCAATTGCCTTGCTTATACATTCCCTATGATGCTATAATCCTGCTGGTCAGAACTTTTTGTGATGTTTCTTTGCAATAAACCTGTGCATTTGGTAGTTTGCTTGCAGAACTGGCTACAAATGCCTGCAATTTCACCCTTCTTCTACCCTGTCCCCATCCCATCTGATGTTTCCTGATTTTTACTGATCAGAATGGTGAGGAGTTCTTGATACAAAAGAATATCCTGAAGCGCCCGAGATCTCCAGATGATGACCACAGCCTTGCTCTTGGAAATTTTGAGGTGTGTTCATCTGATACGAACTGGATAGAACTAATATATTATTAATCTCTTCTGCATTTGCTTAGGGTTCACTCGTGACTAAGAACATTGTTTTTATTGGTGAATTTTCTTGTAATTGTAAACGCCAGGGATCGGCGAATGAGGCAGCAAAGATTTTGGATGTCATGGACCAAAGACCGTCCTTAGAAAACACAAATAGAAAAAAGCAAGGTCGTGGAAGGGGTCGTGCTGGTACAGGCCGAGGGCGTGGTTCAAAGGCTGTTGATCAAACACGACCGACTTCGGCTTCTTCAGCAGTTGCAACTAATGGTCAACTAGATAAATTAACTAACAAGGTTCAGCCGATTTTCTTACCAAGATCTCAATTATATTCCTAACTGATTGTTGATTTACTTTTTGTCAGTGGCGGTTTATGATTGCACTGTTCTGCTTTCTTGCATATTAATTCCAAACTTTTAGGAGCTAGCTATATCGAGTCATTTGAACCATAAAAGGTATAAATATATTAGCGAAGTAATCACTATACTTAACTTTGCTATTATTGAGGGCCTTATATATGGAAATATCTTATCCTCAAGCTTGTTATGGGTAATGTTTGATCAGTTAGAGAATGCTGAAACAGAACCTTTAGCAAATATGTAGAACTTAAATGTTATGATTTTACCTTTGGGTGCAACCAAAGTCCATAATTTTATTCGAGTGACTCATCTGCTAAATTATTACCTCGTTTCAACAGGAGTACCGATCAAGCGTTCAACCTGGCAATGATGACAGGGCCGCCTTACAGGTAACATCTGTTAGTTTTGCAAATATCTCCATTTGGTTTTGAACATTCTTTCGGCCTAGGATTCAATGGGCCTGGTAATGCTAAGCTGATGCATCTGTTGTTGCATGGTATGTTTCATGTTTGGCTGCTTCTGAATGTGTCATTTTGCATGGCTAATACATATTTGAGGGAATCTTTACTTTTTTGCGGGTAATTGAGGGAATCTTTATGTATCTGAACACCGCTATGGCGGCTTGTACGGGTCCTCTTGGGCCACCCCTTTCTTCTTAATATAAAGATGCGCAGTTCTCCTGTGTGTTTGAGAAAAAAAAATTGAGGGAATCTTTCTGATGCTTTGAGTACTTAACTTTCATCCACTTTTTGTCTTCTTTGATGGGATGGTGTCTATTCATTCGTTTTCACTTGCCAGTTTAGGAAATCCGATATCCTGTGGGAAGCATTTAACAGCCTCAGTGAAATATTTATTGAATCGCCATTGACATAGGGATGCTTGTGAATGGACTATACAAATTTTTATACAATGTTTCCTTTTAGTTTTGAATTTCTAGTCTTAACCTCTTCCTCTCTCTGGAGTAGGAAGAACTATCACTGTTGCGTGGTAAAGTTGCACTTTTGGAGGAGGAACTTACTAAATCACGTCAAGAGGCAACCGAATACCGCCAACTTAGTGACAGGTTGGCAAAGGTAAGGATGTACTTGATAATTTTTCATTTGAAGATAAATGTTTTAGTGTCTCTGACCTGTTGTCCCTGCATTATGCTGCCAGGAATTGAAGGATCTCAAAGATCATGATCAACAAATGAGATCAAAGGTTGATAACTTGTTATCTTATGGTTAAGCTTGTTGTTTAACTACTGTTCTTTCTTTTGTTTGTTATCACTGGTATGTTGTATCATGAAAACTTTAAACTGGCTCATGCATATCAATGTTGAATAGGAAAAGGAAACATCTTGCTCTCTTCTATATGCACAGGATCATGGAAATTATAATCTGTTATGGCGGTGCACATATGACATAATGGGATTATTTCTTAGTGCAAGCTGCTCATTTTCCATATGGCTTGCACATGGTGGAAGCAAGCTGGCCTTAGTTGTTTCTCTTTAAGGAACTTGCTTAGTATTTGTCCTGTTCCCAGGACTGTGGCTGAGAAAACTTGTGTGTGTCATGTTCCCTGGACTGACTGTGAAAACTTAATGTGTCCATGGTAACCATGAAAATCTAATTGTTCTAATTTCGTTAATGCAGCAAATGAAGGTTCTATCTGATCTGCTGATAGCTGTGTCAAAAGCAGAGAGGCAAGAAGCTCGAATGAGGATAAGGCAGGAATCTTTCAGACTTGGTAATGTTGGTGTTATGAGGTAATGTCGTAATATCCAGCAATTCATGCCTAATAGTAGTTTGGGAGCTCCTATCTGGGGAATCATATACTTATGGTAAAGAGTTCTCCTAGCTATAGCTTCATCCAGTATGCCTCCTAGTATTGATACCTTGAATTATTAGTAGCAGATGCCATTTCGTCCTTTTCTTTTTCATGCATGTTTTTATTGGAACTTATTTTTGAAATATCCTCTTTCATAATGTAGGGCTGGAACTATTATATCTGAAACTTGGGAGGATGGCCAAGCCATAAAGGATCTTAATTCTCATCTGGTGATTTTCTGCAACTCGTCAATATGTCTACTCGCATGCACAAACTAGCCATAAGATAATATGATTGTGCAAACTGTAGAATCTGTATTCGCATGGCTGACCAATTATTAATACCCGGTATCAATTGCAATCATAGTGTATACTTCCACTAATGGACAACTTTTAAACCATAATCCTTTCGTTACAATTTTTATCACATTGACATCTTAAATGAGTATTAGTAACCTAAAGTCATTAGCATCTAAACATCTTATAGGATACATGCTAATCATGTATACTGAACATCATACTTGGAAGACAAACATGGGTACTTCCGGTTCCAGTTCACTGGTCTGGGTTAACCTGGATGGCACATGTAGTTCAGACGTTCACAAAGCTTCACTGATTAAAGCATTTTGGCTGCTCATCAGTTTGGTGTCTTCTATTCATGTCAGTCCATGACCAGTATTTAAGTTTGCCTTCATCTTGATTTTGTGACAACTACCCAGTATTTAAGTTTGACCTCATTTTGATCTTGTTACAACCAGCCATGGCACCAACTATGGCTGTTCATTCGTAGCATGTTGTACTCACCAAATGTTTTCTCACCAAAGATCAGATCATCTTACTCTTGGATAATGATATTCTTTCATGTTGCTCAGTTTCTTATGTATACTAGATTTTTCTGTAGAAATCTTTGCTGGAGACCAAAGAGGCTATTGAAAGGCATCGCAAATCACTTAAGAAAAGACAATCTGGTAATTATTCTGTATTTTTCACTTAAATTTTTTGTTCATAATTATAATGGCTTTCTGTTTAGACAAGGGCGATGGCAGTGATGCTGAGACTAGCATGTCTGAAGAAGATATCGTCTTACAGGATGAGATATGTAAATCTCGATTAACAAGCATCAAACGAGTAAGTTTCCTCTTTGAGCCACTGCTACTTGCCTAATGGATACACCCTTTCTTAATCTGTATTCCTTATTAAAACTAAATTGTAGGAGGAAGAACAGTATTTGAGAGAAAGAGATCGATATGAGTTGGAAAAAGGGAGGCTCATACGTGAAATGAAGCGTCTCAGAGATGAAGATGGATCACGATTTAACAACTTTCAAATTCTTCACCATCGTTATGCTCTCTTAAATCTTCTTGGAAAAGGAGGGTTTAGTGAGGTTTACAAGGTATACTCTTGCTTTACCTATAATTTTGTAGATAAATGTGAGATACATTACTTTTAGTCAACATTGCCTATTTAAACCATTCTGTTTTTTCTTAGAATGAAAAAAAAAATTATGTTCCTTTTTTTGATTGCCTTCACTAAAAGAAGGTCGGGGGCCATTTCGGCTGTGTTAAATTGAGTGTGGTCCTTGCGACCTTGCCCATCCAAAATGATACTGGGAGATAACGTTTGAAGTCAGATAAAGGTAACTTACATCTCAAAACATATTAATTTAGTTAACGATGGGATTGTATCCATTTATTGGTGTAAGCCTTGATGAAATCAACAAAAGTAACATGTCTGGAACTGGATCGATCAGTTGAAAAGTTTCTGTGGTAAAATAGCGTGCGATGTGTACCATCCAATTTTCTGTGGTAAAATAGCATGCGATGTGTACCATCCTAACTAGCTTTTATGATTATACTCATGTTGCACTATTTGACTAGTAAGCTAGCGTTTCATGTAATATGTACTGATGTAGCATATGAATCCACTTCATAGAAAGTTTAGTTGATAGCACCAGCAATTACATTAAATAATTTCTTTGTGCAGGCTTTTGATTTGGTGGAGTACAAGTATGTGGCATGCAAGCTTCATGGTTTGAATGCTCAATGGAGCGAGGAGAAAAAGCAGAGCTACATACGACATGCAATTCGTGAATATAACATCCACAAAACTTTGGTTCACCCACACATTGTCAGGCTATGGGACATATTTGAGATTGATCATAATACATTCTGCACCGTCCTAGAATACTGCAGTGGTATAATATGTTTGCTAATTGACTTTTTTAATCCTGTTTTGTATGGCTACGTAAATCAAGCATGACATTTGATAGCTGTTGCTTTGCATGTGATATTTGTGTTCTGTTGAGGTATAGCAGCATGCATGACAATCCATTAAACTGGGTTCACTTCATAGGGATGGCAGCAGAGGGTGGGTTGAGAGCGCATTGGCACTAGTATATCAAAAGCCCTCTTAGTTCCACAAAATGGCGAGGCGGTTAGCAGAAACCAGTCACTACATAGATTCCGGCACTATAATGTTGGGAGTAATAAGATTGTACTACTTTGTGTTATACATGAATACTCTCATGCCAAAAGCCTTCTTAGTTCCACAAAAATATGTTTAATAAATACCAAATATCAATTTACAATCAAGCAAATGTTTATAGATACTTACATATTTCAATAAATCTGCAAATGTAATTCTCAAAATTTTGTGAACCACAAACTTTGCTATACCGGTCGCTACTACAACACCGACAGCTGCTGTTGTTCAGACTGCTATTTCAACCTTATATTGCTTACGTCTGATGGCGCCAGTTAGTACATCGAGATAAAGGTTTGCATTGTGTCCCATTGAATACAGAAGGTTCTTCCTTTTCTGCCACTGCCTTAGTTGACACTTATTCCATTTAATACATATTTTGGTCAGCCCTGTGAAGCTTTCGAATTAATTTTTTTTATTATTCATTCATGATGATTTCTTCTTAAATCGACATCTCTTAGACACGAGATGTAATAACATCCTCTTCATTGCTAATGTTTTAACCAGGCAAGGATCTTGATGCAGTCCTTAAATCAACTCCAGTTCTTCCAGAAAAAGAAGCAAGAATCATAATTGTTCAAATATTTCAGGGCCTTGTTTATCTTAATAAGAGGTCTCAAAAGATTATTCACTACGATCTTAAGCCTGGCAATGTTCTCTTCGATGAGGTTGGTGTTGCAAAAGTAACAGACTTTGGTCTTAGCAAGATAGTGGAGGATGATGTTGGGTCTCAGGGAATGGAACTCACTTCTCAGGGAGCTGGAACCTACTGGTAAGTATGCTCCTCTACAGTTGATCTTTTGCACTAGCTTGTGGAGCTTTCAAACTACCTGCTCTTATGGAATCTTTTAGGTGCTTGCAGTTTTTGCTACTCATACTGCAATAATGAGGCTATTTCTGTTAGCTAACCTTTGGTGCATCACTATAAAACCTGTTAAAGAAATTGCTGTTTGTTTTATGAAGCACAACCACTAACTTGAGATGCGCCAAAGGTTTCCTGTAATGTTTTACATGAATAAGTGGGAAGAAACAGAGCATCGCATAGTTTTAGTTGTGATTTATGGTAACACATCATTGTTTTCTCTTTATGTTGGCAGGCATTTTACTCTACAAACCTTTTTTCCCTTCTGTTTCCAGGTATCTCCCCCCTGAATGCTTTGACCTCAGCAAAACACCATTTATTTCATCGAAGGTAATGGTATCTGATAATTATTCCCACAAGATTGTTACCTAGTTGATGAGAAGATATTATGATTCTGATGCCTTGTATGCTTATCTTATTTCTTTTTTCTTCTGATTTCCTGATTGAGAGGTATATTCACCTGCCAAGGATAATAGATCCCCTCTAGTTAGCAGTTTTACTGAATATCTTTTGGGGATATTTTGGTCTAGAGCCACTAGAATGGGTGAGGTGCATTTGTTGTTTATGCAACTTTTATGGAGGAAAGTGTCTGCAAGGTCTGAGACTTATTTATGGAATTCCCGACCTTGAAACACAAAGGAACAATGAAACTTAAGCGAGCCAATTTGTGGTGGCGTTTTAATTTCATACTGATGTTTAATAGTGTGTCAATTTTCTATTTGTTTTAATGCAGGTTGATGTTTGGTCAGCTGGTGTGATGTTTTATCAGATGCTCTTTGGAAGGCGTCCTTTTGGCCATGACCAGACTCAAGAGAGAATACTTCGGGAAGATACCATCATCAATGCACGGAGAGTGGAATTCCCTTCTAAACCATCTGTATCAAATGAGGGAAAGGTTTGTTTCCTATTTGTTCATATGACATAACATCTTAATATCCATCAGATTAGATTCCATTACTACAACTTGCTGTAAATGTCCAGTGCAACTGTGATTTGGTTCTAATACCCTTTACTCTCTAGTTTTATTATGAATTTGTTTAAAAACTGGCCTGAAAAATATGTATTATTTTTTCTTCAACACCACCTTGTTTGACTTTGCATTTCTTGGCAAACAAATTGATCTCGCATTACAACAAATGGAAACTTTTAGCTATATTATAGGGGATCATCAGTACTTATTTCCCATTTATTATCGCCGTCACTGGAAGTACTAAGCGTTGGCTGTCCCAATCTTCTGTGAGCTAATTAGATCCTTTTTTTTCCATTGTAAACATTCACAGGATCTGATACGCCGGTGCTTGACATACAACCAATCGGAGAGGCCAGATGTCCTAACCATGGCTCAGGATCCTTATCTCTCATATGCAAAGAGGTAGACACCATGTAGGACAGGATTTTGGTGGCGGTAGCTGCTGGCTGAAAGAGATTTTGTTTGGGGTGTATTCTTGCAAGGGAGCAAAGGATTCGACAAGCTCAAGAATATCACAAAGGGTGTAACTGTATATGTTGTAAATTTGTGTTGGCCCCATGACAGCAATGACCTGAAGTCTTGTGGGCATCAGTTCAAAAGTCGGCTTCTTTGTAATCTAGAAGCAGGCATTCATTTTGGCCATGTACTCTTTGAAAATTCTTGAGGTCGTGTGCTCTCCATGCCTATTGTGGTGGTCTTGCCACTTTGCCAGTTATCGATGATCCTATTGATGGTTTGCTTAGATTCTTTTTCCCTTTTTGTTCATACAACTGGCAAGGTGTGCTAAATCGTCTTCAGTGAGCTCCTGAGAATGTATCAGGACGAATTTAGATTCACAACTGATGATGGAAGGATCACGCTACCATGCCATGCCACGGTGATGGAATACATCTTGTGCTTGCTTAGAAGAAATGCATCGGCAGAGGTTGAGAGTGCATTCTTGAGCTACATGGCCATGCCATGGCAATATACAAATTGTACGATGCCATATCATGGTCTAGTTAGCCAGCAATTTGCTGTCTGCAGCTGCTAATGTCATATACTCTGTAGTCTTATTTGAGAAGTAATCTATAGTCTTAGAGAAGTAATCTAACATAGGCAGAAGAAAATGCAAAGGTGTCCATCTTAATGAATGGGGATGCACGATTCCCCTGCTCTTTGCGGGGGAAAAAAAAAACAGTCTTCCAGTTTTGCAAGGCAGCATTGATCACACGAGGAGCCTGATAAAGCGCCTATGGAATGTTCGCGATAAAGCACCTATGGCAAAAGTTCAGAGTTGTCTATTGTCTTAGCACATTCTCTAACTGAAAACAGTGTGTATTCGCACATATTACAGGAGTAGGAGGGGAAGTGTTATCTGCATCAATTTGTTATTTGCAGTTCCTAATCTTTACCTACTCTGTACTGCTCTTGTATTCCGTTTGGGGCTCCCACCGGAGCATGGCGTGGAGGCAACCAAAGCCGACGACCTGCCGCGCTGCACACTCGAGCGGACGACGTCGAATCCGACGACCACGAAAAGCGCGATCTAGTGAGCTGTGGCGATCTCAAAGGTGCTCGACGGTTAGCACACAAGGAATTGAATTCCAACGCAAGAGGCGTGCTTGGCGAATGGCGAGGACGCTCGCCGCAGGATCCGGCGGCGCGCAGGACGATGAATAAATCCACTGCCCGGGATATACACTGTCAAAGGGGGGAAGGAAGAGCCAGCGGAGTCGCGGAAATCCATTTGCCGCGGCGACGAGGCGGCCGCCGTTTTTTTTTTTTTTTTTTGAACAGCGGAGCCGCGGCCGCCGTTGCCGGAAGGGAAGGGGAGCAGCCATCAGAAACTCAGAGGACTATTGTGTACGAAATCATCCAAAACAGGGGGTTCTCTGCAAATATTTGGATCGCGATTATTAGTCGCGATCTAAATTTAAGGGGTTTAGAAACCGGCGATCTGGACCCTCCGATTTTAGTCTGACGGTTCGAAATAGATCTACGAGCGGCCGGCTGGTTCCCTGCCTAGCCGCCGTTGCCGCCGGCGGCGAATTCGCTCGAGTTCCGCCGCTGACGTTCTCTCTTTCTCTCTCCGTAATCCATCAGCCGGTTCCGCTGCTTTCTTCTCCAGTTCTCCCACAAATCACGTCCACCAACTTTCCAGCCATGGCGCCATTCCACTTTCATGTACGGTGCCATGAGATGAGTTCGGCAAGCGCAAAAGAAATGGAACAAAGAAACCTTGTGATTTGCTAATAAGGTCAGAGACCTTGCGCAAAATTGTTTATATCGCTTCTTAGATTCTACAATATTTTGCTCTGGTCAAAGAAATTACAAACAAACAGCTAGTTGCCGGTTGAGTCCCATCGATGATGCCACGCCGCAGGTTGAGTGGCAAGGTCCAACAATGGAGCTCAAGAACGCCCTCTCGACCTCTACAGAAGCCTCTCTCCGAAGCAAACACATCACGTACTCCATCGCCGTGGCGTCACACGGCAGTGTGATCCTGCCGTCATCGCCTGCGAACCCGAACTCCTCCTGTGCCATGGCCAGAAGCTCGCCGAAGACTGCCGTGCCGAGATACACCAATGGCACCTCGTACCGCCTCCCGTCGGCGGAGTACACGACGAAATGGCCCTTGCCGGCCACCGACGACGTGCTGCACCGTGATGCGTCGGCTTCGTTTTCCGGCGTCGATGGGGTGAGCCGCTTCCTCGCGAGGGCCGCCATCCTTTGCCACTTCCTTGCCATCTGAGCAATCCTCTTGGCACTGTTCATGGCTGCTTCAGAGAAACTTCGCTTGTGTCAGGTAGAGTTCAGGAAGGTGTAGTAGTGCTTGGCTTGGAGATGGACTGATGAAATGTTGGGGCCAAGCTGATGGATTTATAGGTGTGGAAAAGAGCATGCGGTTTAAGTGTTCTCAGTTGCTATCAGCTCAGCTCAGGCTGGCAAGAGACAGGGCCACGAGCCCAGAACATGCACGGTTGCAAGGAGAAGCAACGTGATGTTGCTTGGATGTCTGTAAGACCAGTTGTTTGGTACTTGTTGCAAGATGATACCAGCAGCGGTGCTTGCATGGTTGCTATCACAACGTGTTGCCATACTGACATGTTCTCAATGAGAGGCATGCTTCATGTGGACCACAAGCAAATTGAGTCCAATTTGTTTTGTCAGACAAGTTTTGCAAGGAGATATCAATTATTCTTGTTTAGCTCCCTTGGGGACGCTCTAATATAAACTGAACATTGGACATCGGTTTCAGTTCAGGCAACTGACAGCAGTGCTCCTCTGTTTTTTTTGTGCAATACTACACTTGCAGCATGCCGTCTACTGAAACATTCAGTCCATGTTTTCTTTCCTGCACTTTGCTTATTGCTTGCTGTTGGTAGTGCCTGACTGGTAGGAGTATATATGTCCGGAAGAGAAAAGCAGTTGCATCCTCATCATCCAACTGTTAAATAACTGAAATTAAGACATTGTAGTTAGCAATGTAATTTTGTTGGAACTAAACAAGAGCCTACCGACTAATTAAGCATCACTGTGAATATGATGCTGAAAAATGGGCATACATGATCCATTCGTCAGTTGGTTCAGTGTGGACCGGCCGCAAGCCCGCAACCTTGGCTTAGGCTTTTCTCCGAGACACCGGCTGACGATGGCCGCACCACCCAATTTGCATTTTGGGCACTGCCAGAGCTGTGCGCCGTCCTGTCCATGAGTTGACACCGGAAACCTGAAGCGTCCCGTAGCCACCGCATTCGCGTACGCATCAGTGCTCGGCCTTGCCGCGGAGCTCAGGAACGCCGCATCGACGCTTGTTCTTCCAAGCAAGCACACGGCGTCCGCGCTCCGTTTCAAGCCCCACGTGAGCTAGCCCGGCGAAGACGCGAGTTGTGGCCTACCGCGAGCGAGGGAGACGATGACGCATTCGCTGGGTTAGAGGAACGCGCGTGCGGAGACGACGCCATTCGCCAGAGGACGTGCTAGGCGCAGGACGTTCTTTCGGGAAGCGCGCGCCAGGCGGCGACGCGTTGCATACTGACCATTCTCTGAAAAGGTGGCTTGCATAATCTTTTGCATTGCTTCCTGAGACACTACAGTATTTTGTTCCGGCCAAAGAAGCTTACATACAAACAGCTAATTGCTGGTTGAGTCCAATCGATGGTGCCACGCCGCAGGCAGTGTGGCGTGTCCTAACAACGGAGCTCAAGAACGCCTCTCGACCACTCCGGACGCGTCTCGCCTAAGCAAACACATCACGTGCTCCATCCCCGCGGCGTCACACGGCAGTGTGATCCTGCCGTCGTCGCCTGCGAACCCAAACTCCTCCTGCGCCATGGCCAGAAGCTCGCCGAAGACCGCCGTGCCGAGATACGCCAACGGGAGCTCGTACGTGTCCCGTCCGTGGAGTACACGACGAAGCGGCCCTTGCCGGCCACCGACGACGACGTGCTGCATGGTGATCCGTCGGCTTCGTTCTCCGGCGTCGATGCCATGAGCCGGGCCGCCATCCTTTGCCACTTCCTTGCCATCTGAGCGAGCCTCTTGGAACTGATCATGGTCATGGCTGCTTCAAAGAACTTTGCTTTGTACTATCTGGTAGGGTTCAGATGGATGTAGTGCTTTGCTGGGCTGGGTGACGGTGTGATGAAATGTTTGGTGTTGGTAGGCGTTCCGACTCGGGGCCACAGCTCTCACTCGGAGTCATATCCTTCACGTTCTTAAAAAAGAGAGGAGATCCAAGCAGAGCGATAGCCGTGTCCTGTGTACGGGCAAAGGAGCGAGCGACTGCCAGGCCAGCCAAATATGGAGGACTCGGCGCGGCTGCTCCCTGACGACTTGCTCGCCGACGTGCTCCGCCGCGCCGCGCCGCGCAGCGTCGCCGCGTCCCGGTGCGTCTGCAAGGCTTGGCGCGCGCTCGTCGACGACCGCGGCCTCCTGCGCGCGGACCTCCTCCCGCTCTCGCTGGCCGGCCTCTTCCTCTGCTTCAGCGACTACATAGAGAGCAGGGAGTTTCCGAGGCTCTTCGCCCGTCCCCACGCGGACGTCGCCGACTACTCCGTACCCACCTACGCGGCCGACCACTGCAACGGCCTCGTCCTGGAACTCTACTCCGTGCTCAACCCGGCCACGCGCAGGCGGGCGTTCTGGCCTCAACCCCCGCCTTCCCGCTTCGAGGAGGATTATTTCGTAGATAAACAGTATCTTGTTTTCGATCCTGCCGTGTCGCCGCATTACGAGGTGTTCTTGTTCCCGTATGTTCTGGTCTATGGTGATGCCGACCCTGCGCTTCTGGTGTCAGAATGGCCACCGTCGCCGTTCATCCTACGCGTGTTCTCGTCCAGAACGGGTCGGTGGGAGGAGCGGTCCTTCGTCCGCGAAGGTGAGGCTGCAGGAAAACTCGCCGACATGGAGCAGGAAGATAAGCGAATAACAGAAACTCGACATGGAGTATACTGGCGCGGTGCGCTCTCTACGTCCACTGCCAACTGAATTTGTCGTGAGGTACTTCTTTTCTTTCTCCGATAATTTCTTTCTGTTCACTTCGATTTGATTTTTTTTTTTGTTTATACAAGTATATGATTCCTTATTGCTTTTTGCTTATTGGGGTGTATGGTTTTCTTATGCAGATTGTCATTGTCAGACCATACGTACCGGTTATATAAAAAAAACTCGACCTGCCGGGGTGTATGACGGCCCCGGACATTTTTGTTAAGGAGAACGATCGTCTCACACAGATCAGAAAACCCCCGAACCCTCCTCCGCTCTATACACAGGGACTCAGTAGGCCGGTGAGAATCAGCGCGAGTACTTAACCTGTGCTTTGGAACCACAGAGACGCGAGAGGATTTTTTTCCGCTGCAATGAACAGTACCATTTTCAGGCACTGTTCATTACAGTGGCGTGCCGCGGCTGGCTCGAACCCGCGACCGACGGGAGCAGAGCTCCCGGAGCCAACAGGCTCTGGCCGCTCGGGCGCTCCAAGCGTTGGCTACGTACCGAGCTATCAAGCCACCTAGAGGGCTCGTAACCGATTACTGTGAAGAGCTTCACATTGGAAAGTCGCAGAAGGGCGTTTATTGTGCATTAGTTGATGGCAAATCCCACCTTTGGGTTTGGGTCCTTGAAGGCTCGGATGAACAAATGGAGTGGGTCGTGAAACACCATAGTAGTTTTAGCCTAGATTCGCGCAGTCTAGAATGTCACCAGCGAGTTCACGGGCCCTGGATGTTAGCAAATACTACTAACTGCAGTGAAGGTGTCAGCGACGAGCCACAAGTGGAACAAGAACACGAATGGAACTCTGATGATGAAAATATTATCCCCGTTAAAGGCAGGGTGGAAAGGTACTACCAACATGACGTGGAGTTCCTTGGATTTCATCCTTATAAGGAGATCGTTTTCTTGCATAGATCGATTCAAAGAGGCCTAGCGTATCATTTGAATAGCTCCAAGCTAGAGGACTTGGGTAACTTGTACCCAAAAACATTCAATGATATCGAGGATGTAGAAAACTCTTTCCCATACACACCTTGCTGGATGGGAGATTTGTAGGAACATCCAGTGCAAAACGTTTCGAATTTGTTTTTTTCTATTTGTTGGGAAAAGAAGAAAACTCTTTTTGAACATGTATCGGTTATTTTGTTGGACATGTGTTCGTTCTTTAGTTAGACATGTATTGGTGGTTGAGACCATATTATTCATGTCCTTTTGTTGAATATGATTAATGTTATTTGAAAATGTGTGGAAAAATAGCAAAAATGCTGTCTGCCAAAATCGTGTCGAAATTTTTAGGATTATGATATTGAAATTCTGTCCAGATTTTGAATTTTGACGAATTTTGACCAAAATTCCCTTATTTTTTCCATATTGAATTCTGTCCAGATTTTGAAATTTCAAAATATTGCAATGTCTCATGTCAAAATTGTGGTGCAATCATGATGTCAACATCAAAACTGTGGTAAAATCGCAAAGGAGCAATTTTGTCTTTGTGCAAGAAGTTAACGTCGTTAGAGCCTCTAAACGGACTTGTGGTACAAGTGTTGTTCGGATTCTAAAACTGATGGTAAAATCACAAAATCTGAAAATCGATGGTGAAAACGCAATGGGCGTCAAAAACGATGGTTATTATGCAATTTGCCCTAATTTAAACTGAATACTTACTGGTTTCAGATGAGGCAACGTCTGTAGTCAGAGTGTTACTCCTTTTTTTGTGCACTACACTTGCAGCATGTCATCTGACTGAAACATTCGGTCTATGTTTCCTTGTCTCTTCTTTGCTCTATGCTCCGGCTAACGCCTGGTTTGTACTAAGTTTGGAAAAAACAGGTCCATTATCCTCATCATCAAACTGTTGAAATAGACTGAAACTAAGGCATATATTGTTAGTAAATATATTTTGTTGGAACTGAACACGCGCCTACCGAGTACTGACTGACAAAGGTTCATCTGAAGATATGATATTGAAGGCTTTCATTAGTCAGTTAGTTCAGTGTGGATCGTCCCGTTATCTTGGCTTGGGCTATCTCAGAGATACCGGCGCTAGCAGTCTGGCAAGGCATGACGGTAACAGCGGATTGTTCGTGAGTCTAGCGCATTGTTTCTGTATACGGGTGCGTTCGTTTGGGCCCTCTAAAGGCCAAAAGTGCTAAAAACTAGAGGAAGAAGGCACGAACGGGCCTCTAAATTGTAGTGCTAAAGGGCTTTAGAGGCCTGGAAACTTTAGAGGGGGGAGAGGCTCTAAAAGCCTCTAAAACAGTCGCCTTCCTCGCCACTGCCCCTCCATGCTCCCGTCGTCATCTTATCCACTCGCGCCGCACCGCATAGCTAGGGTTAAGCCGCCGCCGCCGCCGCGTCCGAGCTGGCGTCAAGGCGCCGCCGACGCATCCCCCGCGGCCCTCCCTTTGTACCACGACCGGTGCTGCTCCTCCGCCTCGCTGGGCCGCAGGCGCGCCTAGAGAAGCCGCCAAGCAAAGCGCGCCGTCGCCGCCGGATCTTGCGGCCACCCGCTCCCGTGTCGCCGCCGGCGGAAGGCGTCGAGAGCAGCTCCTCTTCCAACATGGAAGGGTTCGGCGCGGGCGGCTACGGAGGAGACGGTACCCGGGACTTCTTCACCAACCCGGATCCGTATTCCTCTTCGCAGACCATCCTCCCTGACGACGGCAGCCGTGGCCCTCCCTCCTACACCACCCCGTCACGGCTCAACCTCGACCGCCTCGACCTCAACGACGAAGGCTTACCCCACGGTGCTACGTACCAAGGGTTCCTGCAAGGCGCCGGTGAATTCGGGCCCCCATCTCGATTTGGCGCTTTTCCTCCCCAGTCGTCGCGCGCTGGCGCTGGCCGTGGTGGTCGTGGTGGTGGTGGTTGGGGTGCTGGTGGTAGTGGTTCTGCTGCTGGTTGGGGTGGTGATGTTGACGGTGGAGGTAGTGGTCTTGGTGGTGATGGACGTGCTGGTGGTGCCCGTGTCCGTGGCCGTGGTGGCGCCGGTCGACGTGATGTCGTCGGCCCCAGGCGCCGAGCACGGCAATCCGGTACTTCAGGAGCTTGGACCGATGCCGCGGCGGCCGGATCTAGCAGACGGTCACGCGGCAAAGCTCCAGCCGTTCAAGTCGACAGTGCTGAAGAGAACGACGGAGGGATGCCTTGGACTGAGCAGGTATCATTGTTACATGTCATTTGTTCCCCACTATAAATGTTAGATGTCATAAATTTTTGTTCGTTGATTGCTGCGTGGATTGCAAAATGTAGCAAACTGATAGGCCTCAATGGACCGTGTCCGACAATAATCACAAACTCCTAGAAATCATTTTGGAGGAAAAGGAAAGTGGTAACTACGTCAATGGAACGATGTGCCATAGGGGATATCCTATTGTTTGCAAAAAATTTTATGTCAGGACAGGATTGAAGCACGGCATAGGTCAGATCCGCAATAGGATATCCCAATTGAAATCCATGTACAGCTTCATCAAGGACATACGCAGCAAGACCGGTGTTGGTAGGCGACCAGATGGCTGGCCTGCTGCAACGCCAGCTTGGTGGAGTAACACGCTAGCAGTAAGTTTCTTAAAAATAAAAGTTTGTCAAAGTACCCATACTGACTTGTTAACATGAAACAAAATTATAATCGTCATTGCAATGTATCATTGACAGGGAGCACCTGCAGAGTTCAAGAAGTTGCAGGAAGGACCTCCATCTTATGTAGAGCTGCTGTTTGATGCCTTCCATGGTATTGCTGTTGATGGATCAAGTAGATATCTTCCTGGTCAAGAGGACAACGAAGAAGAGGATGAAGACTACGAAGAAGATGAAGATGTACAACCCACTGAACATGAATCCAGCCCTGTCACCTCAGGTAGCCGTAAGAGGGGCAGCAGTACTAGCACGACTGGAGCAAGCCCGGCAAAGAGGAGGCAGAGCCCTATTGTTTCGACATTCAACAAAATACTTATGCAGAACCAGCAGTCTACTGCCAAAAATTGGAATTCATGGAAAAGCAAGCTGCTGCACAAGCTGCAGCACAAGCACAAGCTGCAGCACGTGCACAAGCAGCAGAAGAAAAGAAGGCATCCGAAATGGAAACTATGTTGCAGTTCGCAGCTGAAGACGGCATTGAAGAAGGCAGTGATGAATATGTTGCCTTAGCATTGATTTGCAAGGACTTTGAGATGAAGAAGATGTACTTTGGCTGCAAGACCTCTCAAGGCCGCCTGAGATTTATCCGACAATTCTTGAAGCTGAAGCAATTTGATAAGAATTAATTTGTAACAATTGTAGTGTAGTAATGTAGACCCTTATATTCATGTTTGAACCTTTGTTTGTTGAGTGGTGTGTAATAATTTGCGGAATTGTTTATCAGTTATGATGTTTAATTTGTTTCTGTAATCCGGGTTTATAGGGTTGCATTTCATCAAATATGTTGTACTGCCTACTTCTGATGTTGAGTTCAAATATTTTGTTAAAGTATCATGCTGACATCCTACTTATTTTGCAGGCAGAGGAGCAGGGGGGGTTGCAGGCAGAGGAGCAGGGTCTGTTGCAGCCTGCTAATGGAGATGCTATGCAGATGTGGATGGATATGCTGGACGAAGACGACGAAGAATTCAATCAACAGGTCCCTGTCCTCCTATACGGTATGTGGCATCACATGCAACACTATGACAAAACCTACAGAGTTAGGAGCCACGATAGTGGACTTGCAAAAGTGATGACGTTTCTTTCGGATGAAGCACAGTCTAAGATAATGTTTAGAATGGGTCCAGACATGTTTCATCATCTGCATAATGTACTTGTTGAGTCATATGGTCTTAAGTCCAGCAGGAAGACTAGTAGTATTGAGGCATTAGGCATATTTCTTTGGATGGTTGCAGCACCTCAGCCATTTAGACAAGCTCTGACCATATTTGGGAGATCACTAGATACCATCTACAGAAATTTTTCAAAGGTTTTGAACTGCGTTGTGAAGCTAGCAGCTGATATAATTAAGCCGATTGACCCAGAATTCAGAAACATACACCCTCGCCTACAAGAGTCTAGGTTCAAGGGACTGTTCAACAATTGCATAGGTGCACTTGATGGTACACATATAGACGTAACAGTTCCAAACAACAAGGTTGTTCAGTACCTAAACCGGAAGGGTCGGACATCACAAAATGTACTGGCCGTAGTGGACTTTGACTTGAGATTCACCTTTGTACTTGCTGGTTGGCCTGGATCAGTTCATGACATGAGAGTTTTCAAAGATGCCATGGAACATTATTGGGACAAATTTCCTCATCCACCGCCGGGTAGGGAAATCTTAGAAATACTTAGTGCTAAGGAGATGGTTACATATTTATATCTGGCTAACAATTTGAATGTTTCTTCGTGATGCAGGGAGGTACTATCTCGTGGACTCAGGCTACCCAAACAGACCGGGTATTTGGCACCATACAAGGGAACAAAGTACCACCTGCAGGAGTTTAGGCTTGGAACAATGCCTAGAGGTATGAAAGAGACATTCAACTATTCACATTCATCACTTAGGAATGTAGTAGAGAGGGCATTTGGAGTTTTGAAGCAGAGGTGGAGGATGCTGAGAGGCATTCCAAGTTACCCTCTTAAAAAACAGAGCAAAATTATTGCCGCATGCATGGCACTCCACAACTTCCTAAGAGAGAATGGTTATAATGATGAAGAGTTGGAAAATGATGAAGAAGAGGAGTATTCAGGGGGACATACAAGCGTCCAACCTTATGCTTATGATGAAGAAGAAGGGGGTGCTGCTGCTGGGGACGACGACATGAATACATTCCGTGATCAGCTTGCACATGCTCTCTACAATTCGTAGTAAGTTGTTCGATGTATTGGTCATGCCTTGTCTTGTGAATGTCCTTAGCTTGCGCTTCTATTTGCGAACCAATGGTAATTATCAGTTGTCAAGGTTTGATGGATTGTGGTTGCTGTCGAACAATATTTGTCGAACAATATATGTTATTGTATGTGTGACGGGACTGTTATGCTGGCAAGCTGTATGCATTTGTGATGGTTTCTATTTGCATTATATGTCTTGCATGGGAAGAGGGGCATATATGTCATTTTGTGCACATTATTACCATTTTAGAGGGCTCAAACGAACACCCCTCTAAACTTTAGAGGGTTTAAAACTTTAGAGGGTTTAAACTTTAGAGGGACATTTAGCACCCCTCCAAAGAAAACGAACGCACCCTACGACCAGATTGAGCGCGTTCAACTGGCTGACCAGGCAACTTGCCCTTCTTCAGTGAGGATCTCCATTTGGTTGCCTTTTCCTCTTGAAGTCTCCTCAATGCTGGACTCCATCGTTGAAACTAGGCAACTAGCTCGTACATGTTTTTTTTCTTCTTTTGAGTCAATTTGCCAGTAGACAAGAGGATTTCATCACACGGTTTTCTGTGGATTGCCCATGTCCTTGGGCTCCTGTAAATATAAACTGAACATTGGACATCGGTTTCAGTTCAGGCAACTGACAGCAGTGCTCCTCTGTTTTTTGTTCAATACACTTGCAGCATGCCGTCTGACTGAAACATTCAGTCCATGTTTTCTTTTCTGCACTTTGCTCTATGCTGTTGGTAGTGCAATGTATTTTTCTTGCAACGGTTAAATAGACTGAAATTAAGACATACTAGGTAACAATGTATTTTTGTTGGAACTAAACAAGCGCCTATCGACAAAGCTTCCCCTGTGAATACCGGCCGCGAGCCCGCGACCTTGGCTTAGGCTTTTCTCCGAGACACCGGCTAATGATGGCCGCACCACCCAATTTGCATTTTTGAGCCCTGCCAGAGCTGCGGCGCCGTCCTGTGACTCCTGTCCTCGATTTGACACCGGAAAACTGAAGCATTCGCGTACGTACAAGTGCTCGGCCTCGCCGCGGAGCTCAGGAACGCCGCCTCCGCTACCGGCGCATCCGACGTTTGTTCTTCCCAAGCAAGCACAGGGCGTCCACAATTGGGTAGCCGACGTTTGCTACCGCGGCGCGCGCGAGGGAGACATTGACGCTTGCGCTGGGTTGGAGGAACGCGCGTGCAGGGACGTACTGAGCTCAGGACGTACTTTCGTGGCGCGCGCGCCGGGCGGCGAGGCGTTGTCATACTGACAAATTTAATTCTCTGAAGAGGTGGCTTGCAAAATCTTTTCGCATTGCTTCCCGAGACACTACAATATTTTGTTCCGGCCAAAGAAGACTGATTACATACAAACAGCTAATTGCTGGTTGAGTCCAATCGATGGTGCCACGCCGCAGGCAGTGTGGCGTGTCCTAACAACGAAGCTCAAGAATGCCCTCTCGACCTCTTCGGACGCGTCTCGCCTAAGCAAACACATCACGTGCTCCATCGCCGCGGCGTCACACGGCAGTGTGATCCTGCCGTCGTCGCCTGCGAACCCGAACTCCTCCTGCGCCATGGCCAGAAGCTCGCCGAAGACCGCCGTGCCGAGATACGCCAACGGCAGCTCGTACCGTCTCCCGTCGGCAGAGTACACCACGAAGCGGCCCTTGCCGGCCACCGACGACGTGCTGCACGGTGATCTGTCGGCTTCGGTTTCCGGCGTCGATGCCATGAGCCGGGCCGCCATCCTTTGCCACTTCCTTGCCGTCTGAGCGAGCCTCTTGGCACTGATCATGGTCATGGCTGCTTCAAAGAACTTTGCTTGTGTCTGGTAGAGTTCAGAATCTTCAGATGGATGTAGTGCTTTGCTGGCCGAGGGATTGATGAAATGTTTGGTGGTAAGCTGATGGATTTATAGGCGAGGAAAAGAGCACGCGGTTTTAAGTGTTGCGCAGTTGCTATCTAATCGGGCTGCCTAGCAAGAGACACGGCCAAGGGCTCAGAACATGCACGGTTGCAAGGACAGGCAACGTGATGTTGCTTGTAGTACGTCTGTATGGCCATTTGTTTGGCACTTGTTGTAGACAATAGAAGCAGCAGTGTGTTTGGCATGCTTGATATCACAAACAAATTGAGTCCAATGTGTTTTGTCAACACTAGTTTTGCGCATGATTATGCGATGCTATGAGATATCAATTATTCCAGATGATTGGTTTTGTTAGCACTAATTAATCAAACATGATATGATAAACATGATATGATATCCCAGATACGGCACTAAAGTATATAACAAAACAATTCAGAAGCTCCAAAATTAGGCTAGTCCTTCGTACCAGAAAGCTACAGGTTCATATCACAACTTCACTTCTTCGCTTTTTTGGGGGCCCTGTGGTAATGGAAACATGCAGACAGGTGCATCAACATAACAAGAATGTCAGCATTGTTGTCTTTTTGTTCACATGAAGAGAGAAACAAATATGACAATTGTTAATTAGCTTCTCTAAGAGAGGGGTGACTCTTTGCGAGAGAGAGAGTGAGAGAGAAGAGGGAGTGACCGGACTTCTTTTTCTTCTGGTCAACGGAGGCAGTCACCACCGAAACCCAGCTAGGAAAGTTGGTAGGCGTTCCGACTCGGGGCCACAGCTCTCACTCGGAGTAGTCATATCCTTCACGTTCTTAAAAAGAGAGGAGATCCAAGCAGAGCGATAGCCGTCTCCTGTGTACGGGCAAAGGAGCGAGCGAGTGCCAGCCAAATATGAAGGACTCGGCGCGGCTGCTCCCTGACGACTTGCTCGCCGACGTACTCCGCCGCGTCGCGCCGCGGAGCGTCGCCGCGTCCCGGTGCGTCTGCAAGGCTTGGCGCGCGCTCGTCGACGACCGCGGCCTCCTGCGCGCGAACCTCCTCCCGCTCTCGCTGGCTGGCCTCTTCCTCTGCTTCAGCGACTACATAGAGAGCAGGGAGTTTCCGAGGCTCTTCGCCCGTCCCCACGCGGACGTCGCCGACTACTCCGTACCCACCTACGCGGCCGACCACTGCAACGGCCTCGTCCTGGAACTCTACTCCGTGCTCAACCCGGCCACGCGCAGGCGGGCGTTCTGGCCTCAACCCCCGCCTTCCCGCTTCGAGGAGGATTATTTCGTAGATAAAACGATCCTGCCGTGTCGCCGCATTACGAGATGTTCTTGTTCCCGTATGTTCTGGTCTATGGTGATGCCGACCCTGCGCTTCTGGTGTCAGAATGGCCACCGTCGCCGTTCATCCTACGCGTGTTCTCGTCCAGAACGGGTCGGTGGGAGGAGTGGTCCTTCGTCCGCGAAGGTGAGGCTGCAGGAAAACTCGCCGACATGGAGCAGGAAGATAAGCGAATAACAGAAACTCGACATGGAGTATACTGGCGCGGTGCGCTCTACCTCCACTGCCAAACTGAATTTGTCGTGAGGTACTTCTTTTCTTTCTCCGATAATTTCCTTCTGTTCACTTCGATTTGATTTTTTTTTGTTTATACAACTATATGATTCCTTATTGCTTTTTGCTTATTGGGGTGTATGGTTTTCTTATGCAGAGTATCATTGTCAGACCATACGTACCGAGTAATCAAGCCACCTAGAGGGATCGTAACCGATTACTGTGAAGAGCTTCACATTGGAAAGTCGCAGAAGGGCGTTTATTGTGCATTAGTTGATGGCAAATCCCACCTTTGGGTTTGGGTCCTTGAAGGCTCGGGTGAACAAATGGAGTGGGTCGTGAAACACCATAGTAGTTTTAGCCTAGATTCGCGCAGTCTAGAATGTCACCAGCGAGTTCACGGGCCCTGGATGTTAGCAAATACTACTAACTGCAGTGAATGTGCCAGCGACGAGCCACAAGTGGAACAAGAACACGAATGGAACTCTGATGATGAAAATATTATCCCCGGTGAATGCAGGGTGGAAAGGTACTACCAACATGACGTGGGGTTCCTTGGATTTAATCCTTATAAGGAGATCGTTTTCTTGCATAGATCGATTCAAAGAGGCCTGGCATATCATTTCAATAGCTCCAAGCTTGAGGACTTGGGTAACTTGTACCCAAAAACATTCAATGATATCGAGGATGTAGAAAACTCTTTCCCATACACACCTTGCTGGATGGGAGATTTGTAGGAACATCCAGTGCAAAGCGTTTCGAATTTGTTGTTTTCTATTTGTTGGGACAAGAAGGAAACTCTTTTTGAACATGTATCGGTTATTTTGTTGGACATGTGTTCGTTCTTTAGTTAGACATGTATTGGTGGTTGAGACCATATTATTCATGTCCTTTTGTTGAATATGATTAATGTTGTTTGAAAATGTGTGGAAAAATAGCAAAAATGCTGTCTGCCAAAATCGTGTCTAAATTTTTAGGATTATAATATTGAAATTCTGTCCAGATTTTGAATTTTGACGAATTTTGACCAAAATCTCTCTTTATTTTTTCCATATCGAAACTGTGGTAAAATCGCAAGGAGCAATCATGATGTCAACATCAAAACTGTGGTAAAATCGCAAAGGAGCAATTTTGTCTTTGTGCAAGAAGTTAACGTCGTTAGAGCCCCTAAACGGATTTGTGGTACAAGTGTTGTTCGGATTCTAAAACTGATGGTAAAATCACAAAATCTGAAAATCGATGGTGAAAACGCAATTGGCATAAAAAAACGATGGTTGCTATGCAATTTGCCCTAATATATACTGAATAGTTACTGGTTTCAGATGAGGCAACGTCTGTAGTCAGAGTGTTACTCTGTTTTTTGTGCACTACACTTGCAGCATGTCATCTGACTGAAACATTCGGTCTATGTTTCCTTGTCTGTTCTTTGCTCTATGCTCCGGCTAACGCCTGGTTTGTACTTTTTTTTTAGAACGACCAACGCCTGGTTTGTACTAAAGTTTGGAAAAAACAGGTCCAGTATCCTCATCATCAAACTGTTGAAATAGACTGAAACTAAGGCATATATTGTTAGTAAATATATTTTGTTGGAACTGAACACGCGCCTACCGAGTACTGACTGACAAAGGTTCATCTGAAGATATATGATATTGAAGGATTTCATTAGTCAGTTAGTTCAGTGTGGATCGGCCCGTTATCTTGGCTTGGGCTATCTCAGAGATGCCGGCTGAACGATGACACAACCTAATTTGCATTTCTTAGCACAGACAGCTGCTGCGCCGTCCGGTCGATGAGCTGACGACAGTCGACACCGTAAACCTGAAGCGTCCCTGTAGCTGCCGCACTCCCGCACGTAAGGACTCGGCCTCGCCGCGGAGCTCAGGAACGCCGCCTCCGCTATCTCATCCGACGCTTGTTCCTCCCAAGCGATCACATGGTTTGCGCGCTCCAATCGACGCCGCACGGTAGCTAGCCCTGTGAGCACAGTTGTTAGCTTACCAGCAGGAGTAAGACGATGGCGCAGGCGTTGCGTGCGTAGAAGGGCGGAACGCGAGTGCGGTGACGACGCCGTTCACCTGAGAACGTGCTGGGCGCAGGTCGTGCTTTCATGTCGCGCGACCATACAGACGGTGGATGGTGCCACTGCCGCGGCGCTACACACAGACAGCTAATTGGTGGTTGACTCCTAAAGATGGTGCCACTGCCACGGCGCTAGCAGTGTGGCAAGGCATGACGGTGACAGCGGATTGTTCGTGAGTCTAGCGCATTGTTTCTGTATACGACCAGATTGAGCGCGTTCAACTGGCTGACCACTTGACCAGGCAACTTGCCCTTCTTCAGTGAGGATCCCTCGTGAGCTCCATTTGGTTGCCTTTTCCTCTTGAAGTCTCCTCAATGCTGGACTCCATCGTTGAAACTAGGCAACTAGCTCGTACATGTTTTTTTTTTCTTTTGAGTCAATTTGCCAGTAGACAAGAGGATTTCATCACACGGTTTTCTGTGGATTGCCCATGTCCTTGGGCTCCTGTAAATATAAACTGAACATTGGACATCGGTTTCAGTTCAGGCAACTGACAGCAGTGCTCCTCTGTTTTTTGTTCAATACACTTGCAGCATGCCGTCTGACTGAAACATTCAGTCCATGTTTTCTTTTCTGCACTTTGCTCTATGCTGTTGGTAGTGCAATGTATTATTCTTGGAACTGTTAAATAGACTGAAATTAAGACATAGTACTAGTTAACAATGTATTTTTATTGGAACTAAACAACCGCCTATCGACAAAGCTTCCCCTGTGAATACCGGCCGCGAGCCCGCGACCTTGGCTTAGGCTTTTCTCCGAGACACCGGCTGAATGATATTGATGGCCGCACCACCCAATTTGCCTTTTTGCGCCCTGCCAGAGCTGCGGCGCCGTCCTGTGACTCCTGTCCTCGAGTTGACACCGGAAACCTGAAGCATTCGCGTACGTACAAGTGCTCGGCCTCGCCGCGGAGCTCAGGAACTCCGCCTCCGCTACCGCATCCGACGTTTGTTCTTCCCAAGCAAGCACAGGGCGTCCACAATTGGGTAGCCGACATTTGCTACAGCGGCGCGCGCGAGGGAGACATTGACGCTTGCGCTGGGTTGGAGGAACGCGCGTGCAGGGACGAACGACGCCATCGGCCAGGACGTACTGAGCTCATCATCAGGACGTTCTTTCGTGGCGCGCGCGCCGGGCGGCGAGGCGTTGCCAACTTCATACTGACCAATTTAATTCTCTGAAGAGGTGGCTTGCAAAATCTTTTGCGTTGCTTCCTGAGTCACCAGAATATTTTGTTCCGGCCAAAAAAGATTACATACAAACAGCTAATTGCTGGTTGAGTCCAATCGATGGTGCCACGCCGCAGGCAGTGTGGCGTGTCCTAACAACGGAGCTCAAGAACGCCCTCTCGACCTCTTCGGACGCGTCTCGCTTAAGCAAACACATCACGTGCTCCATCGC
Source organism: Eragrostis nindensis (assembly GCA_012490785.1). Taxonomy (NCBI): domain Eukaryota; kingdom Viridiplantae; phylum Streptophyta; class Magnoliopsida; order Poales; family Poaceae; genus Eragrostis; species Eragrostis nindensis. Next base: position 121,629 of record JAAXCT010001399.1, read on the forward strand.
CGCGGCGTCACACGGCAGTGTGATCCTGCCGTCGTCGCCTGCGAACCCGAACTCCTCCTGCGCCATGGCCAGAAGCTCGCCGAAGACCGCCGTGCCGAGATACGCCAACGGCAGCTCGTACCGTCTCCCGTCGGCAGAGTACACCACGAAGCGGCCCTTGCCGGCCACCGACGACGGGCTGCACGGTGATCTGTCGGCTTCGGTTTCCGGCGTCGATGCCATGAGCCGGGCCGCCATCCTTTGCCACTTCCTCGCCATCTGAGCGAGCCTCTTGGCACTGATCATGGTCATGGCTGCTTCAAAGAACTTTGCTAGCTTGTATCTGGTAGAGTTCAGATGGATGTAGTGCTTTGCTGGGCTGGGTGACGGGTTGATGAAATGTTTGGTGCTATGCCGATGGATTTATAGGCGAGGAAAAGAGCATGCGGTTTAAGTGTTGCGCAGTTGCTATCGACTCGGGCTGGCGAGAGACAAGGCCAAGGGCCCAGAACATGCACGGTTGCAAGGACAAGCAACGTGATGTTGCTTGTACGTCTGTATGGCCATTTGTTTGGCACTTGTTGTAGATAGACATAGAAGCAGCAGTGTTTGGTATGCTTGATATCACAACGTGTTTCCATACTGACATGTTCTCTGTTTGAGGCATGACTCATGCGAACCACAAACAAATTGAGTCCAATGTGTTTTGTCAACACCAGTTTTGCGTGTGTGATTATGCGATGCTATGAGATATCAATTATTCTAGATGATTAGTTTGTTCTGATTTAAAGGTGCGAACTGGACTAAAGTCAGACTCAGATTTATAGTCATCTACTAGTTGTTCCTGAGTCTAGCGCATATATGACCAAATTGAGCGCGTTCAATGCTCACTGAAGTCTCCTTTTCCTCTTGAAGTCTCCTAATGCCGGGCCTGCGACAATGCAACTAGGCAACTAATAACTCAAGTACATATTTTTTCGAATTAATTTGCCAGTAGGCAAGACCATTTCAGTCAGCACACGGTTTTGTGTGGATTGCCCATGTCCTTGGACTTCTGTTACTATAAACTGAATAGTGGGCATTGGTTTCAGTTCAGGCAACTGACAGAAGCGCTACTCTATTTTTTGTGCAATACAGCAGCATTCCATCTGACTGAAACATTCTGTTCATGTCTACTTGTTTGCACTTTGCTTTATGCTGGGGCAGCAATGCCTGGTTGTGGGAGTGACGCATGGGAGCAGCGGCTGGGAGCAGAGAAGCCGCATCCTTAACTGTGGAGTCGTGTTTCTGTTTCCTCCGGTCCTGTCGTTGCCGACTCTTGAGAAGGCTCGTGCCGGGCTCACATGGCACGCTCTAGGTCGCCGCGCGGTACTAGCAGGACTTGCCCGTCGTCTCCCTTGTTTCATTTAACGAATCCAATGTGCTACATTTTGTCATTTCTGTTTCTCAGACTTGTGACACTAGTGTTATGTGTGATGCCAAGGCACCGCATTCCGCAAGATCTTGGAGAGGAAAGTACGTTTCCCATATGTTGTATTGTTCACGCTCCTTATTGATTGCCAGACTATCAACCTAAACACACAAATCAGTTGCGACACTATGCACCTTTACGGCCCCACTGCGACTCCTAAACAAACTGGATTGCCCCATCATGACAGCAATACCCGGGAGCATGTTGGTATGGATTCTGCGAACCTTTACCATGTTCGAAACTAACTGGGAGACCTGGAGCTTGAGGAAGCCATGGCTTGAGGACCTGGAGCTTGAGGAAGCGTCGTTTCCTCCGTAGATCTTACGCAGGGACACTGATACTAACACTACATAATATGCACAATCGCCCTAAATCAGAGTAACAGACGCAACCAAAGCACCATGATATCGAGACAATCCAGATTGTGCACTTGGCCACATACCATCCACAGAATCTATGTTGCCCTAAAAAACGGAACTGGAAGTAACCAACACGATTACTTCAAAAGCGTGGAAGGACCAAAGGCTAAGCGAGCAAGTCTAAACAGTGAACGATTATACAGTAAGTACGGAGAATTGACAAACTAGAACAAGGTTACATAAAACATACCCAGATTCTCTGATATCAATTGTTTCAAAGAAACTCTGCATAAACAAGTCTGCTACATCCAACGGAACAAACATGATATGATATCCCAGATACGGCACTAAAGTATATAACAAAACAATTCAGAAGCTCCAAAATTAGGCTAGCCCTTAGTACCAGAAAGCTACAGCTTCGTATCACAACTTCACTTCTTCGCTTTCTTTGGGGCCCTGTGATATTGGAAACAAGCAGACAGGTGCATCAACATAACAAGAGTGTGAGAATATAAAAGATAGCGAAGGAGTTCCAAAGGTTTCTTACACTGCGGTCGGAGCTGGAGCTGCAGCTGCTGGTGCAGTTTCTCTCGGGCCCTATAATGAAAAACACACACACTTAACGGTAGATTCAAAACAAACATAATACCGCTCTAATCCTTAGCCTTTGAGAAAATTATATCCCCCGGTATATTGTTTAGACAAACAGAAAATAAATATCTATTAAACTACCAAATTAACCTTTGCTTGGCATGTTGCAACTAAGCAGAAGGAATCAAGTTTAAGCTTTACACCAGATTAACAAACAAATCTTAAACTGTCATCTAACTGAAAGCATGTGCACCCAAGTTTAGTGATGAATACAGTTTGAATCCTCTTACCTGGGCCAACCTCTCCTCCCTCCTGGCAATCTTCCTCTCACGGCTTGCCTTACTCTTAGCACGCTTGGCCTCAAACTGATCCGAAAGCGTCTTCTCTCTGGCCTTCTCAGCCTTGGACTTGTGGATGCTCTCCATAAGCACCCTCTTGTTCTTGAAAGCATTACCCTTGACCTTCATATACATGTCATGGTACATGTGCTTGTCAATCTTCTTGGCCTCACGGTACTTGCGCAGCAGACGCCTGAGAACACGCATCCTCCTCATCCACAGAACCTTGGTGGGAAGCCTAGCCTCCCTGGTACCCCTACGCTTACCTGAACAGAGAGCAAATCAACACAGTTGCAAGACAAAGAGAACAGCAAAATATGCATCCAAGTGATATACCATATCCAGAATGACGTCCCTTCTGCTTGGCCTCATGAGCCCTCCTTGCGCGGGACCTTGAGTGGATCTTCTGAGGCTTCTTGATGATGAAACCATCCTTAACCAACTTCCGGATGTTCTGACCTGCAAATTTTGTGACAAATTGGCCATGTTAAATTCGTTTCAGAATCAGATAGGAGAGAAGAGTAACAAAAAAAAAAAAAAAAAACAGCATGACAGTAACCAGCAAGGCACAATACTAAGAAAGCAAGCCAAATTTCGTAGGCAAAAGAAGGCCTGGCGGAAAGAGTATCACTCAATCAGATACTAATAATTGAGCTACAAGTGAGCAGCTTTAAATGTATAAAACACATAAGGGCAAATACCAAGACTGCAGATCGATAACATTGGGTAACAAGAAAATTAGTAACTTATCTATAACGTGGAGTGATGAAAACCTACATAGTTGCCAAAGGCGAGTGATAGGCTCAATAGCAATATAGCATTAGGTACAACACAGAAGGGTAAAGCAGCCCTACACACACATAGAAGACCCAAGGCAGTATCATGGACAAGATTGGTACAACAGTAGCACTAAACAAGATGGCACTAACAACAGCTTTGATACACAAATTAACAGTGCCACAATCAAACATCCACTAATACAAGAAATACCTATATGCATATAGATTTCGTGATCAAATCAATACTAACCAATACAACTAAACAACGTTGCCTATTCCAGAAAGATGAACTGACTTGCCTCCGCAACAACCCATTCAGATGGGGAGGGGTATAAACCTCAGGATAGCAAACGGCAAATACCTAGCAGGCCTCGCAGAACTACAGATCCATACGCCCCTAACCCACCGAGCAATCGACGAACGGGCCACAGACGGACGGACGCGCTACGCGGTAAGAGCCCGGAAAGAAGAGGATGGGAGGAGGAAGCGGCGTGGTCTTACGGGAGTTGGCCATGGAGATCTCGCTGACTTCATTGGGGTCGAGCCAGACCTTGCCCTTGCCGCACTTGAGGACTTTCGCGGATAGGCGCTTCTGCAGCTTGAGCGACACCATCTTCGCCGCCGCCGATAAGCTCTCCCACCTGCGGTCCGGTTGTGTGATGCGGCGGCGCAAGGGTTGTGCGAACTGCGGCGGCCGTCTTTAGGCTGAGCCGGGGCAGGCCTGCAAATTATTGATGGGTCAGTCTTGTTGGACTACGGCCCATTTGTTAGACAAGATGCGATCCAGTCTACATATTTTATCGGCCCACGGCCCATTATAATCTAGTGCCAAGTAGCCCGTGGGGCACTCGGCCTAGCAGGCCCAGCAGAGAAAACCAGAGCCGCGCAGCCCAAGAAAACGGGCGAGGCCGATTGTTCCACTGCACAAAACGAATTGTTCCGATCCGTTGAGCCGATTGTTCCGCTGCACAAAACAAATTGTTCCGAGACGTTGAGCCGATTGTTCCACTGCACAAAACGAATTGTTCCGAGCCCGAATGGTTCCAAGCCGCTGAGCGAAATGTTTCACTGCACTTGTTCCACTAATTGTTCCATACGGAGGGTAGAAATGTTAAAAGAATGTTCCAGGTGCGTAGCGAGCTTGGCTCGGGCGGCTACCTGCTCCATCCCACAGGCAACTGACCCGGGTTTGAACTCCGCCAGACGCACCAAGTGGCCAGATCGTTTACAGCTCACCTCTGTGCTATGGGTTGTGGCTCCCGGGATGCTGCTGCACTCTCACCGGTGAGGCCCGGCCCAGTAGGCTTCTGTGGGCTTCTTCTTGTTCTTAATGAAAATTCAGAGGGACGTTGGACTTTATTTTTTCCAGACAAATAAATTGTTCCAGGCTCACTAAAGAAATGTTCCAGCCCATCGAAAATAATGTTCGAAGCTTACTAAAGAAATGTTCCAGCCCGTTGAAAATAACTTTCCAGTGGAGCTCTCTCCTCTCCATCGCGCATGGCAGAGTAATGGCGGCCAGTGCGGCTAGCAGAGGCGCCGCGGTGGCGGCACGACGCGAGAAAGAGAGAGAGAGAGAGAGAGAGGAAGAAGATGTGTGGGCCGTCGGATATCTGTTTTGCACGAATCTCAAACACTGGGTGCTCAGGTGGCGCTGGCACCCGAGTGCTGTATAGGAAATCCTTCGTTTGTAAGCAACAACGATTAGACCGGGCCATGTATTCTTTGGAATTTCTTGATGCCGTTGCTGTTGTGATCGCCATGCCAAATGTCTCATGTTTTGGCTCCAGTGGTCCTCTGTCGATGGTTTGTTAAAAGAATCTGTTTGTTCATACTGTCAGCAAGGTCTGCCAAATTAGCGATGCATAACGGCATGTTCACCTCCAAAAAAATCTTCATATGCTGCAGGGATGCCCTATCGGAAGGAAATGTGAACATGAGTGATGAGCGGGTTGGCTTATGGTTCAGTAGAAAACATTTAGTTGCAAATGTACTAAGGAAATAGGGCACAAACCATCAATGAAATGGCAGATTCTTTTGGTTTTCTGCAAGTGTTCGCTTGTTTTCAGCGTTTGTTTTATTCGTACTTGTACCCCTTTTCTTGATATTCCTTTGTTACCTTTTGCCACCTTTTCTTTTTCTTTCAAATGTGTACTAACCATTTTGAAATGTGCCAACTCAGTACTGATTTTGTTGGCAATGGATACTCTGTAGGATGCGTAGGAACCAGTTTTCTGTCGCACATATCTGACTCTGTTTTTGCTGATTTCAGTGTTTAAGTACCAAGCACTCGAAAGGTAATTGAGCATAAGAGGAAAGTAATATGATCATATAAGAATCGAGGAAGAGGCCGCTCATCAAGTGGATGCTACTCCACACTGAGAACTGAGCGTACACCATCAAAATAAATCGATATGAATGGCCAAGGAACCAAGAACACCCAGTTCATGTCCCCGCGCCCGTTCCAATTTCCTAACACTACCACCGTCTAGTACCCCTTGTCCTTGCCCTGTGTGGTGAGCCCGTACCCGAGCGGGAACAGCGGGTCGTAGTGCGCGTCGCCGTAGTTCATCGGCAGCTGGTCCACGGACTTGAACCACGTCCGCGGCAGCTTCCCGGAGAAGCCGTAGTCGCCGAACAGCACGTCGGTGACGCCCTGGCCCTCGGTCCCAGGCAGCCACGCGGCGACGAGCGCGTCCGTGGCGCCCAGGAACGGCTGGATCACCACGGGGCGGCCGCTGATGAGCACCGTCGCGCACTTCGCCGCGCCGCACACGGTCTGGATAGTGCTCGGCCCGGGGTCCGGGATCGTCAAGTTCATGCTGTCGCCCTTGGTCTCCGTGTACGGGTGCTCGCCGACGACGACGATGGCGTACGAGAAGCCGCCGTTCTTGACGAAGTCCGCGTCGGGGTTCTCGGCGAACACCACCGTCGTCGACGGGTCCACGGCCGCCTTCACGGCGTCCAGGATGGTGGTGCCGATGGTGGTGCGGCCCGTGTCGCCCTGCCACTCGATCGTCCACCCGCCGCACTGGTACCCCAGGTTGTCGGCATGGCTGCCGGCGACGAGGATCTTGGCCGCCTTCTTGGGCAGCGGCAGCAGCGGCGCGTCGCCTGGCTTGCCGTTCTTGAGGAGAACGAGAGACTTCCTCACTGCCTCCCTTGCCAAGTCCCTGTGCTCCTGCTTCCCCAGCTGGTCGGCCATTGCAGGATCGGCCATGGGGTTCTCGAACAAGCCCATGGTGAACTTGACGCGCAGAATCCTCGTCACGGCGTCGTCGATTCTGCTCATCGGAATGACGCCGTTGTTGACGTGGCTGGTCAGGATGCTGATGAAGTTTTGGTAGTTGTTGGGCACCATGATCTGCAGCATCGCAAAAAAATTTGATCAGAATCATGTCCGAGTGATGTCTGGATCCAGACTTGCTGACAAATTACAGCACGGTGAGACAGAGCTGCTGATATGGTTTACCATGTCAATGCCAGCCAGAATTGAAGCCTGGACAGAGTAGGAGTAGTTGGCTCCAGCAGGACTGGTGATCCTGTCAATGCCTTCCCAATCTGAGATCGTGAAGCCCTGCAATAACACAAGCAAAAACTATGAGCATCTGAATAAGATCTGAAAGCCACGTAATCAGAGCAACGAGCATCTGAAAGATTTTCACCTTGAAGTTGAGCCTGCCCTTGAGGAAGTTGGTGATGAGGTCGTGGTTGGCGTGCATCTTGATGCCATTCCAGCTGGAGTAGGAAATCATGACGGTGGAGACGCCCTTCCGGAGCGCTTCGAGGTAGGCCGGCATGTGGATGCTCATCAATCCCTTGCGGTCGATGATGGTGTTGTTCTCGTTGATGCCGTTCTGCGTGCCGCCGTCGCCAACGAAGTGCTTGGCGCATGCCGCAACCTTGTCCCTGCAAACATTTTGCAACAGCCGTTCAGAACATGTGTGCACGGCGGCTGCGGATGGATGGACGGACTGACACAAGCTGTGCCGCGAGGTTCTTACTTTCCGGCGACGTAAGGCATGCCGCTGGTGAAGTTCTGTGGAACCTCGCCCTGCAAGCCCGGGATGAGCTCAGTCATGTCCCGCACGATCCGGTAGTCCTCGCTGTAGCTCTCGTAGCACCGCCCCCACCTCGGATCACGGCAGACCTGCGCAACAACAGCAACATCAGCGCCGTGAAAACAAATGAAGCAAAGAAAAGCTGTTCATGTCGCATCAGGGGATGCACGATGCTCACCGCGATGCATGGCGCGAACGCGTACTGGATGCCGGTGGCTCGCACTTCGAGCGCGGTCGCGGCACCGATCCTCTTGACAAGATTAGAATCTCTGCACAATGCCAATTCAAAGGAACATCAGGACGGCGTCGCAATTCAACTTAGCATGCCACAAGGAATCAATGCAAGTGAAGGCAGTAAGGAGAACGGCTGCAATATTCTTACCTGGTTGCTCCGAGCGCGACGTTGTGCGGGAAGATGGTGGCGCCGTAGACGTTGTTGTGGCCGTGGACGGCGTCAATGCCGTAGATCATCGGGATGCCGAGGCGCGTGGACAGGCATGCCTTCTGGAACTCGTTGATCATGTCCATCCACTCCGCCGCCGTCGCCTGCTTACGCGGCACGCTGCCGCCGCCGCTCAGCAGGCTGCCGATGAAGTTGTCCTTGAGCACCTGCGGCGACGCGACCAGCCGCTCGATCTGCGTCATCTGGCCGATCTTCTCGGCCAGCGTCATCCGGCCGAGCAGGTCGGTGACGCGGGCCTCCACGGGCTTGGTCGCGTCCTTGTACAGCACGTACTCGCCGGCGTCGCCGTACGCCGTCCACACGAGGAGCAGCAGCGCCGCCAGCGCCGGCGCCGTGAGCAGCGCCATCCTGTGGCGGAGCAGGAGCGGGACGAGGCGCTTCCGGACCTGCGCGTCGTAGCATCGCAGCGACCATATCAGAATCTCCGTGAAGCGGTCCTCCAGGGGCTCGAGCACGCCGGACTTGATGCGGCCAGCGACGCTGGCCATGGCGGGTCAACGGCGGCGCTAACGGCGTGTGCCGAGATGCAGAGATGCAAGAAACCATGGCGACAACGACTGACTTTGGAGTTCTCGAACGTGCCATGCGTTGGGCTTTGCCAATTTTGTAATGACAAAATTAAACTAAAACAACTGTAGTCTACTCTTGTCAGATCAAGGCGTCCCTTTTTTATTGATGTCGCTGTGAAAGCAAAAGCCGCTCTGCTCATGTGCTGAGCAATCTTATGACGGGTCCTGATGCTAACATTTGTTTTAACTACAGCGCTTAGTGGCAGAGCACTATGGTGAGTAGTGGCAAGATATGCAGTGTTAGAAACATGCAGTATGCAGAGTAAATCTGTGCAGTGATACTTTAGGACAGTAATAACATCTGAAAGAGTACTAAAATCTACGCAGGGTTAAATAAGAACAAAAAACAATAGCTCACACTACAACAAAACACGAGCACATTCGCAAAACATCACTTACAAGAAAAACCAGCATAATTATATCTAACGATTTGCTTAGCTTGCAAGACAGTGAAACCAATCAGGAAGAAGAATAGACGAAGGGAGCTAAAGCCAAGAGTCAAGAGAGCGAACCAATCAGCAGAAGCAGAGGCGAGAAACTGCAAATGTTAATCACCACAAGGCAGAAGCAGAGGAGAGGTTGCAAATGCCGGGAAGCCTTGCAAGAACAGGGCCCCGGTTTATACTACGAAGTGCCAAGTACAGCTACAAGTGTGTTTTCGGACAGGGAAGAAATTCAATGCGTTTGTTGTAACCGTTTGGAATCTCTCTCGCACGCACAACACAAAGCGGCACCATTTTTTTTTTCCCCTTTCAAAAAAAGCGAGCCCAACCCGCGTGAACGGCCGGCCTCTCTTCCAGGCCTTCAACCCCAGTGCAGAGTACAGACACGCGCTACATGCCATCAACAAGATGTTCTACTGCAAGAAAACCTCACTTGTCTTACCAGAAAGCGGGGAGCAGGTGGGAAGAGGGAGGCGGACGCGGCGAAGCACCCTGCCTTCTCCTCCCCGGCGAGCGCGCTTTATATAACGGAGCAAGCAGATAAAGGGGTGAGGAGTGGTTGGAGCAGGGACCGCGCCCGCCATGGCGGCACCAGGACCTTCAATGCGAGCCACTCCCTCCCGACGAAAATATCGTCTGTTGACTCGCCGTCCGCGTGGGGGTGGCGCCGGATTGTTGCCTTCCGGCGGCGAAAACAACCCGTGACACGGGACCGGCGAGAACTACCACTCCTGGATTACTAATTACTACTGCCGTTACTAAAGAGTAAAGACGACGACAAGAGCCTCAATAGTGCAGAATGCGTGTGAACAACCACATAAAGGATTGCAACAAAAATACTCTGTTTTTCCTTTAATCTCACCAAGAACAGGACTCACTCGGGCTAGCAGTTTCATCCCCGTCGTCCCCATGTGAGGACACGCCGGCCGTCGACCGAAACACGCGCAAGAAAGCAACGCAATGGAACGAGAACTAAACCAGGCAGGCCGGCTGGCGAGGAAATGCGAGATGGGTGGAGGAAGACGACTAGAAATGGTAATGCCCGTGCGCGATTTATAAATAAGAGCTTTTGGTTACTTACGGGGTGGTGCTAAGCAGTTGTCCTCCTGCTCAAGGCAAGGATTCTCCCGCGCGCGAGGGCGGTTGCGTGTGACGACGCCGGTGGATGATGGGCCGTGGCGGATGGCCGGTGACGGGAACGACAGCGACACGGTCCCAATCTAATCCTGCTCCTCCGCCTACACAGCCGCAACTTGTCCGCGGACTGTTCCAACAAGTGGAGTGCCCGCAGAACAGAAGCAACACTGGCCAAACCAGCCAAGCAACAATGGCAGGACGGAGGAGGAAGACGAAGGCTGGCAACGGCTAGGCGGGTGGAGGACAGGTTGTGCAATGGCGAACGGAGGAGGCAGTGATTTATAGCAGGGGAAGCGAGGGAATCAAGAAACGGGCGCGTTCACTGGCGAGCAGTAACGGACAGACAGGGAAGCAGAGGACGGGCAGGAAGTCTCGTAGACTAGCAATAAACCCCAACGTTCGAATCGGGGACGCATCTGAACCGTCCGTGCGGGGAACGGACGGCTGGTGTTGACCCGGCGGGCCGTGGGGTAGGCGTTAGGTGGGGTGGGAAAGGGAACGGACAGCCATGTTGGTCGTGTCTGGTTTCTTTTTGGCGATCTGCGCTTTTTCAGCGAGAAAGCCAACGGTTAGTATTGCTATGTGATGCAAACACAGACACGTTAGGGGAGCGTTGATTTTTTTTTTGTGTGTGATTTGTACAACAGCTTTGCAAATCTCTATGCTTCTAATGCTCTTCTGTCCCGGATTTCTTTTTGTTTGTTTGCGTGATACGGGCGAGTTGATTGTTCGGTTCGTGCATTTTTTGGTGTTTGAATTTGGGAGCTGTACCGTTTAAATTTGTGGCTGTTGCATAGCTGTTTTCTTTTTCGTTATTTTTTGGGGCCGTGGACGGTGCATAGCTGCGAAGATCTCTTGTTGGACGTTCCCAATGTTTGCACAATGAAATCGGTATTATAGAAAAACGGTTCTCTTTCTCTAATTATACTGTACTTGAAAATTGCATGCCATTAGCAAGGTTTTACTTCTTTTGCAAAAGAAAAGAAAATACATTGTTGTCGACAGGAATAACTTATGTAACGCAAGTTTTTAACGCAAAATGAATTAAACATGTTGCCCGAGAATCAACAACATAAATGAGAAGAATTGAGTGTTTGAAAGCATGAAACAACGATACACAACAAATTGCAATGCACGTAAATTCATGAATATGCTATGACTAGTCCGGGTGCATGTCATGGACTCATGGTAATTTGCTAAGAGACTAGAGATGCCTCGTGCAAACACATGATCACAACATTTCCACCCCCTCTCAGGTCCTTATAAATTCAATTTGTGTATATTTTCTAGTAGATTCAGTATAGCTTTGTTGCCTTTGAATTAGTAGGCCCTAATTAACTGCCTGTTGTAATAGTCACAACGAGCTATCTTCGTAAAATAGTAAGGCGTAATAGCCAATTTCGTCCTCAAAGTATCGCTGAAAGCTCAGTTTCGTCCCTGAACTTTCAAAAAGGTCATTTTCGTCCCTGAAGTTTGGTTGTGGGTTCAATTTGATCCCTGAGCAAATGAGGCAGTCAGTGTTGGCGCGCCTAGTCAGTTTTGGCCAGTGAAATGTCCATTTTACCCTCCCCTTCTCTCCATATGATTTGTTTTCCATATATTTAATGACAAGAAAAACAAATTGATGTTCACTTTATTTTAAACATATTTAATCCAACTTGTACTCACATTATTTTGAACGTATTTTCATCAATTTGCTTTTATTGTCATCAAATATGTGGAAAACAAGTCACTAGGATATGTAGAAAAAACTAACACTGAAATTTAATTATCGATTCACTGCACATAGACAACTACTAGCGTAATACTCCCTCCGTTCTTAAAATGATGTCGCCGTTGACTTTTTCAGTTACGTTTGACCGCTCGTCTTATTCAAAAAGGTTTTAAAATTATCAAATATTTTGTTATAATTTGTTTTATCACTAGTAAAATTTGAAACATAATTTATAATTTTGCATATTTGAGTAATATTTTGAATAGGACGAAGGGTCAAACGTAACTCAAAACGTCAACGGCGACATCAATTAAAAAACGGAGGGAGTAGTAAAACAAATTACTGTTGCGGGTTCTGTAGTATATGGAGGGAAGGGGAGGGTAAAATAGACATTTCATTGGCCAAAGCTGACTAGGCGCGCCAACGTGGACTGCCTCATTTGCTCAGGGATCAAATTGAACCCACAACCAAACTTCAGGGACGAAAATGACCTTTTTGAAAGTTCAGGGACGAAACTGAGCTTTGAGCGATACTTTGAGGACGAAATTGGCTATTACGCCAAATAGTAATGTTATTGTGAAGTCATGGAGAAGATTGACCAGTGAGGTGAAAACGAAATCACCTTCTTCTTAAGAAGAAGAGGATAGGCGCCCAAGAACTTATTAATGGGGATGCAAGCAACAGTGGAGTGGATCAAAAGGAGGACCTCGTGAAGGGAACATACATGATTGAAGGATATGATAAGGACGTGTGCCGTGTCCCATTGTTTCTGTTCGAGTTATTTATTATTATCGTTACTATAATTTGGGACTAGTTTTTGAGTGTGCCATCACGTTTGTCAACAATGTGGATGTTCCTCTCTCCCAAAGCAACAGTTGTTGTTAGCATCACACTCCCGCCAAAAAAATAAATTGTTCCGCCAGCTGAAAATATTCGGGCTAATTTCGGGCCACACTTAGGTTCTTATTAAGCCGATTGATTTACGGCTTTTGGTTTATTGCAAAACTCACCGGGAATGGTAGTGTATTTCAATCAAAACGATGAACATGTTATATGCTTAGGTTGTTGCGTTCCAAACAAGCAATCCAAAGGCTTCCGTAGAAATGATTCTGTTCACGGCACAAGGGGATGTTTGGTTCCCGGTCATAATTTACCACGCCTAAGGTTAAGTACTAGCCACACTTGTGGCTAGCTACATTTTATGGCAAGAATAGAATGTTTGGTTGGCAACTAAAGTGTGGCAAATTAGTGTGGCTATCGTTTGGTTCGTTACCACAAAAATTTTATAATTTTTTTGGTACATGTTGGAATCACTTACAAATTAAAGAAAATAATTAATAAAAATATATTAGTTAAGATAAAAATATGCAAAAGAGCTAATACCAGATTAATCTAATTGACCTACTATTACCAATATTTCCTATAAGAAAAAAACTTGCAACTTGCTATCGGTCCATGCTCTTCTGACAGCTTGCATGTCATTTTATATTAAAAAAATGATGGCAGAGCTCTTGTGAGAGAGAGCGAGAAACCTGCAAATATGTGGGGCCATGATCAGCTTTTTGCTAATGTGGCGCGCGGCTTGAGGTTGTGGCGTCAAAATAGCACGCCACACTTCTGGCTAAGAAAACTGTGGCGGAGGCGTCTGTGGCTGTGACGGCCCGAAGTTTACTCATCAATCAAACACTGACTTGCTGTGGCAAGCCTAACATTAGGTGTGGCAAACTATGGGGCTGTTTGCTTCCCCGCCACCAGATGCCACGCCAAAGGTTCGGTGCATCTAGCAAAGGTTTGTCATCGCTTGGTTGCTGAAAAAGATTCGGCTGCCACAGCACTTTGCAGTACAAAAGCTCGCCAAAGGTGTGGCATACGAAAAGCTCGCCACAGGGTTTGGCGCCGCCGAAGTTTTGCGTGGCGAGATGTGGCCGGCGTCCAAACAGCCCCTATGACTGGGAACCAAACATCTCTCAAGTCTCACGGGAACGAGGAAGGCAGGAATGAAATCATGTCTAAAGAAATTAAATTAAATAAATCTCGTCGCAAAGAAATAGACCAAGAACTAATCAGTTGGAGATAAGTGAGGAGCAAGTGGCACGCTACTTGTCCCACTGTCTATCTATTCAGAAAGTCTTGGAGCCGTGCGTGTGCTGAATGCACTGCACAAGGGAGAACGGAAGAAGATGAGGCGCGCGACGCGATGGATGATGCCGTGCAGATGTATGTACTGTATGATACAGTACGCCGTGCTCTCATCCGTCCATAATAATGCGATGCGGATGAAGGCGCGCGTCGCGTAAGCGCGACGATAAGGATGGCGACGTCTGGATTGGTTGGATTCCTTCAAATTCAATGGAGCAGCCTGACAGAACAAATGCAGGGGTGAACAACGCGGCCCTGTAATAGTCGTATACGGAAACCGCGTTTATGAGGCCAGTAACAGTAATGGCCAGGAACTGAAGGTGAGCACAGCACAAATCTGGCCGAACATGAGGCCGTGCAAGTTCGTGACGCAGACCCAACAACCCAACGAGATGGCGTAGGAATCCGCCGCGAGTTACGAGAAATTTGCTTCAGGTCGGCCGTCCTCGGCAAGTGAAAAACTGAAGACACGCCCGTGCTCACCACACCATGTATTGGTCATCGTGCGGGAGTCAAGCAGTGCCCTGGTCTCTGGAAAGCCTGTCGGGCGCTTTTGCAGCGACCCGAGCCGAATGCCGGCGCACGGACGCCGAAAAGTTGTGGCGCAACGCGAGGGGGAGATCGAGCTCGTCCGCGTTTCCGCCCTCGTCACGGCGCGCCAGCCATCTGAAAGCTCGCCGCCGTTGCGTTTCATGATCCGGCAGCATGTGACGGTGAATCTAAAAGGTGGTCACGTGAGAATAGCGGCGGCGAAAAGGAAAAGCGAACGTCATGGGCCATGTTGAATTCCCTGAACCTGATGGGGGCAGGAATTGCGCCTTTGCGAAAGCGCAAGGGACCGATGCCATGATCGGCCCTCGATAATATGTTCGATAACGACCTCTCGTGATCAGTAGGCAAATCTACATCGGCACAGTTCTTTCTTCTCATCATGGCGTGGAGTAGTACTGGCCACTGGGACATGTGAAACCTCACCCGTGCAGGATTTCCTTCCAATCTTGGCGTTGCATTTGGCGGTTGGCGCAAACGGCCACAGCCGCAGCACGAGATAGCTAGCGGGCACGCCATGCACCGTCCTCCTTTTCTCGGCTATACAGGGCGGCCACTTGGTCATATGATGAGGACGGTGGAGAACGGGGCATTTCAATCGATCGGTACCCCCAATGTTTTTGGTACTACGGTCGACCGTGACGTTCTTGGCGTCATTAGTCATGGACACGGGTGCCCGCGCTTTTCTTCTCTTGTACGCAATTGGCCACTAAAACAATAATCAGGTGACGACAACCTATCCTACATTCATACTGTTGGTTGTATTTGAATACGGATCCCACTCTTAATAGGAGTGCGTTCGGCTCGTGGAGTCTAAATTTTAGAGGGTTTTTCAACGAATATTCTAATTATAAATAAAGTTTAATTACAAAACTAATTTCAGGACTCCACTCGAATTTACGAGACGAATCTAATGAGAGTAATTAAGCCGTAATTAGACGATGGTTACTGTAGCACCACTGTAGTAAAATATAGATTAATTAGGCTTATTAGATTCGTCTCGCGATTTAGAAGGGAGGTTGTGACATAAGTTTTGTTATTAAATTAATAAAAATAGTTTTAAATAACAAGATTCTCTTTGATGTGGTGTGTGCTAAAAATTAGAGGGGTGCGCCGAACGCACCCTAGGTGAAACGGAGCAGGTAGCTACACTAAGAGCAGATAAAGCCGAGATCGCACCGAATTCGTGGATGGCTAGCGTTACGTAATCCTTGCCGGTTTTGTTTTTGTTTTACTCGAGTGCATCATAGTGGGTGGACCATAGTTCACGGCACGCAAATGACTAATAATTCGCCGTGAATCCAGAAACTAGGTTGGCGTACGTGCGCTTGTGAACGCAAGGGCTCAATGTACTGGAGCGCTTGACGTGAACCTGCCGATGCAGATTGTGGTGGGGACTCGGGATGCCTCGGCGCTGTTGGATCATCCGGCGATACGAGGCGTGTCCCCCCTGCCTGCCGGCTAAAGTAGGCCGCTCGCCGCAGCGGTCAGACACCACACCAACAGCTCGTCGCGGCGCGGCGCGGCGCGCCGGCGTGCCCCCCGTATGTCACGTCGCGCGCTCCTTCCTCGCGGCGTGACGAGCAAGCACGCGGCGCGCCGTACAAACTCGGCCCCGTTCGGCACCCCTCTAAAATTTAGCACCCATCACATTAAAAAGAATCTTGCTATTTAAAAATATTTTATTAATTTAATGACAAAACTTATGTCACGACCCTCCCTCTAAATCGCGAGACGAATCTAATGAGCCTAATTAATCTATGTTTTGCTACAGTAATGCTACAGTAACCATCGTCTAATGACGCCTTAATTACTCTCATTAGATTCGTCTCGCGAATTCGAGCAGAGTCCTAAAATTAGTTTCGTAATTAAACTTTATTTGTAATCACAATATTCGTTGGAAAAACCTTCTAAAATTTAGCACAGGAAAACGAACACACCCAAATACGACGGCGAATGCCAATGACGATCCAGACATGGGCGCCCCGGACGGACGACGCACATGCATCCACGGACATTGCTGGTGAATTTCCACGAGACGCATCCAGCTTCCGAGTTCAGACTAGGATTTTACTGCTAGTAGTAGATTCAGGTCGGCAGCAAGTGAAATACTACTCCTCTTTTACTGTGAAAACAGCGCTCTTGCTTTGCTGTGAGCTGCCATTATATAATTGTTCACATCACACACTGCACGCGAGACAAGAAGCCTTCGCGCGACCCGAGAGATTTGCGCGCGCTGCTTTCTGTCCTTTCACGTTGTTCGCCGGGCGCCGGCGCAATCCCTCGCATGATCCATGCCCTGCATTCGTACGCGCAACCAAGCGCAACCAAGGCCTAACGTTCGGCTTGTTTGTCAGGCTGTTTTACAGCTGTTTTATTATAATAAATAATAAAAAAATAATTACGAACACTGTAACAGCTGCTGAAGAAACAACTGTAAACACTATAGCTGCTGATAAACAGCAAGCTTGGCAAACAAGCTAATTAGCTATCGTCCGTTGCTTTCTCTGGCGCTGCTCTCGTGACACAAGAGAACGCGGCCTGATGGGAACAGGGAATTTGTCCTTTAAAAAAAGCAAACAACAAACCTATTCGACTAAAGAAATAACTGTAGCAGATGTTAAAAAAATAACTGCGAAGACTATAGCTACTGAAGCGCAGTAGACATGGCGAACAAGCTGAACACGGATCGATGGGCCGGCCGATCATATCGATATCGGCGGCACTGTACTTCGTCATTGCGATGATCAAGCAAGGAATCTCATGCATGCATGACCCGGCCGTCAGGCTAGATATTTTCATGCGTGCCCGGAATGCACGAGGTATCCCATGCTTTCAAGTTCTATTCTATCTGATCTTTTTAGATAATAGAAATCAAAAAGTGTTTCCGGTCTTTGCATAGCACGTGTGAGGAGAGCATACCAATTGGTAGAACAGAGGTGCATTTGGACACCCTATCCCGCAATCCGTACGTTCGATGCCGACGTCCAGGGGACTTATCGGCACGATGGAGTACCCTCTCTCTCCTCTTTTACGCGCAAAACGGATAGCCTCGCCAGCTCACCATTGTGTTGCGTAAATTGAGACCGGCGGCCCCGTTTGGTTTACCTGTCGGGTAAAAGAGAAGACGTTGTTCACGGCACACAATGACGACTGACTACTCACATCGCTGTTACGTACTGAACTAATCGTGCCGTAACTTAATTTTTTTTAAAGTGGTGGATAAACCAGCAGTCGTGACGTGACTTTACCGTGGTTGCATACTTCAACAGAAGGGACCAAATGACAAGACGATACAGAAATGTACACGCACAAGCAAGGCTCTAGCCGCTTAACGTACTACAAGAAGCCCGATTGATACGAGCAAAGAGACAGAGACATGTTAAGTACTCCCTCCGTTTTTAAATTGTTGACGTTTGACTATTTTTGAGTTACGTTTGCCATTCGTCTTATTTAAAATATTTTAAAAATTATTATAAATTTTGTTATGATTAGTTTCATCACTAAAAGAAATTGAAATATAACTGATAATTTTGCATATTAAGCTAAATATTTTAAATAAGACGAATAGTCAAATGTAACTCAAAAATAGTCAAACGTCAATAATTTAAAACCGAAGAGAGTACGAATTAACTTCGTGGCAGCAACCTGTGGGTTCCTCATCAGTCAATCATCAAACTCCTCCATGAGAATCTCCTCCGATCCAACGCACCTCGCGTTAATTGCTTGAGGCCCCCTCTTGCTCGCTCGCTTGGACGACGACACCTTCCAATGCTGCATTGCATCCCGGTGACAAAGATGTCTCTAAACCTCGGCCACTCCGGTCGATCGGCGCATCCAAAGCACCGGAGAAACGCGAGCATTTTGATTACGTCGTCTGCGCTCGCGTCGATGCCTGGCTCGCTTGCTTGGATTGGACAACACCTTTCCGTCGCGAGACAAAACACAACCGGACTACTAACAAATTGTCATAGGGAAGGTAGGAATCGGGGTAACAATGTCTATGTCGACACTGCGGCGCAAACAAAGCGCTGCCCCCCGGTTTGACGTGCAGCTGTCAGCCGGTCACCACCGCAGCTGCCGATGCGCACGCCGCCACACGCCGCGGCGCACGGTTGTTGGGTTTTCGAGCTCCGCACCGCGCGAGCAGAAATTTCTGGCCCGCTGCGCCCAAAGCTCCTCGCAGCCCATTCACAGGAATATTTTAATGATCGGCCCACTGTGCCGAAAGCTCCTCGCTAGCCAGTATCAGGATTTTAGGCCTGTTTCAACTAAGGCCCGTCGGATCTCTCGGCGCGGGCCAGCCAGCGATCCATGTGCACAATCCTGTACGTAGCCCGCTCTACAAAATCTTTTTAATAGACGCTTTAAAATTCATGCGAAGAAAACATTGACAGCCCACGTATGCTGCTGGTTGAGAGTAAGAGCACAGATGGGCGACACGTGGCGCATTCTGATTAGAACGGGTGGGAGGTGGGAGAAAAAGAAACGATTTGCAAACTTTAAACGTATTTTTCTCTTAAACCATATGTCCGTTTTCGAATCCGTTTGAACCTACGTGTTTGTTACAATTAATTCTACCAAAGGAGACCCAATTTGAATATTTTTGAATTTTTTAAATTTTCGTCAACATTTTAAATGTACTGTGTCAATATTTTTTTTGCATTGCGTCAACATTTTAGATGTGCTATGTCAACATTTTTAACGAAAATGTTGACTTTGTTGTTTGAAAATGTTGACATGGACTTACAAAAATATTGAAACTGGTGTTTGAAAATATTGACAGTTACTTGATAGGCTAAGTTGCCTTAAGTGAGCCGAATTTGATAAGCTATTAGACTGATTTATAAGTTGAATTTTGTAAGACGCCTTATGTGTATAGGACGTCCCGATCCATGCCCCCTTCGCCTCGCGCGCGGACGTTTGGCCAATTGGAACCAACCACTCTGTGGTGTACCCTTCCCTAAATTTTTTTAAAAAAAAAAAAACTCTGTGGTGTACCCAAAAAAAAAGAGATAGAGATTACCAACAGAGGAGGTAGAGCCAAACCTGTGCTATGCAGCACGCAGAGACAAGTGCTCAAAAAAAAAAAAGCACGCAGAGACAAAACTAATCGGAGCGAATGCAATGTGCCTGATCTTTTATTGTTCCACAAACAACACACACAATCTCAAGAATACAATGATCGAATCTAGCTAGAACAAAGCTCAAACGGAAGAATTAATTCTAACCTCGAACCAATTCCAAGTTGCCACAATTTACTCTCATTTCCTCGGCTTCGTGGTGAGCCCGAAGCCAAACGGGAAGAGCGGGTCGTAGTGCGCGTCGCCGACGTTCATCGGCAGCTGGTCCACGGACCTGAACCACGTCCGCGGCAGCTTCCCCGTGAACCCGTAGTCGCCGAACAGCACGTCGGCGATGCCCTGGCCCTCGGTTCCCGGCAGCCACGCGGCCACCAGCGCGTCCATGGCGCTGACGTACGGCTCCACCACCAGCGGCCTGCCGGAGACAATGATCACCACGCACCTGGTGATCTTGCACACGGACTGGATCACGCTCGGCCCCGGCGCCGGGATCGTCAGGGTCGGGTTGTTGCCGTCCTCCGCGAACGAGGGCTCGCCGACCGCCACGACCGCGTACTCGTACTTGCTGTCTTTGAGGATCTTGCTGCCCGGGTTCTCGGAGAACACCACCTGGGTGCTGGGATCGACGGTGGCCTTGATCGCCGACAGGATCGTCGTGCCTGTTGTGTTCGTTAATTTCATCACCACACGAAACTGAATGGAAGACGCCATTTAGTTACGTACCGGCAGTGAAGTTGTTGCCGCTCTGTCCGTCAAAAGACATGGTCCACCCTCCACACTGGAAGCCCAAGTTGTCAGCGTGGCTTCCGGCGACGAGGATCTTGCCGGCCTTCTTCGGAAGGGGCAGCAAGGGAGAGTAAGCAGACTTTCCGTTCTTCAGTAGCACCAAGGACTTCCTGACGGCCTCGCGTGCCAGCTCCCGGTGTTCCTACCAAGACAGGCCGGGCAGGAAGAAATTCATCAGTTATCATGATCCATGATTGTGAAATGTAACAGGAACATCGACAGGGCCTTCGGGACTGACTTGTTTCCCGAGCTCGCCGGCGAGGCTAGGGTCGGCGAAAGGGTTATCAAATAGTCCCATTGTGAACTTGACTCGTAGAATCCTGTACACGGCGTCGTCAATTCTGCTCATGGGAACGACCTTGTTCCGAACATGGAGCGTCAGGCCATCGATGAATTCTGTGTATTTGCTAGGAAGCATCACCTGCAGTTAATGCATTCGTTTCATTTTACGGCATATATATGGTCCAAGGAAAACAATTTTACATTTGTTCAGCTCGAAGCGACAACATTCCTCCCACCCTCACTATTTAGTATTTACAAATAGAACTGTCCTTCTCCAAATCACTATTTACGAGTAGCACTTACGTTTTGCAAGAAAAATATTGAGTGCACTGCTAGTAACCATAAGTGTTTTTTTTTTCTGAATCGTAACCATAAGGTTTCTTATGTCTATTGTACGACGAGTTCTGTTAAAGACGATCATAATTCGCATTACTCACCATGTCAATACCGGCACCAATTCCTGCCGCAATTGAGTAGGAATAGTTAGCCCGAGGTGGAGAAGTAATCATATCGATGCCTTCGTAGGGAAATGACAAAACCCTGTTTGTTGTGGGTAAAAGTGATATTAGTGTCTCTACCGAATATGTGAAAACCTGAAAGGATGCGTCGAGAGAACGGTTTTCAGCCTTAGCTAAGAGAAACTAACCCTGAACTTGAGTTTGTTCTTGAGATAACCAGTGACCAGGAAACGGTTTGCGTGTGTTTTTAACTCCGTTCCAGCTAGAGTAGGAGAGCATGACAGTGGAGAGACCTCGGATGACAGCATTGTAGTAAGGAGGCATATGGATGCCCATTAGTCCTCGAGTGTCGATGATCGTATCATTTTTATCGATTCCCATAAACGTTCCACCAGCGCCAACATAGTGCCTTGCGCATGCAGCGACTTTCTTCCTGCACAGTTTGCCAGAGTAACGCGTAATTAAAAAGTTAATATCTGATTAAACTTTTGGAACGACTTCTTTTTGTATCCTGAGGAAAAATACTGCTAAGTTCGTATTACCGTCCACCAACATACGGTCTTCCCTGAGAACTTGACGGGGCATCGCCTTGCAAGCCAGAGATGAAAACGGTCATTGATCGGACAACATCTGGGTCTTCGCTGTAGCTTTCATAGCATAGTCCCCATCTTGGATCTCTACAAACCTGGAAACGTATTATCTACAAAAATGAGTTCCAGTAACAAAAGGTATCCAAATTAAAGCTCCAACAGGAAGCCATGTCCATTACCGCCAGAGAGGGGGCAAAGGCATAAGGGATACCCGTGGCTTCAAGTTCAAGAGCTACTGCTTCTCCCACTTTTTTCACCAGAGTAGGGTCCCTGGAACAAAACAGCGCGACCATAAACACTACTCCCTCTGTTTTTTATTATATGACGCCGTTGACTTTTTTCGTTACTTTAACCATTCATCTTATCTATAAATATTCGTGTAAATAGCTAAATTTATAAGTTAACCTTAAAGTGCTTTTGATGATGAATCCAATGATATTCATTTCACATTCAAAAAGTAATTATTTAAATCTATATTGTTGGTCAACGTTGAACGAAAAAGTCAACGGCGTCATATAATTAAAAACGGAGGAAGTAATTTCTATCAACCTCTCTAGCTAGCTAGAGCATTTCTCAAGTAGTAAGAGCTTGTACCTGGTAGCTCCAAGCCCGACGTTATGGGGGAAGATGGTGGCTTTGTAAGCGTAACAGTGGCCATGGTTAGCATCAGTGCCGTAGATAATCGGAATACCTAAGCGGGTAGAAAGAGCGGCCTTTTGCTTCCCATTCACCATCGAAGCCCAAGTCTCAGCAGAGTCTCGAGGAGCTGCAGGCACACTGCCTCCAGCACTGAACACGCTACCTGCATGACTGCACAACATGCAGTGCCATTACATAATTCATTTTTTGAGCACAATATCTTGTTCAATTGATGAAACTGGCACGGTCTCATTCCGTTTCCGTTCGAAAAAGAAAAAGAAAATCTTGAGCACTATATAGTACAATAAACAGGAATGCGTACCTATAAAGTGTTTCCCCAGTGCCTCAGCCGTGGCGTCTGCTCTCTCAATTTGGGTCATCTGGCCAATCTTTTCAGCTAGAGTCATCCGACTAAGCAGGTCCATGATGCGAACATGGATAGGCTGTTTAGGATCCTTGTACTTGCGGTACTCTGCTTTCCCCAGAGACACCAAGCAGAGCAAGAGAATGACGGTGATCTTGATCAAGTTTCCCATGTTGCCAGTGATGTGTACGTAGTGTAGTACTGATCACCAAATGACACTGTCTATATATAGCCCAAAAAGAAAAAAGGATTTGGATCAAACAGAAAATGAACTAGCTGTCATTTTGAAGCCAGCTTACATGGGGAATCTCGTTGAGCAATCAATTAATTTGTCTTTTGTTTCTGGCCGTACGTTGCCACCATTCTTTTCGGGCCCATTTCGTCAGCCGATCTGTTGAAAGTTTGCGTTTCAGAAAGTGGGACTGGTACAGCGTCACATGCGAGATGCGACAGCTCCCTTTTTCAGGAACTCGAACAATGCTCTACCACCGCGCTAAGCTTCACGTCGACAGAACAGCTGCTCCCTCCGGTGCTGTCCGATCGAACGTCATTACTTTCAACACGGAGGTGGCCACATGCATGCATGCGCATGGGACGGCACGTCGATCCATCGGTCGGTGCTGTATAGCATCTACAAAGCCCGTCGGTGCATTAATCATTAAAACTTTTTGCTTTACATAATATTGATGATATAATATTAGCCAAAATGCTTATTAGTTACCAATACACAAATCATTTTTCAGTGTTGGAATGCTCATTGAAAATACTGTCATCTCCTTTTTCTTTTGTTTTTTGAGAGAAAACACGCAGCCAGTCCTACACTCACCGGTGAACTGAAACAAACCTTTCAGACAGTTCTAGGGACGCGTTAAAGTGAGCTCGGTGCCTAGGTGAATCTCAATACGAATTACATGGTGCTGAAAAAACAGTCTAGTTTTGCTAATAACAGTCACGCCAGACGACGCCACTGTCCATCTTCTGTGACAACAGATAATTCTTCCATCTAGCTTGTTGTGAATCAACTGAATCTCCAATACATGCATGACCAATATTGTCCTACAACATGGAGCTGCATAAATATTATTTCCCTTTGGAGTTTCAGATGACTACAAGTTGACAAACAATGAAGCGAGCATCGCCGAAAACACTAAACAGGCCAAGAAACGACACGTGCATTATTGGTTAATTCGTCGTGCCTACAGGTAAATAATAGTTCAGGCTCACCTGCAGATGCAAAAGAACACCACCATCCACCAAGCACAGCCAAACAGATCTATTATCTTAGTATTTGAAGAGAAAAAGAAGCCACCACGTTCGTTCTCAAGGCTTAGAAATTCCCACATTAATCGAAAAAAAGAAAAGCTCTACACCATTGATTTTAATGAAGATTGAACGGTCTAGATTAACGTAAAGAGTTCATGCTAGGTACAACCCACATTAGAATTATTTTTCGGAATTAGAAAATAAGATGCATCCCGTGAACGCAGATTGTGTCCAGTTACAACTCAAATTAAGATGGAAACGGTCAAAACATTATTACCGATTGATGGGAACAAAATAACAAGGAAACAAAGCAAAGGACATGAGATTTGTTCGGCTGTGCAGTCGTAACTGATGTGGACGGGGCTCTAAGCTAATTCTCAATCATGGCCGATGGACCTCGGCAATGAGGAATTACAACCATGGGCATAAGATCATGTAGCAGGGGCACGATCGTCAGGTCCGATCCAACAGCGGCATCAAGTGTTGGAGAGCGTCAGCTACTAGCAGATTAGTGAAGGCAATGCATGGAGGAGAGAGAGAGAGAGAGCACAAATTGAGAGAGGTTAGGGCCTGTTTGGTGCCCGCCACCGCCGCACGTCGCCAGAGCTGCGGCCGCGCCGAAAGTGCGGCGGACGATTCGTCCGCCACACAGTTGGCGAGCTTCGGCGCAAAAAATGAACTAGCCGGCTGTGGCGGCACCGAACCTTTGGCGAGCTGTGGCGTAGGGCGTTTGGCGAGTGCGGCGAGCCAAATCTTCGACGCGGCAGGCTGTGGCGCGCAGTGGACACGAAACAAACAGGCTAAGTGGCACAGGACGCCGACGCGGCGTCAAGCTGAACATGCTGTTCCAGAGGCACAGGTACGGTCGCCATTGTGTCACCTGGCTCTCCATCACATATTTCCTAAGAGCAACAGAGCCGCTAAACTCAGCTCCCAAAGGAAACCGAATCAAGTGGTAAACTTGCAATCAGACAATACAAGCCATGGGGATCGTTTAATACTCTCGCAATCTCGCGGTGCCCAAGATGCGTTGAAACTTGAGTGCCATTACGAAGGCATGGAAACCACCAGCTGGCCTGGCTGATGACAAGTGAAACGCTGGTCATGAATTGAGCTCTGGATAAACGCAGCTACATCGGTCTGGACAGGCACCATGCTGATAAACGGAGCTGCACCAATGTGGAATCGCTAGCCCGTTGAGAAACGTGGCTGCAATGCTGACAGACGAACATGATGACATCCGGCCTCGAAGTAGAACCATGGCATAGTGTCGTCACGTCAGAGGAGCAGCATCGCTGACACATAATCTCAGCGAGCTTGGCTGACAATGAGCCTATATTAGCTTCGGAATGACCTTTTCTTTGATCGATGATTTGAGGTAAGAAGATAAAACAGCATGAGTACGTGAAGAAGAAGCTAGCGAATTGTACTGGCAGGGTGTCGATCCGCATGGTTGTTCAGGGGGTGCTGCTGGCGAGGGAAATTGTTACTTGCTCACCTTCATGTGCCACTAGGATTTATCCAGTTCATTTAAAATTACGTATGAAAAAAAATGTGCAATTCATGTTTGGAGCTTATTTTAGGAGGTCAGATTCCAGTGTTACAGCTTTTCTTTTGACGGGTATGAGAGAGGTGACAAAGCAAATCATTACACTGGGAATCTAGCATAATAATCATATTGTAGTTGTACAATGTCTAAACAAAAATGAATAACTTGCAGGCCCCTCCCTGTGTAGACCAAAAGCGAATAAACAATGTGGGATACACGCATTGATTTTTCATGCCAAAATATTTTAGCGGAAAACCATAAGTGCACTATCTTCGACACAATTGTTTGTGAAAAAAATATGTTATCTACAAAACAACTTGAATTTTGTGTTAACAGTAGCTGACAACCCTTTACAGGTTCGTCATGAAAGTTGATGTAATAAAGCATATCTACTGCATAACCCTTCTTTTTAAGATAACAAGAACAATGACTTGGAACAACCATACCAAAGCCATACGTTAGTCCAATGCAACTAATAAGTCGGAGCATGGAGTCTCATAAATTAGTCAAGCACAACAAAAGTTTGAGCTTTAATATTTTAGTGTGGTTATTGTGATATATTAGGTGGCGAGAAAGAAAATAATATACCTTGAATTATTTAGGTCACCCTATCGCATTATAACTTGCGTGTACCATGGAGGCTAAATAACGGATTTAGTGGTGATTTATTTAGATCACATCTGGAGTTAAAATTGCTGTGACAACAGAGAAGATAAAATAGCTTAGAACATCTGGATCGTTAATATATATTTTCTGAGGCTGATTGCACAGGTGGTTTAATGTACAAATAACCATTAGCTACAGCGTAATGTATAGTTTTGAAAGAAAAAAGACATGTAATGGATAGACACATTCAAAAATAAAGTCCAATTCATATGAAACCAATAGCAGTAGCGTGGCTAGCCGCGCAATATGCGCGGGCCACCTTGCTAGTTACTTATTAATTTATTGACCACCTGATCGATCTGTCTGATGGAGCTTATGGAACAATGGAGCAGATTACTACTCGAGGACCTTTACAGCAGACCATAATACATGTTAGCTAGCTGGAGGTATCATAGTTGTAATCCAACCATGCATCCATTGGAGTGGGCAATTTTGTAATTACCTAATTAACCATCCAGGACCTTTGGGCTAATTAGGTTGTCGTTTTATTTGTTTGATGAGTCTATGTCATGCGTGAAGGAGCTGCCGCGCACCGGTGAGCTTCACTTCACGAGCATGAAGCATCCCAGGATGAGGACTGAAGGCTGATTCAAGCAGCGCAAAAACACACACCATGTTTTATGCTACATAAGACGACCTACGAGACTATCGTACGACCGTAATACCGGGAAGCATCAAGCCTGGCGTTGAGCCGACATGAAAACAAAAGAAAAGAGCGAAGGTCTTTGTTTAGCGATTAATCAGGTCAAGCAAGAACTATCACCCCAACGCTCCGCACGCCAACTGCTTCCATTTTCGATTGCAACCTGCCCAACAACGCGAAACCCGGCCCAGCTCTTCCTCTCCGACTGCGTTGCTGCCGTATTGCCTGCGCAGCGGGTAGCCACCGCGGATGGTCGAGCCGTGCGTGAGAGGATGCGTTGGCCACGCCACCGAGGAGGCTGCCTTGGGCCTGGCGACGTGTTCCGAAATACCAGGCGTCCTTGGCAGCGATTCCAATGGGATCAAGCGGCCTGGTGATCTGAACCACATGGATTACGGCTATACACCCTGATCATAAGAGGACGACGACGACAGGATTGAGATTAACAACTGCATGTAGTGCACGGACGTCGCACGGTAGGTGGCAGCAAGCAAATTCAGAGCGAATGCAAGGCGCCGGATCTTATTGTTCCTTTCAAACCAACTCACGCTAACAAATCGTGCCTCAAGAATGCACCACTCCTTATTGTTCCCCAACCCACAGATGACAGACCCACCAAATTCCAAACTCTCACAACCCAACGCAGCTCGTGCTCCCGCTCCACCACGGCCGCGGCGCACGGCGCGCCTCGTCCACCGAGCTCCCGCCTCTAAAGCCTCGCTTCACTTCACTCACTTCGTCGCCTTCGTGGTGAGCCCGAACCCGAACGGGAAGAGCGGGTCGTAGTGCGCGTCGCCGACGTTCATCGGCAGCTGGTCGACGGACTTGAACCACGTCCGCGACAGCTTGCCCGTGAACCCGTAGTCGCCGAACAGCACGTCGGCGACGCCCTGGCCCTCGGTCCCCGGCAGCCAGGCCGCCACGAGCGCGTCCATGGCGCCGACGTACGGCTCCACCACCAGCGGGCGGCCGGAGATGAGCACGACCACGCACTTGATGGCCTTGCACACCGACTGGATCACGCTCGGCCCCGGCTCCGGGATCGTCAGGTTCAGGTTGTCGCCGAACGTCTCCGCGTACGGCGGCTCGCCCACCACCACGATCGCGTAGTCGTACTTGTCGCCCAGGACGCTGCTGTCCGGGCTCTCCGAGTAGACCACCTTCGTGCCGGGGTCAACGGTGGACTTGATCGCCGACAGGATCGTCGTGCCTGTTCCATCATGGCAAGCCGTTGTTCAGAGTTCAGAAATGGTGCCTTGTTTGAACATGTTACTGCAAGCAAAGGAATACTGGAAAGGAAGACGCTACTTACCGGCAGTGACGTTGTCGTTGCCGCCCTGTCCCTGCCACGTGATCGTCCATCCTCCGCACTGGAAGCCCAGGTTGTCCGCGTGGCTCCCGGCGACGAGGATCTTGCCAGACTTCTTAGGAAGAGGCAGCAATGGAGAGTACGCAGATTTACCGTTCTTCAGCAGCACCAGCGATTTCCTGACAGCTTCCCGTGCCAGTTCACGGTGTTCCTATAAATCAGAAGGGAGAGAAATTCATCAGTAATCATTCCTCCAGAGGTGTCCAATGTGCCAACGTGAGAGTAGAGTATTCAGAACTGACTTGCTTCCCGAGTTCGCCGGCCAGGCTAGGATCGGCGTAGGGGTTCTCAAACAGACCCATGGTGAACTTGACACGGAGAATCCTGTAAACAGCGTCGTCGATTCTGCTCATGGGAATGACCTTGTTGTTGACTTGGGTTGTGAGATCATCGATGAATTCTGTGTATCTGTATGGAACCATTATCTGCAAATCATTATTTCAGAGTATGGTCAGCATTTGTAAAGGAAATTTAGGGGGGCAAAAAAAAAGAAGATAAGATTGGTTTCTGAAGCTATAAGCAAGTTATTGTTCCCATCCATCATGATCTATGAGTGCTACTCATATCTAAATCGAATGTACACTACTTTTCTAAAAGTATAGCTAAGAAAAGAGAGAAAAGGACTGAGTGGACTAGTCATAAGGTCTATGCTTTATTGCTTTCTAACAAAAAAAAAGTTACACATGAACAGCATATTTTATTCTCACCATGTCAATACCAGCACCAATACCAGCCTCAATTGAGTAAGAATAGTTAGCATGAGGAGGAGTGGTAATCCGATCAATGCCTTCCCAGTCGGAAATCACAAAACCCTGTCCAGAAAGAAGTTACAATAAGCAAGTATCAGTATCTCTGAAAAATTACCTGAAAAATAATAAAATTTTCATATTTTTAATGAACAACTGACCCTAAACTTGAGCTTGTTCTTGAGAAAGTCTGTAACTAGGAAATGGTTTGCGTGCATTTTCACTCCATTCCAGCTAGAGTATGAGACCATGACAGTTGAGACACCTCGGATGATGGCATTATAGTAAGGAGGCATATGGATGGTCATCAGCCCATGAGTGTCGATGATTGTGTAGTTCTCATTGATTCCCTTGTACGTTCCACCGTCACCAACATAGTGCTTTGCGCATGCAGCGACTTTCTTGCTGCAGAGTACAGCAACGAAAACAAAGTTAGTTCAATCTTGTAAACAAACACTCCTTCCCACTTTCAAACAGGAGGCTGTAGGCCGCAACAAAGACAATTCATATATTCTCTGTTTGGTATATATTACCTTCCACCAACATATGGTCTCCCAACGTTATTGGCCGGAACATCCCCTTGCAAGCCAGAGATGAGTGAAGTCAGTGACTGGACGACCTTTGGGTCTTCGCTGTAGCTTTCATAGCAGCGTCCCCATCTTGGATCTCTACAAACCTGGATAATATCATGTCAGCTATACAGATGAGCTCCCAAGGATAATAAAAAGGCACATTTATTACTGAACTGAAAGATCCACAACTAAGCAGTAAGAATTGTCTATTACCGCAATACATGGAGCAAAGACATAAGGAATTCCGGTAGCCCTGACTTCAAGAGCAGTTGCTTCTCCTATTCTCTTCACAAGGTCAGGGTCCCTAAAGATAGCACATCAACAGATAAGTTTGTCAACCTAACTTATTAAGACACAAAGATTCTATGATTTTACGATCAAATCAAACTAGACGCAGTTGCTACCTGGTAGCTCCAAGCCCAACATTGTGCGGAAAGATAGTAGCTTTGTAGACGTTGTTGTGACCATGAACGGCATCAATGCCGTAGATGATCGGAATACCAAGGCGGGTTGAAAGAGCACCCTTTTGCATCCCGTTCACCATGGCGGCCCAAGCCTCAGCAGATGCTTGAGGAGCAGGCACACTGCCTCCACCACTCAGTACACTACCTGCAAAAGAGCAAAGCAACGTCAAAACACACAGTCTCGAGTCCATCACATTTCATGTTTCTTCAGTGTTAGTACAATCTGGCATACCTATGTAGTACTTAGCCAACACATCCGCAGTGGCATTTTCCCTCTCAATTTGGGTCATCTGCCCAATCTTTTCAGCAAGAGTCATCCGACTAAGAAGATCCTTGACGCGAACAGAGACAGGCAGCTTAGGATCCTTGTACTTGGCATACTGTGCTCTACCAGAGGCCACCAGGCAGAACAAGAGAACAAGGGTGAGGTTGTGCAAACTCCCCATCTTGCCAGTGTGTGTTGCTGATCACCACGAACCGCCTATATATAGACCTATACAAAGGGTGTCAATCAAACAGATGAGTTATGAAGCTTATCCAACAAAGAAGTGGTATTATAGTAGAACTCTCTTGTCTGAACAAATCATAAAAAATTCTAACATTAGAACAGTCCAAGATGCTGGTGTAACCATCACAAATAAGAAAAATAGAAAAGCAGGCTGCAGATAACTTAAAACCAGGTACATTTTTCCCACTTTCTTTGTCAAAAACAAATCAAGTTGCTGGAAACCAGCAAGT
The DNA here is from genome assembly GCA_012490785.1 of Eragrostis nindensis. NCBI lineage: Eukaryota > Viridiplantae > Streptophyta > Magnoliopsida > Poales > Poaceae > Eragrostis > Eragrostis nindensis. The sequence continues at coordinate 152,434 of JAAXCT010001399.1, forward strand.
TTATATGGAAAACAATAATAGCGGGTACCTAAACTTTGAATAATCAAATCCAAACGGCACCTAACAAGCAAACGAATGATGAAAACACAAAATGCAGTATGAACAGAAGACTATAGGCGCCACCTCATGGACATAAGACTTTTAAAAGTCTATACACAATGAATACCTCACAAGTCACAAATATACTCAAATGAGCAAACGAGCAATGCGCATGAGCACGAGCGCGGCAAACAGGCTTATGGTTGCTGCCTGGTAAGAGTGAGCATGTCCTCAAAGTAAAGGAAGCCTCGATTCCTCTTATAGCACCACCAGTGAGTTGATCAGTGACCACCTCCGAGCGATGCGCCGACACATAATCGGAAGGCAAAAGACACAATCAAGAGAAAGCGAAAGAAATCCGGCCTTGATTTAGTAGGGGTGGACCTCACGCGCTGTCACTAGCGATGACGGCTAAGCGTAAACAAAGAAGGAGACCTCTCCACCTCCACCTCCACCACCACTGGGCACGCTCCCGTTCGCCGCACCACGAGCGGCATCTATCGGTTGGAGTGTCGCTGCGGATAAGATCAGTGGCCACTATTATTCGGACCGGCAATTCTTGATAATCAATTCCCCCATTCAATTTCAATCATCCGCTCAATTTCCCACTGGGCTTGCTAGGATACTTCCGTATTGGACTACGGTACAGCGATACAGCATGCTAGTAGTGCGCATGCTCCACGAAACCATTTGAATAATCTCCACAAACTGCAGGGCAGCGACTTTCGTCTCTCCGACAGGGACGTCGGAGCTGAAGATGTAATTGGTTACCATCTTGCCTGCAGCGGATGCTTTAGCAAAGTCTAACTCTTCTAGCACTACCACATCACCAGGCCGCGGAATGCAGGCGGAATGGGACGGCTTAACCACTTGCGGAAGTGCTGAATAAAATCAGGAGACTCGACCAAGCAGGTTTACTAACCACTAATGCACAAAGATTTCTTTTCAAGAAAAGAAAAAATAAACGAGGCAGCTGGAGAAAGATATTTTCAGCAAAGACGGCCATAGGAGGCGTGCACGCCAACCCCGATTAATCATCATTAAATCGGTCGGCCCATGCGAATAATTTCGCGCGTGCAGCGCGCAACCGTCCATGGTCAATGCCGATGCGAGGCTGGCATGCATCGGAGGCGCACGCCCAAGGTAGCGAGCTGGTCATCACTCTGTCTCCACCTCCACCTCCACCCGTCACCACTGCTAATAAACTCCACAAACAAACGCCGAAGACATCCACGTACAAGACTATGGATGGATTGGTACTACTCTGCTGCCATCACCTCATACAAGAAAGTCTACTGCTACAAAGCAAGATGCCGCCGGACAAGCTAGACAGGTAGGAGTAGTAGTTCGCAAATCCACATCTACACAGAAAAATTTCTTGGCCTGCGGCAGTTCTTGGGAGGAAAGGTCGGTGGCGGCTGGCGAGCCTGGATGAACCCGGAACGCATAAACCCAGACGACCAGGGCTTAGCTGACGCGTGTGAGGCGCTTGTGATGGTGACGGAGAGGGGTGAAGAGAAGAAGCAATGGAGGTTGGGGGGAAGGGTCAGCACTTACCAGCGGCAGCTCCAGGCGGAGAGGCCCGCGCGGGTGAGCGGCGCTGCTCTGCTCGGCGAGCAGCAGCACAGCGAGAACGCGGGGAAGATGGCGGCTGAGCCGGGGCAGGCGAGGCTGGCGACGAGGGGCAGAGGATTTATTGCCCGCGTCGTCCTCGCTTTCCACCTTACTCGCGGCTCTTTTTTTTTTTAACCAGAGAATCTACAGCGACCGTCAATTTGACCGTGCGGGTCGCCGGCAGCGCGGACCGGATCTGTACCCACAAGGAGATCTTTCAGACGAGTCACTGACAAGCGGGAAACAAAAGTTCAGCTGTTCTTTTCGGGCCCATGTGACAGTGAGGTTTTAATGCGAACTAGGGTAAGCGACGTGAGAGCTCGGGGTGGACGTGTGGTCTGGGCTCGGGACTCGTGACAGCCAGCTTTCTCGTTTGTTTTCTTTTCCCGGCATAGGTGACGGTGACATACGTCTTCCCGGTGTGAAGCGTACCCCATAAACTACGGCCACTGCTCGCACTAATAAAAAATTCCGGATTCTGCTCTTACCTGCACGCCAATCAGATTTGCGATCCGGCTAACAAGGTACGGTGAACGGATTTATTAGCGGTTGCTCTGCGAAAAGAGACGTTGGCACGTTGCCGGTGTCGGCTAATCTAATGCCCTGTAACCAACGGTCCATTAGGCATTGGGAGGCTGGGCTGCTAATTTCGATGCACAAAATTTTGTATTCAGTAAATAAAGTGCAGCATTTGGGGAGGAAGAAAAAAAAATGGGGAAACGAACTTTGGGAAACGATAGTCACGTTCCAGCGCTGGAAAGCTCGTGCAAAAGCTCTGCGCTGTTGTTTCAACATCAAGCGACGAAGAACTCTACTAGTACCATTTGTCCGTTGCAAATTGAAACGTTGTACTCCAAACGCTGAGATCCAAAAGGGACGCGTACGCCATTGATTGTAGTACTAGCTCGGGTTTTGTAGATACTAGATGGGGCATGTAAACTCGTCAGGAATGTGCCGCTTTTTTCTTTCTTTTTTTTTGGTGGAAATGCATGTCATCTGTCGCTTTCTCCTATCGTCTCACCAGCGGATCGCGAAAATCTGATCTGAAGATGGCTAGGAGGCTAGGACTATTCCCAAAACCTGATCTGAAGCCCCAGATCCCTGTCACACGCGCCCGCGAAAATGTCAAAGTGTCTGCGTTTTCCCCGGTCCCTGCAGACAAGGGAATCGCGGCCGCGAAAGCTGCAGGTTTTCAGTGGCCGCAAAAACGTGGAGTTGAGATCAGCGATTCAGAGTGCAGCCGCAAATGAAGAACAGCTAGTGCAGCCGCAAATGAAGAACAGCTCAGTACTTGAAAAGGGAATTGCTAAAAATTGTCCAGGCAATCCGTTGCTTTCTAGCGCCTATATTTTCTTTCCTACATATTCTTCTCAAGTTGCATGTATGAATGGGTAAGAAAATAAAATTCAAGTATTTCTAAGGCCTGAATACCTGAATTTTTTTTCACCTTGAGTTACACCCAATACATATCAAAGTTACACTCATTGTGTACCATATTTACAGTGATTATTTCGGTGTAATTCTTGAGTATGAATGGTGTAAATAAATTCAGGCGCTAGGATCCCTTAAAATGCCTGAATTTTTGTTCTCTACCATGTGAGACTAAATCTCATCCATAAAAGATAGATCTGGTGGCTGAAAATTCAGGCATTTTTATCCCCTAGAATGCCTAGGCAATGTATAGACGGGCCCCTTGAAAAAGGCAGGCACACGCAAGTTGTGTCAGGGCCAATAACCACGTCGCATCGCGAGCACGTGTCCGGTGCGCAGCCGCGCGGCCCACACCTTGTCAAGTTTGTTACTCCTATCAGCACTAGCTGCGCCACCACCCACCCTTCGCTTCTCCCCATGCAGATCGTCACGTCGGAAAACGGAGGCAGTGATGGAACTGAATGCGAGCGAGAGAGATGATGGAACTGAATGCGAGCGAGAGATTCAGAGATCTAGATCGAGATCACGGTTCTGGCATGCGCGACGAACGACAGTAACCGATCGAACGAGGGGTTCGTGACTTTTGTTATGAGTGTGGTCACAAGGAAACGAAGCGTTTAGGTAGCCCAGTAACATGCCGGTACTGAACTTTTCAGTCCCCGATCGACCAGTAGTAAAAAAAACAGCTACGAGATAACAACAAAGGCAGAGGCACTTGAAAGTCGGAACGAGGAAAGTGCGGTGTAGATACGACGAGGAAACGAGACGGAACAGTATGGGAATAATACTATCGTGGTTAGTACTCCAGTAGCATCTGCACAATGCACAATTACAGTCAGTGTTAGGTGAAGTAACAACAGCCGCACATGCGGCGCAGGCCCCCTCGTCCAGCTAGGGCGGCGCGGCAAGCCTGGCTGGATTGCGAAGAAAGTGTGAGTAAACAGAGAGAGGCCACGGCGCGCACGGGAGCGAGACTAGTGCACGGCGGCCCCTCAGCAACGGCCGGTGGTCCTCTCCGATCCGCGCGGCCCGTAACCAACCAGCTCATCTGAATTTCTTAACGACTTCGGAGACGCGACGACAGTGTGGTCTGGTCGATCGGGCCGTGTGATCTGATCTGATCTATGCACTGGGACGCATTTTTATTGCGGGGATCCAAGAACGCGGCTGGCGTTGTGCGAGCGCGGCCATGCCGGCCGGTGCAATCGATAATGTGCCGTGCGATTTGTTTTAGTAGGTTTTGTCATTACTCCATGCGATCGAACGCGTGCGTGCAGGCACTGCTAGCTGCTGCTGTTCGGGCTTGTCAACAGGAACGGCGTGCCGTGCGTGTGTCGGCGCCATTAAGAGGACGTGCGAGGGGTTAAGGTAAACCTAATCCAGCAATGTACGTAGTACTAGTAGTATTTTCTTCCCACTTGGCTATTACTGCTGCAGCTAGTACTACTAGCTCCGGACGCGGAAATGGCAGTAGTTGCTGGTGCCTCGTATAGCAAACAGGCCGTGCAATGCAAGGCCGCGTAGGCCGCGTAGAGCGTTGCACCGGTTCTGTACTGCCTGCTATACTCTCCCGACTTGCAGCTGAGCTGGGCCCGTCTAAATAACGCGAACGTGACACGGGACGGGAGTGGACATCATCACTGCTCTCTTCGTAGGAAAGAGACCTCGTCACTCGATCGGTTGTCATTTACTCGCGCTACCAGCCGGACTCGCTCGTTCACGCACCAGCGTATACACGACGACCTCCTTTCCTTCCTGCCGCGAGTGGGATCTGATCATTTCCATCGACGACGCTGTGAAGGCGCCGCGGGCCGGGTGCTCGCGTGAACAGATTCCGGGACCAAAGAGAACATTCCAGGTTGCAAAGGCCTAAAGCAGGCACCCGTCTGGCCCACCCACGCGTGGGCCTCGCTCCCACCCGGTCTTTCTGGCTGTTGTTGGTCCATGATCCGTCGCCCTCGTAAAGGACGACAGGCCAACCAGGCAGCGTTGAAGCCGGCGTGTGGCCAACGAACGCGTGTAAAAATCATGGAGCGAGCTGGCACCGGCAACGGAACCGAGCCGGTTGCGCAGCGGCGGCAGGTGCCTGCCTCGCCGTGGCCCTGCGAAGCGACGCAGGGGAGCGGACTAGCCAGGCAGGAATCACTGCCTCACTGGCCGTGGCCATTCCCCTTCCCCCTCTTCTTCTTGTTCCTTCTTGATTTCCTTTTTTTGGCGAGGATCTTGTTCCTTCTTCATGATTGTGATCTTCTCCTCCTCTCATGTGTGAAGGAAATACTACGGTCAGATTCACTGTTTCTATGGATTTGCATCCATGTCTTGTTCTCTGTGCTTCAGATGCAATCACAAGTTTTCAAATTGAGTGCATTTGTAAAGGAACACAGCGAAAGAAATTCAAAGACGAATTTCAATTATATATTATTCACTCATAAATCTCAATCCCACCAAACTGAAAGTAAACTCTTTTTTTTTTCCTGAACATACTTTGGCACGATGTCCGTGCAAAGGTATCGCGTGTAATCTTCTGAAATCAAACTAACAAAGAGACTTGGCTCCCAGCTCCTAGCGTCAGAGAGCTGGCATTATTTTACGAATGCCACAATACGATGCCACTTTGGCGAACCAAAAATGAAGCGCTATTCCATCTGGTGTAACTAAGGACATGACGAACCATCAGCTGCATGGAAGTGGCTGAAAACAACTCAACCGTGTTTACGCTATAAATGATGACCAATGTTTGTGTTTCCTCTTCGTTATGCAGGAAAATGATACATATCATAGTGCACAAACTTTGAAGACATCAAACAAGGATAGTTGTGTTGCAAACTGACAAATTAACTTAGGCATATACTACAAAGAAAAGGCATGACCACATATTAAATAAATGAAGCAGGTACTACTTGAGTACTGTTTTGCGACGTATTCAACGAACTTCACAGCTTCTAGTAAATATGAATGCAAGGGAAACATCAATAGAAACATCTATATCGGTAAAGTAATTGTGTCATGTTACTCAGAAACAATAACAGAACACAAAGGAAATCAGTTGCAACGAGTAGACAGACATGTTTTAAGTCCTCGGTAACATGTAGCTTCTACAATTCACTGGATACATGCGCCCCACTCAGGGTTTCTAGCCAGCAGGTTCAAGAAGTAGATGCATCGGTCATTTCCTGCTCAATGGGTGTTTTCTGAACCGGGTAGTACTGGAAGTGCAGCTCACCAACATCATCGCCTGAAAGCTTCTTCCACCCATCAGGGCCAACATGATAAACTGCAATGCAAGCAGCAGTTATGTCAGTCACAAACTAGCCCGCTAACAACAAGAGATTATCATGAGGAACCTCATTAAAAAAAAAGAAAAGAAGAGCAATTGACATGCCATCAACATTCCTGGCAACATAGTAAGGTAATGCCAGGAATGGTTAGTGAGAACAGAACATGCAGCGTCATCTCAACCAACAAAAAAAAAAAAACCAGGATATGCTGCTAACAGAACTACAAAGATAAATCTCCAACAAAGACTGCATTTTCCATCCCAACAAGCACAAACATAAGATGTTCAGCACCATGCAAATTCTCAGGAAGCCAAACCTTCTAGTTAAGAAGAGCCAAGTTTTTCTACCCAAGAACCATACAAAAGGAGGAAATCGATTCAAATCATAACCAGCAAACATAAACAATGTGGTAGATGCAAGATATCAAGATTTAGGTTCAATTCAAAAATTTCGGACAGAACTTGTCCCAGGTACTAACGTCACAAGAACAATTTCCCATCTTTGTCTTGATACTTCTACAACAACGTTGGTTTTGCTACTCATAAAACAGCGAAAGGAGATAGATGCAATATCACTATACAGATTAAGAAGAAACTTATGTTATAACATGAATAAATAATAGCAAAAATACGATAAACAGACAACAAAAAGAAGACTAAAACATACCATGTTAACACAAAAACAAATAACATCAAAAACAGGATGAAGAAATATCACGAAGTAGACTAAAACATACCGCTAACACAACCCCCACTTGCTCCATCACGGAATGTTGCATGATAAATAGCCCGTCGTGCTAACTCACCAGCTTCCTCGACCGACATCTTGAAGCGGTAACTGAAAGGTCACAAACATTATTTACCTTCGATTTTTTTTATAGGATATACCTTCGAATTTAGAAGACTAAACAGATGAGAAACACAACAGACAGGAAAAGGATCGTACCCTTCATCCAAGACAGCATAAGCGTACAGGGAACCAGAGCCAACGGAGAACCTGTTTCCCTTGAGCCTGGCACCTTCACTATCAACGTAGTACAAGCCAGGACCCTACATGAAACGAAGAATCTTCAATGAATAGATGAAACAACGTAAATAAACTGAAAATATACAATCAAAGGCAACAATTCACCTTCTCATCCCATCCAGCAATCATTGTACCAATTGATAGTCCCATCCCACGGTACGAATAAAGGATATTAGCCAACAGCTTTGAAGCACCAGTGACAGAGATCCTTCGCTTGTTTGCAAGCTCGTGGAGGCGGCACTATAATAGAGAACCTAGATTAGTCCTACTAAGCAAAGATGATGCAAATGCAATTAACAACAAGCAAAAGCAAGAGGAAAATCTGACCTTGGTGCCTAGGTTCCTGTGCCAAAATTGACAATCAGCAGCACCACCAGCCATTGTTCCCAGCATGTAGGGATTTATTTCAATAATTTTCCTCACAGTTTGTGAAGCTGAATAAAAAGATATAGATCATTAAAAGAGTACAACTCCTTATATCATAGAACAAACATCAAAACAAAAACAAAAGTTCTAGTCTGAATTATATGAACCAGAAATATATAAGAACCAAACACAATAGTCTATTTAGAAACCACAGGGAACGCTAACCAGTACAAGAATGAAGCTTCATCAATTTCTTCAATCTATCTATCATATATATAGTGCTTCAAAGGAACATAATTGAGATGAATCAGAAATCCAAGTAAAAGTACATTTTCTCCATTCAAATCCTAATTTATCTCTGCATTACCTTGATCCACCTACTGGTTTTAGCTCTCTGAAAATACTATCCCATAGAGAATACTCATCTTCCAACTACTTAGTGATGACATGTAAGCATATATGAGAGTATAATTAGTTCAAATATAATTACCAAGACAATTTTTTAAGAACCGATCGCCTATTCTATTTCTTAACATATTCTTCACTTGTCATTGATGAAGATTTTGAGATGAAATTGAGGCCCAACTAAATCTGTACATGAAAGATCCATTGGGATAAAATTTGAGAAGGCTAAGTAACTTCGCTGGATCATACATATGAAGCAAAAATGAGTTGAGAGAGTAAATGTAAGGTGCAAACTACTAGCAAATTGATGTTTCTCTTCTTCACAAATCACACATCAACACTAGTTCTGAAATCCGAACTCTACATTAACAAATCGCAAATCGATAACATGGCTACGAGTCCTAGAAGAAGGCGAGTTGCTCACATATGTAGCCGCCCATGCTGGCCCTGGAGTCGGCTGCGACGATGACGCCCTGGTCGAAGATGAAGGCGAGCGTGGTCGTGCCCCGCTTGTTCTTCACCATGTCCTTGGTCTTCGCCTGGAACTGGTCGAACTGGTCGGGAGACAAAGAGGCGGATCAGCAATAACGAATCTGACAAGGGTAAGGAGATCGAGGAGAGCGGGGGATCGGTTACACACGTTGGGGCAGTCGGGGAACTCCATGGCTGGCATGGCGGCGCCGTCGACGTCGAAGAGGAGGCCGCCGTCTTCTCCGGCGGGGACCCCCAGCTGGGTCTCAAGGGCGGACATGTCCAGCTTCATCATGGCGTCGCCGGCGTTGCGGAAGCGATGGATCGAGTCGAGTGAGAGGAAAAAGAAGTTGCAGCGTCGCCGCTTTCGATTTCTCCCCCTTTCTTTCTTGCGATAGAAGAAGTTGCAGTGCGTCCGATGGGCCTTTTGGGCCTTTGGGCCTGTACCCTAGTGAAGTTGTCTTTTCGATTTACTCTCTGTTTCGGATTATTACAAAAAAAAAAACCGCTGTTGTTCTCAAATTGTCCACTAAGACTGCCCAATAATTTGTAAGTTGTTGCTGGAATGTAGTGATTTTGTTGTAAAAATCGTTCCTTGCATTTAAGAGAGGAACACTATAAGAGCACTTGGACACTTTTGGGTGACAAGACGTTCATAGTCCTAAGTTCTTAACTTGTGTTTAGGCATCTCATACACTTCAACTAAAGCCTATGATAAAACTTTCACATTATTTGTACTAGTTGTAATTGTGAAGAAGATCAAAATATTCCGTGTTCCCTCCATATATATAGGCATTACTCCCTCCGGTTTTGAATTACTGACGTTTGACTATTTTTGAGTTACGTTTGACCATTCGTCTTACTCAAAATATTACTAGCTTAATATGCAAAATTATAAGTCATATTTCAATTTCTTTTGGTGATGAAACTAATTATAACAAAACCTATGATAATTTCTTAAATATTTTGAGTAAGACGAATGGTCAAACGTAACTCAAAAATAATCAAACGTCAACAATTTAAAACCGGAGGGGGTATGAAAGATGGTAAAGCCGTCTCGAGATTTCGTACAATCTATGAGACACCGCAACGACAAGCTTCTCCAGCGCGCCCAACGACGCTTCCTCCTCTTGCACCGAGCAGAGCACCAGCGTAGCATGTGGCTGGAAGCTAATTAATTTCAGCATTCGTTCAACTCGTGACAACACCGAGCGCAGCACTAGGTTTGATTATTTTGTGCTTTTGTGGCTGTGATGTACGAGCCGATCCAGCAACGAAGCATACAGTATGTGAGAACAAGCCGCGACCATTTCAAGCCACGACTTTGATTTCTGCTTGCGAGCAATCAGCACGGAGGAGCACGTACACGAGCCAACCTGACTTCTTATCTTCACCCATGAGTGCAAACAGCTGCTTTGCCTGCTGCTCGAGCTTCGATTTCTCCCATTACAGAGCTCGAGCTCGACGGTTCTCGTACCCTTTTTTTTTTTTAGATTACACAGTACAACTCAGACACTCACAACGCACGCACACTCACCCCTATGAACACACGTACGCAAACCCTACCCCTATGAGCATCTTTGAAGACTGAGCCGGCAAATCCAGAGATACGAAGTCACCACTGGCGCCTCGCTGTCGACGGGAGCATCGCCTACCACTGAAAGCACAAATGCCGTTAAATCCTTGGAAATTCGCTCCCACAGGGAGTCGAACCCAGGACCTGAGAGGTGTTACTCGGATGCCTTAACCACTAGGCCAAGACCCCTTTCACGACGGTTCTCGTACCTGCTTCGCCAAGCACGGTCCCCCTTTGATTTCCAGTGGGCCAATTCAGTTTATGCCACCGTTCTGTTCTGGTTCGCCGCTGCAAGGCCCGAATTCTATCCGACCTCGACTGCGATGCCGGCTAGAGGTTGGCGGCGTGGCGCGCAAGAACCATGCATCCCCACGGCCTAAAAACATCGTGGTGTATTTTTCCTTGAAAAAGAGTTCGGGCTGGGGCCGGCCAAGCAGCCAACCAATATATATAGGCCTGAAAACAGAGCGGGTCGACCCGCCGATCCGCATGGACCGAACCTCAAATTTGCAATCGAATAGGTTCGGCTCTACCCGGTATTGAAGTGGATTTGATAGGAGCGTGAACCGCTGACCCTAGGGGCGAATCGATCCCACCGGCAGAGAAGCAACCGGCTCCCTCGGCCTCGCCGCTGCCGCAGCCGCCTCGGCAACGTGAGGGGGAGTCTCGCTCGACGCTGGGGTCGCCGGATCGATGGTTCGCGGCGAATATTAGGGGCGGATCGATCCTGATCCATCTGCTTTAGGCGGAGGGGCGGAGGGTCAGCAACAGATTCGCTCCGAACCGCTCCCCTTTCAGGCCTAAATATATATAGCCTCACGATCGAGAAAATCGGGGCAGATCATCAGACCACGGCCGCAAATTGCATCAACCAAACTATCCGTTCGATTAAGGCTTGGTTCTCGGAGCGTGAGAGGGAGATGGAGGAGGGGAGCATTACAGGCCGGGTGGAGAAGAAGGAGAAGAAGACGAAGAAGGTGATGGTGTCCTAGAAGGAGATTGACATGATCATGGCGAGGCCTCCCCGCCGTCCGTTGCCCCGCCCCACCGCCGAGCAGATCCGCGAGGCCACGGACCCCGCCGACCCCGAGTCGCTGGAGTGGATGAAAGTGCATCTAGGCCCCTAATTATTGTTTTGTGTGATTGACGTCAAAACGATCCAAAAGGACTAATGTTTACATTGAGAATATACTCAGCTAGGTCCTTCAATGGAGATCAAAAAGATACATGTGGATATGATCCCTTGCTTTGTTGAAAAAGAAATGGCATGAAGTGCTCAATGGACGGAAATATCATGTTTTTATATTTTCATTGAGTATAGGAATGCCGTACTATTAAGAGGGATGTTAATCATGTGTCTAATGATGTCACAAGAGTTTTTGAGAGGATCAAAACAAGCTCAAGATGAGCGTTGAGTGTTTGGAAAACTGGGAGTACAGTTTACCCCCACCGGAGTGTCCGGCCACGCGCCGGAGTATCCGGTGGAGCTAAACCGGGTTACAGTTTCCCCCCCACCGGAGTGTCCGGCTATATGCCGGAGTGTCCGGTGGTGTTGAAAACCAACTTACAGTTTCCCCCCACCGGAGTGTCCGGCCATGTACCGGAGTCTCCGGTGTAGTTCAAACCAGACTTACAGTTTACCCCCACCGGAGTGTCCGGCTGTGTGCGGAGTGTCCGGTGGTCTCCAGCTCGACCCAAACCCAAGTCCCACCGGAGTGTCTGGCTATGTGCCGGAGTATCCGGTAAGACCTAAGTGAGCAGGGTAACGGTTCGATTTTGAGGGACTCTATATATATACCCATCCACCTCCAACGGCTCATTCTCTCGTCTCAGCTCACAAGAACACGACCAAAGCCTTCCCTTTCACATCTCTACTCTCTCTAAAGCCAAAGATTTGTGGGGTTCACTCTAGGGAGTGTGAGAGACCAAGAGATTCGTGTTGAGAGCAAGCATTCCACTCTTGAGCTTCTTGTGGCATCATTCTTGTGTGATTCATTTGTTACTCTTGGAGCTTTGTGCTCCTAGACGGCTAGAGGTTGCCCGGGAGCTCCCAATTCGTGTGGTGACGCTCCGGGAAGTTTGTATTGCCCTCCTCGCAAGAGGATTTGATAGTGAGCAACTCGAGCTTGATCTTTGTGATCGCTTGAGTGAGGAAAAGAGTTGAAAGAGACTCGGTCCTTTGTGGACTCCTCAACGGAGACGTAGGGCACTTTGTGGGCCTGAACTTCGGGAACAAATCTTGTGTCACTTGCGATTATTTCGATTGTTCTTGTTGTTCATCATAGCTCTTGTTGTTCTTGCTTATATATCACTACTTTGCTTTGATCTCCTTGTGTACTTGTTTACCTTCGCATATATTGTGTAGTTTCACTCATAGCATCTATACAAGTCTTTTGATTCAAGTAGAATTGTTAGAAACTCTGTAGATTTCAAATTCCGCAGATTTAATCCCAGGTCCGGACTGTCCGACACAGTACCGGATACTCCGGCAGTTCCAGGCCCGGAGTATCCGGCAGTGTACCGGACTATCCGGTAGTGCTGACAGTTTGATTAAGTCTTAATTTGCAGAAGTTTTAGATTGCCTATTCACCCCCCCCCCTCTAGGCAACTTTCAATTGGTATCAGAGCCAAGTACTCCGCATTGAAGCTTAACCGCTTGGAGGAATGATGGAAGCAACTCTTGGTGATCCTAGTAGCTTGAGGAAGAAGAAGAGCAAGTCGAAGGAGCCCAAGCTCATCGACTACAGCGAGGAAGAAGAAGAAGTCATCCATACAAGCACCAGCTCAAGTGACTACTCCTACGACTTCGAGTATGAAAGCTCAAGTGGAGGCTCAAGCTCCGAAGATGAAGGATCGTATACCTCTTCAAGTCGAAGGAAGAAGGAGAGCAAGAAGAGCAAGCGACCCAAGAAACCCAATGAGTATCACACCACTAATTTCAATTATGAAAACTTACACACTAACACTCACTTCATGCCGGTCCCATTAGGTAAAGCGCCGCACTTTGATGGTACGCACTATACCAAGTGGAGGCACAACATGAGGTTGCATCTAATCTCGCTCAATCCGAGCATTTGGAGAGTTGTGTGTGTAGGTGTGAAGCTACCCAAGAAGTATAGAGACCTCACACCGGAGCAAGAGCAAGCCATGCATCGCAATGCACAAGCGGCTAGTGTGCTACTCACATCCTTGAGCAATGAAGAGTTTGATAGAGTTGATGGCTTGGAGAGTGCCAAGAAGATATGGGATACTCTTCAAAGAGCTCATGAGGGTGTTGATACCGTAAAGCAAGCCAAGATTGAGATATTGGAAGGAGAACTTGGAAGGTTTGTGATGGATGATGATGAAACCCCTCAACAAATGTATGGTCGGCTCAAGGTCATGATCAACAAGCTTAGAGCATATGGAAGTACCAAGTATGGAAGGCACGAAGTTGTCAAATTGATGACTAGAGCCTTCTCACCAAGGAACATCACATTGGTGACAATGATCCGTCAAATGAGAAACTACAAGAAGATGTCCCGGATGAAGTGCTTGGTTTGATCATCAATCATGAGATCATGGAGAAGGAAGCTCAATATGTCAAGTCAATAGCAAAAGCGGTCTCCAACGCCAAGAACAAGGAAGTGGCACTCAAGGCTAGCAAGAAAGGCAAGAGCAAGCAAGAAGTTGAAGTGAGCTCAAGTGATGGTGGTGATGAAAGCTCCGATGTTGATGATGAAGAGATGGCTCTATTCATTAGGAAGTTCAAGAAGTTCATGAAGAAGGACCGAGGCACAAAGGCAAGAGGACAAACTCCAAGCAAATTTGCTACATATGTAAGAAGCCCGGACACTTCATGGCAAATTGTCCACACAAGAAGGAAGATCAAGAAAATGAGAAGAGTCATCAAAGTGACAAGAAGCTCTTCAAGAAAAAGAAGTTCACCGGTCAAGCTCATGTGGCGGAAGAAGATTCAAATGAAGAAGCTCCCACAAAAGAGGGCATGGCCACCATTGCTATCAAAGGGTCATCATCAAGCAAGAAGTTGTTCCCATGCCTCACCGATGATGATGATGACAACAACAAGCCACGCCACGTATGCCTCATGGCCAAAGGGCGCAAGGTAACTAAGAAAGTCGTCACTCCTTCTACTCTTGAAGATAGTGATGATAATGATCATGATGATGATAATGATGATAGTGATGCAAGTGATTGTGAAGCCTTGCTCAAAGGTTTGAATAAAAGTGCTATCACTAAAATAAAGAAACTTATGGAGCAATTGGTTGATAGGGATGAGTTGCTTGAGAAACAAGAGGACTTGCTCATCCTTGAAAAGGAGAGAAACCTTGAACTCAAGGAACTCTTGGCATGTGAGAAGGAAAAGAATGAGAAGTTGGACCAAAAACTTGCGAAAAGCAAGGAGACTCTCACAAGTCTCAAGAGCTCAAGTGTTGCTCTTCAAGAAAAATATGATGGGTTAATCAAGGCCCACAAAAATCTTGAAGTGCAATTTGATGCTCTTAAGTCTAGCTCCTCTAAACCTTCAAAAGATGCCTCTAAATCAACCAAAGGCTCCACAAGTAAAGATTGTGCAAAATGTCATAATGTTGATCTTGATGTTTTTGCTAACAATGAGAAAGAGTTGAATTTCTTGAAGGGACAAGTTACTAGGTTGAACACCATTATCAAGAGAGGTATGATTGGTGATGGTGAAGATGAGAAAGAAGCAAGATTCAAGATGGCAAGGGATGGCTTTGTTAGGCTTGAGGCTATTCCCCTTCCCATTGATGATCTTGAGAACAAGAAGGACTCGATGTACACCGTTGAGGATACCTATGGTCCACCATTTGTGATAGGTGAAAAAGTGAAGTACAAGAAGAAGTACACCAAGGTGATGGAGACAAGCAAGAAGGTGAACAAGGTTGAACAAGTCAAGACCTCAAATGCCAAGAAAGTCAAGTATGAAGCTCCAAAGGAGAAGAAGAAAGAATATGCATCTCAAGACCTTTTCTATGCCGATTATGTGTTGACTAGAAATTCTTTTGGCAATGTTGTTGCTAAATATGTTGGACCCCGCACACACAACACTCAAATCAAGAGATGTGTGTGGGTGCCAAAAATGCTTGTTACTAATGCTAAAGGACCCAAATCTTTTTGGGTACCTAAAACGAAGGCTTGATTTGCTTTTGTAGGCCTACTCCTCCGGTGGAACAAGTTGGGTGCTTGATAGTGGATGCACAAGCCATATGACCGGAGCGAGGAAGATGTTCACATCACTTGAAGAGAACACATCCGATTGTGATTCTATCACCTTTGGTGATGATGGAAAGGGAGGAGTACTTGGTATGGGTAAAATTGCTCTTACTCCCGAGTATTCAATTTCTAGTGCTCTCTTAGTTGATTCTTTGGAGTACAACTTGATGTCGGTCTCACAACTTTGTGAGAAAGGCTTTGATTGTCTTTTCACTAACGAAGGTGTGACCGTCTTTAGAAGAAGTGATTACTCAATTGCCTTTAATGGTGTGTTGAAAGGAGGACTTTATCTTGTGGATTTTTCATCGGATAAAGCCCAACTTAATACATGCTTGATGGCAAAGTCTAGCATGGGTTGGCTATGGCACCGAAGGCTAGCCCATGTTGGCATGAGGAATCTCCATAAACTTCAAAAGGGCGGCCACATCCATGGACTAATGAATGTTACTTTTGAGAAAGATAGACTTTGTAGTGCATGCCAAGCCGGAAAGCAAGTTGGAGCTCCTCACCCCGCCAAGAATGTGATGACTACCACAAGGCCTTTGGAGATGCTTCATATGGATCTATTTGGTCCAATCGCCTACATAAGCATTGGTGGTAACAAATATGGTTTAGTAATTGTTGATGACTATTCTCGTTTCACTTGGGTATTCTTTTTGCATGATAAGAGTGAAACACAAGGAGTGCTCAAGAAGTTCTTGAGAAGAGCTCAAAATGAATTCGAAGTGAAGATCAAGAAGATAAGGAGTGATAATGGAAGTGAATTCAAGAACACTCAAGTTGAAGAATATCTTGATGAAGAAGGCATCAAGCATGAATTCTCGGCACCCTACTCCCCCCAACAAAATGGGGTGGCCGAGAGGAAGAACCGCACACTCATTGAGATGGCAAGAACAATGCTTGATGAGTACAAGACTTCGGATAGGTTTTGGGCCGAAGCTGTGAATACCGCTTGCCATGCATCAAACCGGTTGTTTCTTCACCAAATCTTAAAGAAGACACCTTATGAGCTTCTCATTGGTAACGTTCCTAATGTCTCTTACTTTCGTGTCTTTGGGAGCAAGTGCTTTATTCTCAACAAGAAACCCAAGTCCTCAAAGTTTGCACCAAAAGTTGATGAGGGTTTCTTGCTTGGATATGGATCGAATGTCTTGGCATACCGTGTCTTCAACAAAACCACCGGTTGTGTTGAGGTCACGCGTGATGTGACGTTTGATGAAACTAATGGCTCTCAAGTGGAGCAAGTTGATCCAAATGTGATAGGTAATGAAGAAGCTCCTCATGAGGCAATAGGAAGGATGGCCATAGGTGATGTAAGACCACAAGAACCACAAGTTGAACAAGTTCAACCTTCTCCTTCTCCTTCTCGACAAAATACACCACCACCAACACAAGAGCAAGATCAAAGGAGTGCTCAAGATCATGGTGACGACCAAGATCAAGATCACATCCAAGATCAAGCTCCAAATGGTGATGGTGATGATCAAGAACAAGATGATCAAGAAGAAGAAGAAGAAGAAGAAGAAGAAGAAGTGATTAACACAAGACAAGTGCTACACCCAAGAGTACGCCAAAGTGTACAAAGAGATCACCCCGTCGACAACATCATTGGTGATATCGAAAAAGGGGTAACCACTAGAACCCGAGTTGCAAATTTTTGTCAACATTACTCTTTTGTGTCTTCTTTGGAGCCACTTAGAGTAGAAGATGCACTCGCGGATCCGGATTGGGTGATGGCCATGCAAGAAGAGTTGAACAACTTTGAAAGAAACCAAGTGTGGCAATTGGTGGAGAGACCCAAGCAAAATGTTGTGGGCACCAAATGGGTGTTCCGCAACAAACAAGATGAGCATGGTGTCGTGACAAGAAACAAGGCAAGACTTGTTGCAAAAGGGTACTCACAAGTGGAAGGTTTGGATTTTGGTGAAACCTTTGCTCCCGTAGCTAGGCTTGAATCAATTCGTATATTACTTGCCTATGCTACTCACCATGGCTTTAAGCTTCATCAAATGGATGTGAAAAGTGCATTCTTGAATGGGCCAATACAAGAAGAGGTGTATGTGGAGCAACCACCGGGCTTTGAAGACTCAAAGTATCCTAACCATGTTTTTAAGCTCCACAAGGCGCTCTATGGGCTTAAACAAGCACCTAGAGCATGGTATGAATGCCTTAAGGGTTTTCTTATTGCAAATCAATTCAAGATTGGTGAAGTTGATCCTACTCTTTTACAAGACATGTTGATGATGATATCTTTGTGTGCCAAGTATATGTCGATGACATTATATTTGGCTCTACTAATCAAACATTTTGTGAAGAGTTTAGCAAGATGATGGTCAAGAAGTTTGAGATGTCCATGATGGGAGAGTTGAAGTTCTTTCTAGGATTTCAAGTTAAACAACTCAAGGAAGGCACGTTCATATGTCAAGCTAAGTACACTCAAGATATGCTCAAGAAGTTTGACATGGACAAAGCCAAGCCCATCAAAACTCCAATGAAGACCAATGGACATCTTGATCTTGATCACAATGGCAAGGCCGTGGATCAAAAGGTATATCGCTCCATGATTGGTTCTTTGCTTTACCTTTGTGCATCTAGGCCCGATATAATGCTTAGTGTGTGCATGTGTGCAAGATTTCAATCCGCTCCTAAGGAGTGCCACATGGTGGCCGTTTAAAAGAATCTTGCGATATTTGGTTCATACTCCTAACCTAGGGCTGTGGTATCCAAAGGGCTCCAAGTTCAAGTTAGTTGGCTATTCCGATGCCGACTACGCCGGATGTAAGGTGGATAGGAAGAGCACATCCGGGACTTGCCAATTCTTGGGTAGGTCCCTAGTGTCATGGTCATCCAAGAAACAAAATTCCGTTGCTCTTTCCACCGCCGAAGCGGAGTATGTTGCAGCCGGTAGTTGTTGTGCACAATTGCTTTGGATGCGACAAACTCTAAAGGACTTTGGTTACACTATGAACAAAGTTCCACTCCTATGTGACAATGAGAGTGCCATAGCTATCGCACATAACCCCGTTGATCACAATAGAACAAAGCACATAGATATCCGGCACCACTTCTTGAGAGATCATGCTATCAAGGGGGATATAGTGATTAGCTATGTGAGAACCGATGCCCAACTTGCCGATATATTCACCAAGCCTCTAGATGAGAAGCGCTTTTGCGAGCTTAGAAGTGAATTGAATATCCTTGATTCTTCTAATGTGGAGTAGAATGTTGCACATCTGATTGTTGTCTCTATTTGTTTGGATTTGCGAAATAAAATGAATTGTGAAAGCCTTTGAGTGATTTTCAAAACTATTAAAATGGCTCTTGATCTTTAGATCCTATCTTGTTGAATATGGTCATAGTTCATGGTATGTTGATTGCTTACTGGCCATATGCAATAAGTGTACCCTATGAGTTCATCCATCTTTTCAATTCCTTGAAAATCCCTCTCTTTCAGCAAGTCAGGACCGGACTATCCGGCATAAGGCCGGACTGTCCGGTAAAATCCTTGGATTCCAGGATCGACATCAGAAACACCCCACCGGAGACTCCGGTACACTACCGGAGTCTCCGGGCCTGGTACCACCGGACTCTCCGGTACCGAGCCGGACTGTCCGGCGAGTTACCTCCTATATAAGGATTTGACCCCGCGGTGAACCGGTCACTTATCCTTTTCACCGTGTTTCTCTCACACACGTCGCCCTCCTTCTCTCCTCCACTCAAATCTTCGAATCTTGGTCGATTTGGAGCGGGATTTAGCCTCCCAAAGGATTTCCAAGACCTCCAATCGTCGGAGACTCCGGTGCCCCCAAGATTTTCCACCGGGAAACCGAGGAAGTTCTTGAAGGTATTGTTGAAGTTCTCCACTTCTCGATCTCCTCATTCAAGCAAATGTGGATGATTTCCTTTGGTCAATTTGTTGTCTATGAGGTTGTTTAGCAATGCTAGAAGTTTGGTTGGAATCCCGTGGCTAGATTTTGAAATTTGACGAATTTGTGAAAAGTTAGGGTCTGCCGGAGTGTCCGACAGTGTGCCGGAGTGTCCGGCCACCGGACTATCCGACATATAGACGGATACTCCGACAGAACCTAATTCTTCACAAATCGTCCAACCTCTTGCAGTTGATTCCATCCTTTGCTTCTATAATCTAAGCCTCATTTCTTCTCTTCAAATCTCAGATGGAAGGCAGAGGTGGAAGGAAGGGTACCAAAAGGACCGTGAACCCTCATGCATCAAGTTCTAGAGGTGATGTATCCAAGAGGGGGAGAGGCAAGGGCAAGACACCTGCTAGTGTTGATGAGAATGAAGCCCCTCCTCTTGTGGATGGCATGTTTCCAAGGATGCGTACCCTCATCATTATGAGAGGAACATTCAACTTAGGGCTGAAAAGAACTACTCAAGAGGCCGACATGACTTCACCACATTGCGTCATGCCGACCCTTTTGAGTATGAAAAGGACCCAAGGGACAAGGACTACCGCTTTCACTCAGATTTTCATTGGGATTGGTACAAGCATGTGATCAAGCCCAAGCAAACCCCCGTTCTCCCCATGAAGTATATTGATTGGGACTACATGGGAAGGCAAAATGATCCTGTCTTTGATCGTGTGATTGCCAAGTGTGAGGAAATGGGGATGGCTGATATAATGGAGCTGCCATATCATTGGAATGAGGAAGTGATCGCACAATTCTATGCCACCTATTGGATTGATGAAACCTCTGCAAACGAGCCTATCATTCACTGGATGACTGAGGGACATCAGTTTGAAGTGTCCTACAACATCTTTGCTCAGATTCTTGGTTTCACCGATGATGACCTTGGAAGGAAAAGTATTTACAATGAGCAATCTCTTGACGATGGACAGATGGCTTTCATGTACCTTCGCAACCAAGAAGTGATTGGTAAGACTCATGGGATGAAGCCCTTCTACAGATATCTCAATTCACTCTTTAGGAATACTCTTCTTCCCAAGCTTGGTGACTCTACTACGGTCATGGGGATGTCAAGGAACCTTTTGTGGTACATGTCTTCTCAAAATGGGGCAGCAGATGGCTTTAGTGTGTTTGACTTCATCTTTTGGCAGATTTATGCCACTGCCACCGATCCTAGTCGCAGCTGTGGCTATGCCCCCTACATCATGAAGATGATTGAGGCTGTTTCTGGGACCAATTTTCACAAGGACTGCAAACACACTCCCTACAGGGTTAGGAAACTGGCAGACACTCCCACTCGAGCTTCACGTGCTGCTGCTCCTACATCTCTCGATGCCTCATCTTCACGGGCTGGACGTAAGCGTCGCCCTAGTGCATCCTCCTCATTGCTCGAGCTCTCAAGTCAATCTTCAACAAGTGCACCAAGAATGCCATTCAGATTCGTGAGCACCGTGAGGAGTCAAGGGCACAATGGGCAAACTTTGCAGCAAATCAGCAGCGTCTTTGCTCTCATGCAAACGTTGAGTATGTGCCCCCTCCGCCTCTTCCCGATCTCCCTCAGAATCTGAGGATGAAGATCCTTTTGCACCCGCAAGACGGGCTGCTAGAGAGGCTGAGGGCAGCAATGATGAAGACACCGAGGTTGATGACATTGTTGAAGAAGAAGAAGATGATGAAGATGATGACGATGAGGAGAACGGCAGCGAAAACAACGATGACGACTAGAGCTCTTTCTTTCTCTTTTGGTGATGTGATGCCAAAAAGGGGGAGAAATGTATCTTGTTGATCTTGTTATCTTTCCTAGTGATGAACTTGTAGGGGTAAATTTTTATGTGAACTAAGTGTATGTTTGTAAGACTAAGTTTAAATTCCTATGTTCTACGCATGAGACTATGTGGATGTAATGGTGTATTGCTCTTTCTATCTTTGTGTGTTAGGTCGAGTGATCCTACTTGCTATCATGCGTTTTTTATTTATTGCATATATGATATGATGAACTTGCAAGGTTTTAGGGGGAGCTCTCATGTTGTTCTCTTGAAAATGTGCGTTTGGCATACTTAGGCCAATTATGATAAATTCCATTCATGCACATATTTAGGGGGAGCTCTCTCTATATTATCTCGATCTTATTGAATATTATTTGATCCTTGCATGCTTTGGTTGTTTTGACATCAATCACCAAAAAGGGGGAGATTGAAAGTGCATCTAGGCCCCTAATTATTGTTTTGTGTGATTGACGTCAAAACGATCCAAAAGGACTAATGTTTACATTGAGAATATACTCAGCTAGGTCTTCAATGGAGATCAAAAAGATACATGTGGATATGATCCCTTGCTTTGTTGAAAAAGAAATGGCATGAAGTGCTCAATGGACGGAAATATCATGTTTTATATTTTCATTGAGTATAGGAATGCCGTACTATTAAGAGGGATGTTAATCATGTGTCTAATGATGTCACAAGAGTTTTTGAGAGGATCAAACAAGCTCAAGATGAGCGTTGAGTGTTTGGAAAACTGGGAGTACAGTTACCCCTACGGAGTGTCCGGCCACGCGCCGGAGTATCCGGTGGAGCTAAACCGGGTTACAGTTTCCCCCCACCGGAGTGTCCGGCTATATGCCGGAGTGTCCGGTGGTGGTGTTGAAAACCAACTTACAGTTTCCCCCCACCGGAGTGTCCGGCCATGTACCGGAGTCTCCGGTGTAGTTCAAACCAGACTTACAGTTTACGCCCGACATGGTCGCAATGGTGGTGTTGGAAGCAAAATTGGATGTGTTAATTATTTACCCAGTTCTATCTATCCTAAGTTATAATAGCATCTAAATCAAGGGCCGTCATTTTTGTGCTTGTGCAGTTTTATTTTCTAGTAATATTTTTTTAAGACGATTTTTCTAGTAATATTTATCTTCGTGTTATTATGTTTCTGGTTGTGAAACTGTTTAAAACTGTGGCCATTGAACAATCACCTAGGGCGCGTTTGGTTGCCTGGTTGCGGCTTGGGCCATGCCCGCTGCATGCAGGTTCGGATGATTGGTTGCTCGCACGAACGTCTGGGCCTGGCTCCCGAGATGCAAAAGCTAGCCCGCAGCCTGGCTCTGCAGAAACGAATTTCATTTGCGTTTCTGGCCGGCCTGGCTCGTGGGATGCAGCCAGTTAGCCCTTAATGATATCATTAGCACATTGATTAGTACATATCAAGTGATATTAATTTATTTTAAATCAGATTAGGATTTGATATGGTAAAATAAGTACTGCATCATAGATATAAACAAAAAGAATATAATTTTTTGCATTTTTTTTTTTTTAATTTGATACGTTGCATACTCATGCGGGCAACCAAACAACTGCTCTACTCATCCTGTATGACTTGATTCAGGCAACCAAACAATACCATGTTGCATGCACCTAGCCTGTCTCTGTGCAGCCTGGCTGGTAGATACGGGCCAGGCTCCCCTGGGCAGGAAACCAAACGCGCCCCTACCTAGGTTTCCACCAGGATGGCGCCTCTGCAAAACCAACTAGAAGTGACAAGAGTGCCACACCGATATATAAATCACAGACCGATTAATTTAATTAATGAATTTATCAACCGTTCCTAAGTAGTAGTATTACACAAGTGAAACCATATGCTTAATTATTTTCTCAAATCCCCCTTCTGACTGGATCTGGCTGCCTGCACTTTTGAAAGTAAAACATGTACTAAATCTGATTGCTAATTCTGGCTCGTTGTTCCCTTGGTGGTGAGCCCGTACCCGAAGGGGAAGAGCGGATCGTAGCGCTTGTCGCCGTAGTTCATGGGCAGCTGGTCGACGGACTTGAACCACGTCCGCGGCAGCTTCCCGGTGAAGCCGTAGTCGCCGAACAGCACGTCGGTGATGCCCTGGCCCTCGGTCCCCGGCAGCCACGAGGCGACGAGCGCGTCCATGTAGTCCACGTACGGCTCCACCACCAGCGGCCTGCCGGAGACGATGAGCACCACGCACTTGACGAGCCCGCACACGTCCTTGATCACCTTCTCGCCGGGCTCCGGGATGGTCAGGTTCTGGTTGTCGCCGGCGGTCTCGGCGTACGGCGCCTCGCCGACGGCGACGATCGCGTAGTCGTAGTCCCCGGCCTTCTCGATGGTCTCCTTGTCGGGCTTCTCCGCGTACTCCACCGCCGTGTCGTTGTCCACCGCCGACTTGACCGCCTCGAGGATGGTCTTGCCGACGCCGGTGACGTTGTTGCCGCTCTCGCCCTGCCACGTGGCGGTCCACCCGCCGCACTGGTAGCCCAGGTTGTGCGCGTGGCTGCCGGCGACGAGCACCTTCTTGGCCTTCTTGGCAGCGGCAGCATGGGTTTCCCCTTCTTGCCGTTCTTGAGGAGGACGAGCGACTTGCGGACGGCCTCCCGCGCGACGGCGCGGTGCTCCTGCGCGCCGAGCTCCTTGGCGAGGCGCGGGTCCGGGAGCGGGTCCTCGAAGAGGCCCATGGTGAACTTGACGCGGAGGATGCGGCTGACGGCGTCGTTGATGCGGTCCAGCTTGATCTGGCCTTTCTTCACCTGGGAGACCAGGTCGGCGGCGAACTCCGGGTAGTCGTAGGGGATCATCACCATGTCGATGCCGGCGTGGATGGTCTCCTGGATGGAGTGGTAGTAGTGCTTGTGTGGCGGCGTCGTGATGCGGTCCACGGCCTGCCAGTCCGTGATCACAAAGCCCTGCGTTGTTTGCATCATGTAAGTGAGGCAGTCAATTAGCTAGAATGCGAAGAAGGATTCAGTACCGACTGACCTGAAGTTCATCTTGTTCTTGAGCGTCTCCGTGATGAGGAACTTGTTCTCGTGCATCTTGATCCCGTTCCAGCTGGAGTAGGAGATCATGATGGTGGCGATGCCCTTGATGACGGCGTTGTCGTAGGGCGGCATGTGGATGCGCATCAGGTCGTGGAAGCTGAGCACCGTGTTGTTCTCGTTGAGGCCGCGAGTGGTGCCGCCGTCGCCGACGAAGTGCTTTGCGCACCCGGCCACCTTCTTGGACCCCGCCCACGAAGGGCACGCCCTTGGGGTGCTTCGCCGGGACGTCGCCCTGCAGCCCGGTCACCATGTTGGATGGTCATCAGCTGCACAGCCGCGTGTCCTCGATGAAGCTCTCGTAGCAGCGGCCCCAACGCGGGTCACGGCACACCTGCACATTCGATCGTCGATGTTACATTGATCCACGTTAATCACAAATGGAAATGCTGATCAGAAAAAGTCAGAATATATGG
The DNA here is from genome assembly GCA_012490785.1 of Eragrostis nindensis. Classification (NCBI taxonomy): domain Eukaryota; kingdom Viridiplantae; phylum Streptophyta; class Magnoliopsida; order Poales; family Poaceae; genus Eragrostis; species Eragrostis nindensis. Next base: position 177,049 of record JAAXCT010001399.1, read on the forward strand.
AGGTACCGCGACGCATGGCGCGAATGTGTAGGGGATCCCGGTTGCCCTGGCCTCGTGCGCCGTGGCCTCCCGATCTTCTTCACCAGCGTGGGGTCCCGCGTGGCGCCGAGCCCGACGTTGTGGGGGAAGATGGTGGCGTTGTACACGTTGTTGTTGCCGTGCACCGCGTCGATGCCGTAGATGATGGGGATGCCCAGCCGGGTCTGAGCGCCGCCTTCTGCATCTGGGTCACCATCTTCTGCCACGTCGACGCCGTCGCCTTGGCCGACGGCACGCTGCCGCCGCCGCTCAGCACGCTCCCTGCACGATAATTAATGCACATTGGTTGATTTATATCGATCACCAGCAGCCCACAGTACATGCATCGATCAGATACTTGCACTTACCGACGAAGTACTTCTGGATGACGGTGGTGGTCGCGTTGGCCCTCTCGATCTGCGACATCTGCCCGATCTTCTCCTCCAGCGTCATGCGGCTGAGGAGGTCGTCCACGCGCTCGTTGATCGGCTGCTTGGGGTCCTTGTACTTGACGTACCCCTCCGCCGCCGTCGCGGCGTCGAACACATGACGAGGAAGAACAACGCGACGAGGAGGCAAGCGACCGTGGCCGCCGCCGGCGAGCGCGCCATCGTCGGCATGGGTCTAGTGAAGAGGAAGGGGAGAAGAGAGAGGAGAACGCGAGAGTGAAGAGGAGTGGGAGTGCCACGGTGAATTTATAGAGTTTGCACGAGGCGATCCGCCTCCGCGCACGCGCGCTTATCCTTGTAACAAAACTCAGCGATCCGATCCGTAGAGTGAGGCGCGAGCGGTGGAGGCAGCAGCATGCATGCCCGTCGGGTTCGGCACTGGTGCGGCATGGTCACCTGCTCGACTTTTGACCGAGCAGCTCGCTCGCACATCGTTTCACCTGCTAAAATCTAGCAAATCCCGTTCGTTTAGCCGTTACATTATTTTCCATCGGAAGAACAGGTCTGGAAGTTCGGATGGGATTGAGGCAGGCAATTGGTTGGTCTTCACGACTGCGTGACGGACGGAGGGGGGGTGGCTGTCAGCCAGCCCGGCTCGGCTAGTCTCGACTCGATCTAGCTCAGCTCGATTCATTTACGTCAATAAATTAAAATTGTAACTCATTTCGGCTCGGCTCACTATACTCACTAACTAGCTCGTTATGATTGAACGAGCAAGTGTAATGTAATATTTCTTTGATAGCTTTTTAAAAGGGCGCAGGCAAAAATGCAAACCTCATTTTGCACCTACGAACAGGGATGGTAGAAATAACCATAATATTAATATTTCTTTTTAGTGCTTATTAGATTTATTGGCATTGTATTTGTAGATTATATAGGTTCACTAGGCTTTTAAAGCTGACTCACAAGCCATCTAAAAATCTAACAGCTAAAAACCTAAATCAACATGTTAAAATTGAAATGAGACGAATCGAGCTTGCTCCAAGCTGACAGCTCACGAGCTACAAGTTTCACAGAGGTTCTTTAGCACACACAAAAAAATAAAGATACCTTAAAGCTTCTCCAGACGATATCTTTTTGGCAATTGGTCAAGATCCCGTCATTCTTAGTGACCCTTTTGTGCGGGAAACTTAAAGCTTCTCTAGAGGAAGGCATGTTTTAGTGAACTAAGAAACTATTAAAGCTTCTGTCGGCATTTAGTAACACGGCCGACGAGTAAATTTATAGCGCGACTCGGCTGAATGAGGTGAACTGCAAGGGGAGACAATGGATTTACTGGTTCAGGCCAAAGGTGCCCTACGTCCAGTCGTGGTCTCGCTTATATTGCTTGTAGTAGGGGTTACAAACAACACGAGAGGGGATCCGCTCCCAAGTCTCTTTTCGTCTGGGGTGTGTCTGAGTGTCCCCTGAGCTAAAATGTTGGGGAGAGAAAAATTCGCCCTGATCCTGGGCCCGTCCTCCGTCCCTTTTATGGTTAAGGGTAAGGCGGTTACAATGGAGGAAAGAAGAAGAAAAGAAAAGAGTGGCAGCGGAGACCGGCGTACTTGGTCAAATCCCCATGGCTTCTTCCACCGCCTCTTCGCCGGAGACGTGCAATGACGTCGCCCGCGTCCCGTCCCTGAGTCCTATCGTGCTTTGTTGCCTGTCGCACTTTGTGGTACACTGTGCATCTACTATGGCGTTTGGTGACCGATTCGTTCCACAGGGAGACGCTGTTCGGGCGTACTTAGCTCGTGCGAGCACGGCGCGCGCCTGGTTACACGACGTGCGTGCCCATCCCGCTCGTCAACAACAGTGTTCTCTCTTGTGAGGAGTTAATGCTGGCCATCGGCTCATCTGGTACGCTCCGTCCACAGCCTCGCGGGCCATCCTGGTGACGTCTTCTCGGTCGCTCTTCGTCTCCGACCCAAGGAGTCAAAGTTGGTGCGGCTCGGTCTCCTCTTCAATTTCCGACCCTTGCTAGGGGCGAAAGATGAAGGGACGGCACTGTAAGATCAATGAACCTAGATCATGGTCATAGGTTTGGTGATGATGTCAACATAGTCATTGAGACTAACAAGGTTTGCTAGCATGCAAGATGTTTAGTCTCATAGATAGTGATCACTATTGGAATGCCAATACCTCAAAGGTTGCCAGGAAGTTGATAAAGAGGAGAGAAGTGAACATGAGGACTATACGAGGTGACTACTATGCACATGAGGTAAGAGACAAGATGAGTATGTCATGTGTTCCTCTGATCTTATACCTTGACATACTCTGGATCATCATGTAGTCTTGCCTTATATCCTATACCATAATGATTTTGTTTCTTATGTGATGATGTTATTGTGCTAGTTCTTGTTACATATCTTATGCACATTATATGATGATTCGATCAGGTTGTCCTTTATGATAACTAGATCATTGTGACTAACATCTTTGGATGTAGGAAAGGATCTTCATACTATTCTTAGGTCACATGAAGAAGCCTCGTTGACGAATTGAGCAAACATGTTCTCTATATTATGGTGATTGGTTGCCTCGACGACAAGGATCAATGACTTGACGGAGGGTCGCGTGAGGAGATGGATCAAGGCTAAGACATGCTAGAACCAAGCAAGTGTTAGCTTGGTGTAGATGTAGGCTTGAGTCCATAGGAAAACCAGACTATCAAGGGGGATCGAGTCGTTTCTCTTAAGTCACACTAGTGGTAGAGGTGAGTGGATCCTCAAAGAGTCTCTCGGGCACTAGAGTGGCAATGGAGAAGTTGAGGAGCTAAGTGGGACGAAGTTGGAAGTAAGTTCAAGAAGGTATGAAGGAGTTTCAGTTCGGTAGAGGTCACTGTATCATACGGTGACAACCAGAGAGTAAGTACGGTGAATCTGATGGGGTCTAGCAGAAAGGACCTGTGGAGTCATCGGATAATACAGTGAGGTCAGGGTATCATACGGTGAGTATGAAGGACAAAGTGAAAATGTCTCTGGACCGTTGTATCATACGGTGATATCATACGGTGCATCATACGGTGACTCAGATATAGGTCACAGGATCGTACGGTGGTATCTACGGTGACTCAGATATAAGTCCACAGGATCATATGGTGGTATCATACAGTGACCTAGTTGGCAGACCACTTTTGAGCAACGGCTAGTTTAGGTTGGAGGCCTA
>JAAXCT010000014.1:0-2500 GCA_012490785.1 Eragrostis nindensis
AACAGCACCCGCCGCTCTAGCTAATTGCCCACCCCTTCCACGTGTGATTTCTATGTTATGTATGGCCGTGCCTAAGGGCATATCGGTTGAAGTAGATTCTTCTTTTTTCTCAAAAAACCCCTTCCCAAACTGTACAAGCTTCTTCCAAAGCATACGGCTTTCTAGATGTATATGACGATCTCTAGACAGATGGATCTTATATGAATCGTATGATGAAGTACCACATGAGTGGATATATGGAAAAGGAATCCAAATCTGCCGAATCGCTCATGTTATGATCTTCTACATCCTAGGTCTCCGCGTTCCGTCATCTGGCTTATGTTCTTCATGTAGCATTCAGATCGAATGACTCTATGAAATTACGTCGATACTTCCACATATTATGGGTAACGTAGGAGACATCCCTATTTTCACCCGGGGGTCTTAATTACCACTGCTTAGCTTTCAATTCGCCTCTGACCATCAAATTAAATGTGAATAACCCGTCCTCCTCTCTTTGAAACAAGGGGCGCTTCCGGTTCTGTGCGTGCTTCAAACAATTTTGTCTTCTCCATATTACCATATCTCTAGAGTCAATAATTTTCTATGAGGAACTACTGAACTCAATCACTTGCTGCCGTTACTCAACAGTTTTCTGTTGAGGTCTATCCCGTAGAGGTAGTCAAATTGGATCAGTGATTGATTTCTAGGTTTCGTCGTAAACCTAATTGGTTACTTCCAATTACGTAAATCAATAGTTCAAACCGCACTCAAAGGTAGGGCATTTCCCATTGATATAGGAACTTTTGTACCAGAAACAATAGTATCTCCAATTATAGCCCCTCTGGGATGTAAAATATATCTCTTCTCACCATCCCCATAGTGTATGAGACAAATGTATGCATTTCGATTAGGGTCGTATTCTATGGTTACGATTCTACCAGATATGTCTTTTTGATTCCGTCGAAAATCGATTTTACGGTATAGGCGCTTATGACCTCCCCCTCTATGCCTTGCGGTAATGATTCCTCTGGCATTACGACCTTTACCACAACGGTGCCGTCCATGGATCAATTTATTTCGTGGATTGGATTTCACTTGCCTGTCTACGGTTCCCTTGCGTGTGCTCAGGATAGGTGTTTTGTATAAATGTTTCGCCGTATTATTAAGTATTCTCCTTTAGTTCTTTTCTCTATCTAGAAGTGGAATAGAATAACCCGGTTGAAGGGTAATGATCATACGTCTGTAATGCATTGTATGTCCCAGAATAGGTCCCATTCTTCTACCCTTTCCGGGTAGTCGATGGCTATTCACAGCTACTACCTTAACACCAAAGAAGAGCTCGACCCAATGCTTTATTTCTGTCTTAGTGAATCCCGATTCGACATTAAAAGTATATTGATTCTTTCCCAATAAACGAAGACTCTTTTCTGTAAATACTGCGTATTTGATTCCATCCATAAATCAACTTTCCCTCCTATCCTCTGAGTTCCAGTATCGATAAGAATTCGAGTTCTTATTGTTCTTATGTTATGGTATGAATATACCATACCAATTCGTTATGTATGGATGATGGATGAGATTCCATGGATAGAGAGCCAGTTCCAATAGACTTATGGAACGTTCCCGTTCGCGTGCATCCAGCAGGAATTGAACCCGCAAATTTACCAATTATGAGTTGGGCGCTTTAACCATTCAGCCATGGATGCTTAACAGGGATCATCGTACATCGTAAATAACCAATTTTCATATAGAAAGACATATCATAGAAAAATGAAATCAAAATATTCGGAGATGGCAAATATTCGGAGATGACTATGAAAACACCTCTCTGGATCCTCGAATTGAAAGAGAGATTGAGAGGGATCAAGAATCCTAATTCTCGCTATTTGGAATGGATCCAATTCTATTGAGTCTGACTCATAGTGATCATTTCTCTTTAGCAAAGAAGGACCTTGGTTATCAAAGGATTGAACAACCGGGATCCATTTACTTATGATACCTACTTGACATTGCTAACAAGGATCTAATGAATTATGAGTTTAATAGATCCTCTTTAGCAGAAAGACGTATATTCCTTGCTCATTATCAGACAATCACTTATTCGCAAACCTCGTGTGGGGCTAATCGTTTTCATTTCCCATCTCATGGAAAACCCTTTTCGTTCCGCTTAGCCCTATCGGGTATTTTAGTGATAGGTTCTATAGGAACTGGACGATCCTATTTGGTCAAATACCTAACGAAAAATTCCTATTTTCCTTTCATTAAGGTACGAGGGCTTCTTATTCCACAAGAACGAAAGCACCTTTTCATTCTTTCATATACTAGGGGTTTTTACTTGGAAAAGACAATGTTCCATACTAAAGGATTCGGGTCCATAACCACGAGTTCCAGTGCATTAGATCTTGTAGCACTTAGCAACGAGGCCCTATCCATTAGTATTCCACATAAGAAATCCCTAATACAATTAGATTAGCTCTTCATAGACAAACTTAGGGTTTGTGAGCCAAGATAAGACCCG